>OZ010676.1:10722815-10941889 GCA_963932185.1 Troglohyphantes excavatus | reverse complement strand
CGCATCGAATGCAGTCAAAAATGAGTACATTTTACTTATTTTTAAGTACCTATTTTTATCAATGTACTTTGTAAAGGGTATACTTTTAATTTATTAGTTAAACACCTTTGAAGTGTAATTTTCTTTACAACTTCGATATCCCAGTTGCTCCTTTTAAGGTTGCAAAAACTATAATTCAAAAGATGTTTTACCCAATTGTTCAGTTTAATTTAAAGTTTACTTTATACTGCCAAATAAAAATTAAATCACTTCAACACACACGAGGAAAGCTCTTAATTAACTCCCAAGAATTGCATAACAGTCGAGCGAATTAGCAAATAAACACTTCCCTATTTGGGCAGCAATTACCAACCACAAACTTTTTTTTTCCATCATCAATCCAACCTTATTATTGCATCAGAAACTTCCTGACACAGCCACCAATATTATGATTGCCACCTACAAAAAACCCCACCCTGCGATTTCGTAAAAGTACCCTAGAACCTTACTTTCAGGAGCGAAACGTCAGACTAAGATAAAATTTAATTTCCGGAACGATACCTCTAAACAAGATTTAATTAATGTCTTTAAGAAAAGTTTTCCTCCCGGATAAATGTCTCCCCCTTTTGTCAAAAAATGCGATGCCCTTAAAAGAGTTGTCGTCTGCCGCGTCACCCGTATTCAGCTGCCTCCTGGGTATTTTTTCGCCCCCCCCCCCCCTGCTTAATTCAGAAAGATTGGGGGAGACTAATCGTAAAAATCCTTCGACAGTTTATTATCAAGTAGCTACAGATAGTGCTGACAGCAGCGGGGAGGTGTTTATTACAAAAATTACAGCCTCGCAGACGATAGTGTGAGTGGGAAGTGAAGTGAAGACATTAAAAACTTGGAATCGGAATTTCGAGCGTCGTGGATTCGCGTTTCATTTAAAGGCTCTTGTCTCAATCAGGCGGTTGAAGTGTTCTTGGGATCAGAGAAAACTTGAAGTGAAAGTTTTCGAATGAGCAGGAAATAAAGGAAGACATTGTTGGGTCTTCAAGATTCCATTTAAGACAATTTAGTAAATGTAATAATGGATAGTTTTAATTTAATGAGTACTTATCGTGGATATGATGCTTGGGATTAGAGACTGAAATTGAAATAATAGATTCTAATTCGTAAAATTTTATGATAATGGTTACTTTATGTTTTATGTTATTCAACAAGTTTATAATATTTGAGATATACTTATTTTATTTAATTAAAAATTATTACAAAATTCCGAAAACTTCATTTGGCCTATTAGAAAAGATATTTTATTTTTAAACCTGTTAAGGAAATAAATACATACTAATAGGCTCCGCCCACTGCTCCGGTGATGCTCCGCCAACCCCTTAACTGTTGCCATTCCGCGTAGAGAAAAACAGCGTTTTTCAATCACCGCGTAAGAGAATTATATATAAAGATTTGTTAAGTCAAAGTTGTTGTTTAATAAACCTAATTCTTTAAGCACTGCTGACAAAAAAAGGATAGTTATAACATAATAGTATATTTGAATATAGTAGCATAATCAAGTAACAACTTTCTTTAAACTCCATTTAAAATAATTATATTTGTCTTATTGTAATAATTATATTAGTTATGATATATTAGGTTATTGAAAAGAAAGTGTGTGTATCACCATAAATTGTATATAATAAACCTTAACCCAAACAAATATAACTTTAAGATTATGGTTTTACTTCCATGAAGTAATCTACATAATAAATGAATACTGCAATTAAAATAATATAAACTTTTATGTATTACATTACTTATATTACAGCAATATACAAATCGGAAATAAACAGTGTGGCCTATTAAACAAGAACGTGATAAAAGCGAGCGAGCTTCTGTAGATGGTTCTGCGATTACTGGATACAAACCACGTGGTGTGTATGCTCCAATTACACATCCACTTGCAAAATCTCGTGCGGGTTTATCTCGTCACTGAAGAATTGGCTTAAATGTAGAGGAGAAACTAAATAAAATGCACACTGTTAAATACAGTTACTCAAAAATTAGTAAAATGTACTCCTTTTTGATTACATTCGATGCTTATCATAGCTCCGAATACATTAGTTTCATTTCTGAAAAAGCCATGTACTCTAAAATGAGTAAAATGAATAAAAATAGCAGTTGCTTGCCTACATAGGCTGTCTTCATAAATCACTTTCAATAAATATCAACAATTACAACCAGACTTACCGAGAATCAAGTCCATAACATCAGGCTCTGCAGTCTAGTAGCTTATACACTGTACTACCAGGCGAAGTGAAGAAGTTTTAAACAGAATATTTTTTTATAAAGGTGTGGCAAAAGAACGGGAAGTAAGAAAATTGAGTTGTAATAACTTCCATATAATTCGACATCAAATGATTTGGAAAACCATCTTCTGAACAGCTATTTTAAGTCTGTCAGGTCGCTTTGTAAAGATGGCTTGAACAGAAGCTGAGATTAGCAATATTAAATCACACTGCTCATTTTTGAGAAAATATTTTTACATAAATTGGAGAACGCCATCGCTCAATTGTATTCAAAGAAAAACAAATACATTCAGATACTCATTTTTAAGCACTGTTACTTTTATAGTGCAAATACTGACACGATTTAATAAATCTATCTATTAACAATACGTTATAATGATGCACGATTAACAGTATAAGTATAGTTCCAATAAGAGATTACGCTCTTTATAAAGGGGGTGTTTAAGTGTTTTAACAGGAAGGAAGGAGTTACGAATAAAAATATATTTATAGAGTAAACTTTTACTTTTTTTATGCTTATACTACAAATCTTTTCAAAAACTACTAGATTCCATTTAGAAAATCTTCACAACAATCATAGCTTAAGCTTCTTCAAAATAAAGATTTAAAGATTAAGAAGCATACCTCTTAATGTTTCGCAAATACTAAAATGTAAGATACAGAAGTTTAAGAGATTTGTTTTTGTAAATGGGATTTTTCTAGGATTGTACATTGTTAAAAATAGGTATTCAAAAATAACTAAATTGTAGTCATTTTTGAATAAATTCGATGTTTATCATGGTTATGAACACATAAGTTTCAATTTTAAAAAAGACATGTACTTAAAAATGAGTACAATGGTAAAAATGAATAAAAAGAGCAGATGCTGGCCTACAAAGGCTGCCTTCATAAATCACTTTCAATAAATATACACAATTACAACCATGACTTACCAGGAAGCTAACCCACATCTGCAGGCACTGCTGTTCAGAGCCTTAACCGTTACGCTACCAGGGCGACGATAAGAAGTTATAAACAGAAGTCATGTTAAATAGGGATGCCAAAATATTGGAAAGTTAGATAATTGAATTGTAATAACTCAGTTTCTATTTAAGCAATCGACATCAAATAATGTGGAAAACCATCTTCTGAACAACTATTTTAAGTTTGGCAGGTCGCTTTGTTGATATGGCTTGAACAGTAGCTGAAATTAGCAATATTACATCACACTGCCCATTTTTGAGAAAGTACGATTACTTAAAAATTAGTACATCATCGCTCATTTACTATGCAATTATACTAAAAGACGAACGAGAATGTTCATGTACTCATTTTTAAGTACTTTTTTTTGCCGTGTATCAGACGTCTCTACAAATTAAAGATCACACGAGTAGCTTTAAGTGTTACTTTGTATCCTAATAATTGATCGATTGTTTTAATAGTTAGTATTTTATCCATTAGAGCAGCCTTAACAGAATATATATTGGGATATAGTTCTCTATTATTATTGATAGCCTTAAGTAACATGCATTGTTTCATTTCAACGTACCATAAGGAAAATTGTTTAAAAAAAATTCTACTGTTTAATATTAATCTTTAATTTACCATCTCACTTTAAATTTGAGAAAAACCATATGCATCTGTCTTTCAAAAAAGCACCCAAAATAATATTTTAATTCTTAAACACAAAAATATTGTAAATTTCGTTTGCCCCCCCCCCCCCCCCCATATTAAATAATGGGTAAATACAGCATGTAGCTTTACCCACTGGATATGGGTTCAAATCCGTAGAAATGCTTACATTGTTACTAGCAACAGCTATTCTAATTAAGGCAACGAAGGAAGTATGAAAATCATTATGTAGTTTTTTCGATAAATTATGCAAATATAATTCAAATCCGTTAATCTGCTTTTAAACAGCAATCTGACACCTTAGTAAAAAAATTACAAAGACTCATAATTTTTTATACATATGGTAAAAAAAATAATTAAAAAATTGAAAAAAAGTTATTTGTTTACATAGCATATGCTCCATAAGGATACATTCTGAGAGGTCTCCGAGACCGAGTGGATAAAGGCGTCATCTGGGAATCATAGGGTCCCTGGTTCGATCCTGTGCTACGGACTTGACAAAGAAAAGTAATGATCTTGGATCGGAGGGTTGCCTGCTTCGCTACAAAATACTTGAAAAGTCGTCTAGAACATTCACAAAACATAACGGCCTGTTTACGAGACTAGTGCACGATAAATCTGATCGGGGTCCAAAGTCCCGACGTCTACTGAAGGCGTTGGGTGCAGTTCAGGTGTTTCCTCGTTATCTGACATTGGTTCTAAAATAACGAGGTGCATGTATGAATGTAAATGTGTATGTGGCTGTGATAAGTCTTAATACAAGCACAGAAATAGATTGCCGGAAACTATATAAACCAAATATATTCTGCTCATTAGTACCTGGAAAACGTCGGATTATGTTTAGAAAAAAAAATCAAAAAATATTCGAAAGTCAATTATTCCATAATATTCATAGAAACCGAGGCCGAATCTTCACACCTAGAAGTTTCGTGTAACGATCATAAAATAATTTTAATTTTCAATACTCTGCATTCTATTTTTTTAAGAAGCATTCTTTAAAACTTCAAAGACATCCATATTTATCGCACTAAACCACACCAATTATTATAGACTTTTCCTAAAACGTCGGAGTTTATTTTGGTATGAGCAACAGACTCTGCATCCCAAATAACAATGTATTTGAAAATGATGATGCTAATCAACCCATAATTTCAAGATGTTGGATTGAAAATAGGGAATCCGCTACGGAAAATAAGAACGTAGATCATCTTTTTTTCTCTTTTGCTTATTTTTGATACGTGAGCCGATTAACAATTATTAAAAATTGCATCGGATAGTGACGGGAAATATTTAATATTCTGGTTGCTCTTAGGGTGATTAGTGTCGATGGATGTTTAAAAAAGATTTTTTGAAATATTATAAACGAGTGTAAGATAAAGAGCACTACATTTTCAAGAGTATCGACTCTACTCTTCATTGTTAATACTTCATTGTTTAAAAGTTGTAACACGATAAGATGTGAAAAATAGAGAAAATATTCAATGTATTTATAACTACACTGTAAAAAAAGGTACTTAAAATGAGTTCCTGTCCCTACTTGTTTTTATTTGAGTACAATCGCATAGTAATGATGTATGATGTACTCAAATTTAAGTAGTCGTACTTATTCAGAAATGAGCAGTGTGATTTAATATTGCTAATCTCAACTTTTATTCAGGCCATCTTGCCAAAGTGACCTGACAAACTTAAAATAGTTGTTCAGAAGATGGTTTTCCACATTATTTGAAATACGTTGCTTAAATAGAACCCTAATTATTACAATTCAATTATCTTGCTTCCCATCCTTTTGGCACTTAAAATTTATTATGCATATGACTGCTGCAAGTCACCATGGTAGTTTAACGGATAAGGTTCTGGACTGCGGTGACTGAGGATATGGGTTCGAATCCCGGTAACCGTTGGTTGTAATTGTCGATATTTAATAAAAGGGATTTATGAAAACAGCGTATAAAGGTAAGCATCGCTCTTTTTATTCATTTTTACTCATTGTACTAATTTTTGAGTACATATTTGTTTTTTCAAAATTGAAACTTTTGTATTCGGGGCCTTGATCAACAACGAAGGTACTCACAAATGAGTACATTTTACTTATTTTTGAGTATCTATTTTTAACAGTGTAATGAATATTATATAATAGTTATTTTTGAGTTGGTGTAGTTGGGGTAATTTTGATTTATAGTTTAAGAAAAAACGTAAAAAAAAGAATATTTTTTGTTATGTTAAAAATTATTCTCTATCCATCTCAAAGGTATTCCCAATATTATCCAAATTTTAAAGTTTCTAATAAAATCGACTACAAAATAATTATTTGCATATTATCTATAGGTTTTCATATTATCTATAGGTGTTTTGTTCTATGCATAACATATATATAACATGCTGTTTCTATATATTTCTCGTTATTGGAAGAAAAATATCCGATATTGTCTAAGAGTATCTCTTATTTCAAGAAAAATATATCCGATATTTTTTTCACGTGCTTCTCATTTGTAGACACAAATATATTCTAGTTTATATTTCTGAGTTTCTGCAACATTGAAAATATATATTCTGTTCTGTTCTGTTTTGCGTGCGTATAATTTTTACGTAAAACATTTAGCATATTTTAAAAGAGTTTATTACATGCAAATAAATATATTTTATATACATCAGAATGCGTATTAAGTATCAAAATTGTTCTTGAAATGTGTGTTTAAAACAATATAAATATTTAATAATATATTTACACTGTAAAAAAAGGTACTTAAAAATGAGTACCTGAACATACTCGTTTTTCTTTGGTTACAATTGCATCGTAAATGAGCGAGGACATACTCAAATTTAATTAACCCCTCTGTCTCAAAAATGAGCAGTGTGATTTAATATTGCTAAGTTCAGCTTCTGTTCAAGTCATATTAACAAAGCGACCTGATAAATTTAAAATAGTTGCTCAGATGATTGTTTTCCACATTATTTGATGTCTATTGCTTAAATAGAAAATAAGCTATTAGAACACAATTATCTTAGTTACCATTCTTTTGGCACATCTTTTCTAATTTTTTTCTGTTTATAATTTGTTCACATCGCTGTGGTAGTACAACTGATAAGTCTTTGTTATATTTGTTGATATTTATTGAGAGTGATTTATGAAGACAATATATGTAGGCTAGAAAGTTATCTTTTTATTAATTTTTACTCATTGTACTCATTGTTGGGTACATGTCTTTTTCAAAAATGAAACTCATTTTTGGGAGCTATAATGAGCATTGAATGTCATCAAAAATGAATACATTTGACCTATTTTTTTAGTACTTATTTTTAACTTATTTTAACATTGTATTTAATTATTTTTTATTGTTTAATTATTTTTATTGTTTAATTATTTTCATTGTATAATTATTTTTACTGTTTAATTATTTTTATTGTTTAATTATTTTTATTGTTTAATTATTTTCATTGTATAATTATTTTTATTGTTTAATTTTTTTTATTGTTTAATTATTCTCATTGTATAATTATTTTTATTGTTTAATTATTTTTATTGTTTAATTATTTTTATTGTTTAATTATTTTTATTGTTTAATTATTTTTATTGTTTAATTATTTTTATTGTTTTATTATTTTCATTGTATAATTATTTTTATTGTTTAATTATTTTTATTGTTTAATTATTCTCATTGTATAATTATTTTTATTGTTTAATTTTTTTTATTGTTTAATTATTTTTATTGTTTAATTATTTTTATTGTTTAATTATTTTTATTATTAACAGTGATTTATTTTTAACAGTGTAGCTTTCATTTATAATTTGTAGATATGTGAAAACAGTTAATTCTATGATAAATGGAAGTGACTTATTTTTTTATATGTCGAAATACATTTGAATTTGAATGATCAATTATTCCCCATCTGTTATTGCAGCAAAATTCCAATACAGTAGAAATCCAATTATCCGGACTCCAGTCATCCGGATCAAACCAAGCAGTTCGTCAATTATCCGGATCGGGATCACTTTGAGACGAAAAAAAAAAGAAATCACCAAAACACACATTTTAAAAGTTTCTTATCAGTGAATGATATCATTTTGAATAGTCTTTAAATTACATTACATACTAAATCAAAATTCATTTTTTACTAAGAAACAATCTTTTTTTCGTGAATTTACCAATTATCTGGATATTCGATTATCCGGATATTCGATTATCCGGATATTCGATTATCCGGATATTCTATTATCCGGATATTCGATTATTCGGATGGAATCTGGTTCCAACTAATCCGGATAACTGAAGTTGTACCGTAATAAAAATAAAAATCAGTTCATCTCTACAATTTCCATCAATACTAACAAGTTGTGTTTAATGTTAGATACATTGTATTTCTTATGCCTAGTATCGATTTTTAAAGTTCTTTAGAAGAAAAAAAATATATTTTCTCCCTGACTCGGGTCCAAAAAGGTTCTTACAGACGCGTACATATATGTATGAAGTAGGCCTACTCAAAAGTGAAAAACCCTTCCTTTTATTATAAAGTCAATATTCTTCTATACCCAAACGCTTCGTATTCTTTCTTTTTTCACGTCTTTCTACATAAATCATATTACACTTCCAGTGCAGGTCGAAAAACCTACTATTGACACCAATGACGGATGATTTGGAATAACGGGAGAAAAAACTCAAAGAAGGGGCATCTCGGGGCTTTGAGAATTCAGATTTCTTTGCTGACGGTCGCGTTTTGTAAAGACCTATTTTAAATATTACCTTTCTCTTTTGGTAAAGTTGGTTAAATTGCATTATAAAATTATGCAAACGTAAATATTGAGAACTGTATGAAATTATATATTCTTTTTTTTAAAACAAGAGATTAATCATTTGTGTTCTGAAATAAATATTGTACATTAGAAATTTGAGATACTAGATGATGTTTCGTTTTTGCTAATATCTTTAAATTTTCGAATTGACCTTTCTTTTAAATGAATTTTTAATATAAATTAGTTATTCCAAATTATTCGTTATGCACATTGTAAAAAAAAGGTGCTCTAAAATGAGTACTTGAACGTACTCGTTTTTATTTGAGTGCAATTATATCGTAAATGAGCGATGACGTACACAAATATAAGTAATCGTACTTTCTCAAAAATGAGCAGTGTGTTTTAATATTGCTAATCTCAGCTTCTGTTCAAGCCGTCTTAACAAAGCGACCTGACAACTTAAAATATTTGTTCAGAAGATGGTTTTCCACAATATCGATTACTTAAATGGAAATTGAGTTATTACAAATCAATTATCTTACTACCCATTCTTTTGCCACGACTTTTTCAACAATACTTGTGTTTATAACTTCTTCAGGTTGGCCTGGTAGTACAACTGATAAGGCACTGGACTGCGGTGCTTGAGAATCTGACTTCAATTCCCGGTAAGTCTTGGTTGTAATTGTTCATATTTATTGTAAGTGATTTATGAAGACAGCATATTCAGGCAAACAAGTACTAATTTTCGCGTGCATATCTTTTTCAAAAATGAAATTTATGTATTCAGTGCGATTATAAAAATCGAATGTACTCAAAAATGAGTGCATTTTATTTATGTTTGAGTACCTATATTTTACAGGGTAAATATTGAGAACTTTAGGAAAATATATATTTATTTTTTTTCTAAAAGAGATGAATCATTCGTGTTCTGAAATAAATATTGTACATTAGAAAATTGAGATACTAGATGATGTTTCGTTTTTGCTAATATCTTAAAATTTTCAAATAGGTCCTTCTTTTACATGAATTTTTAATATAAAGAATTTTTTTCAGTTATTCCAAATTATTCGTTATATACCC
Source organism: Troglohyphantes excavatus (assembly GCA_963932185.1). Taxonomy (NCBI): domain Eukaryota; kingdom Metazoa; phylum Arthropoda; class Arachnida; order Araneae; family Linyphiidae; genus Troglohyphantes; species Troglohyphantes excavatus. The sequence continues at coordinate 10,932,205 of OZ010676.1, read as the reverse complement.
CAATATATAATAATATTTAATATTGGAATAAAATTTGATATTTTAGGCTTTTATTATTGTATTTGACCCATTTGAACCCAACGCCTTGTTTTGTTTTCTTACAAATTACTTAAAATATTTTAAATAAGAAGATTGAAATTGGTTTATAGACTTTATTGTTGAAATGTTTATATATAATAAAAGAGATTACGCATGAGTTGCAAATTCTAACTCGATAATTTAAAACGACATTTAAGTTTAAAGTTTTTTGTGAAAATAGATCGAGTTATTTAAAGTAGAAACTTAATTTTTTTTAATTTTAAAAACAAGTTGAGATAATGCTTAATATTTATTAATATAGTGCTTATTATTGTAAATACAAATTAGTGAAAAGTAATATCAATGTAAAATAAAGGTGCTTATTTAGATTGTAGCAAAAAAATAAAACATATTCTATTTTTAACTCAAAATTATCATATTTATTAAATTTTAATAATAAGAACATATATTACACTAGTTATAAGATAAAATCGTATCGATTTTCTTTTATTGTAAATAATTTTAAATGCATATATTTCAAAGTTTTATTTAATTGCACATTAATTTATAATTTAAAAAAAAAATATTTGTATTAGAGTTTTTTTTATTTTTTCACGATTTTCTACATAGTTAGATTTTATTACCATTATATACTTTTATTTTTTCTCATTTTTTCCATAATTATTCCCATTGTATCAACATTGTGAAATTGAGAACAATGTAATTATAGTACATTTTTAACGAGACAAAATTGTGTTTAAGAGTAAATAAAAATAATATTTTATATTTGAATGGAGGTAGATATCTTTTAAGACCAATTTAAAATAAGTGTTTTTTAAATAAATAACACTCTTTCATGCATGCTTGCTGAAGGACATTTTATCCAATAACATACAATTATTTTCCCCATTCCTTCGATTATATTCACCGAAATGAACTCAGATCTAAAGTACTTATCTCTAAGAAAATAAAACTTTCCCAAAAAAAAAAATCGAAATAAAAACTCCAATAACAAAAATCCCCCGTATTTGTATTCAAAAATCAATTTTTATTGATGAAGAAACTCCTCCCCCGCCGCCCCTTTTATTCAAATCGCAGAAAATACCTAATTTATCTCAAAAGAAAACCCCAAAAAGTAAACTTGCAAAATGAAGTAAAAAACAACAAAAAAAACCTCGGAAATAAGATTTACCCCGGACCACACATCTCTTCTGCCCCTTATCTCTTAAAAAACCTTCCTTTTTTCGCCCCCCCCCCGATGAACACATCCCTCCGTAAGCAACATAAAAAGATTGTATATATACCCATAAGCATTTCCTGCTTTCAAAATCTTTTCATTCAATTCAGGCGAAGGAGAAGGGGGTGGGGGGTAAACCTTCTCTGGTATAATCCTCGCATTCTACAATATACTCCTAATCCTTTTCATGACAACCCCTCTCTTTCCGTGTATTTTTTCAGCCCCCCCCCCCCTTCACCATTCAGCAAAGGATTCGACATAATCTCTAAATTTATACAACGTACCCCGTTTATTCTTTTGGGCATCATTTTGCAAAAGTTTGACGTGAGTCTTCCATTATCATCTAAAAACACACGCTAGGTTCCGCACCAATGACCAAACTGTTTTTAACTCCTCGCCCTACCCCACCCTTCCTTTTTAATAAAGAGGCCCGTTATGTGACTAGGCCGCGGCGAAGGAATTAAGTAGGCCCAGGCGGCGAGTATATCCCATCGTATTTTGTTTCATTTTAATTGTTATGGCGAAAAATATTTTTTTGACACTTTTGAGGTCCTATTACTTTTCGTTGAAAGTTTTGGTTATGTTTATTTCTTTCGGGGGGCTTTTTTGGCGTTGTTTTTTAATTATTAATGAGAGGGTAGGAGAGGAAGTTATCTAAAATAGTAGTGCCCATTGAAATTTTTTTTAAAAATAGTTTTGTTAAATTTTTTTCTTTTATTTTATATAGGAATAATGTGTTTTTCTGGAACGTTGCGAAGGAATAAACATAGAAATAAACTCGCGATATCAAAATATTTTTTTTTACAAATTTATTTTTGGGATGTATAAAAACTGCGTATGTATCCTTAAGCTTTTAATTTTCTATTGTATCAAAAAATTGAGATGATTGGATATTTTTTATATAGCCCAATATCATAGCAATTTGATCAGTAAGTTATAAGATATCCAAATCATAGTCAGAAATTTATATTTTAAAGTTCGCAAGGAACAGTCCTTGAAATGTTTAAAAAAACACCCAAAAAAATTCTGTTTTTTTCGGTTTATTGTAAGTATTGTCTGTATTTCTATGTGAAATCAACATGCCCATATTTCGACATTCAACAAAATAAAGAAAAAAATTCAAAGTATATATATTTGTGTGAGATTAGTTAGAAACTTGGACGTTTTAAATTCATATTATTAATATTAATTATATATATGAATAATATATTCTATATTATCCATATCGAGGCCTCTGTATCCAGGAAATGTTGTACCATTTTGAGCTTTGTATACCTTGGATAACACTTTAATTTATAAGTTATTTTTGTTTGAGACATTAAACATATAGAAATATTTAATTATTTAAACACGATTTTTATTATAAACTATCTGAAGCTCCATCCTTATTAACTTAATTTTTAGTTTTAAACAAATTGTCGATTAATTTTACTTGCTAGCTTGTTAGAGTGTTGGCCGATTTGTTTTACACCGTGGCGCCATCTGGCGGTTTTAGTAATAAGTAGTTACTGCTTTAAGGGTTGTAAAAGGGGTTGGAGGTGTTTTTTCGAAATCTCACGTATATATATATATATATATATATATATATATATATATATATATATATATATATATATATATATATATATATATATATATATATATATATATATATATATATATATATATATATATATATATATATATATATATATATATATATATATATATATATATATATATATATATATATATATATATATATATATATATATATATATATATATATATATATATATATATATATATATATATATATATATATATATATATATATATATATATATATATATATATATATATATATATATATATATATATATATATATATATATATATATATATATCATATATATATATATATATATATATATATATATATATATATATTTATTTGTGTGCGTTTAAGTAATAGTTATATAGAGAAACTCTCTCTTGGACGCTTTAAAATCACATTAATAATATTAATTATATATATATGGTTAATATATTCTATATTTTCCATATAAACACTCTACTTAAATAATTTACCGGTACACATTATTTAGCAGCATCACGCGTTTACTACTTCGCATGCCTTATTGCAATACAATTGCGGTCCCCCAAGCAAGTAATAGAATACATTAATCGCGCCTCCGGTACCATGCAGAGGTGTTGAGAGTTGAGGTGCAAATCCTGCGATGATAAGAGGGATTTATTACATATTAGCCCCGAATAGAACACCTCTAAACTACATCGCGCGCGAAATAAGGGTATTATCCGTGTTCGAGAGACAGAGAGGGCATTCAGAGTTGTGAAAACACTACATCAAAGACAGTGTCATAATGGATGGGTTGTTTTAGATTAGAGGCTTGTTTAATTTTCTGTTAGTGAAGGAAAACCCGAATCTCAGCCTTATTGAAGGAATTTGGGAAGCGCCTAATTAAGTGGGATGAGACATATTCCGTTTTAAATCTCATGAAATAATGATGTTTAATTCGGATTTAACCGCAGGGCAATTTGAGTTGGGGGGATATGCATCAATAATTAAGGCAGTATTTTAAACGAGAATTCGCTCGAAGTGTAATTATTTTAAAGAATGGGGATTTCTGGATATGTTTGAGAAGCATATTTAAATGTTTTGCAGTATTTAAATTGGTATTCAAATATTCTTATTAGTTGATTGTTAGAATGGACTACCGTAAGGCATTGAATAATGAGAAAATTAAAAGTCAGCATTTTAGTATAATTTATTAAGGGAAATGGAACTTTAAAAGCTTTAATTGCTAAAAGATGTATTCAACTGCATTACCTTTGTAGTTATTCGCCTAACTATATTTGAATGTAAAAACCTTAAAATTTCATATTGAAATGTTGTTTATTTGCGTGTAGATGCACTTCTTTTAATCAAACTGCATTAAAAATAACAAATGTAGTATATATATACCGAGAAAGTAACTAAACACCTTCCGCTCACATATTTACTGCACTCTAAACTTGAGATTTGAACCACGACCCTCCTATTCCATGTCCCAATAAAATTTGATGCATTAGATAGATATTTTTATGCGATTACATAAATATAAATTATTTATTATAATAATTTAAAATGTGTAGGGTCGAATATAAAGACATCAATATTTTCGATTTGTTGTTAGATTTATACTAGTTGGCAACACTCAATTTAGTGCAGTATTTCTTTACGCTAAGTCGCTGAGCTAAAATAATCACTGGAGGGAAGATTAAGCGTGCGAGACCGCTTTACACCCTTTTGAGCCAAGGTAGAAAATTATAGTCCTTTCGCATATGGTGTTTGGCATAGGATGAAGGGCAAATATTTTAGTTTTAAAACCATATTTCTGCTTTAAATATACATTAAATGTTACACATTCAATGTTTTGACTTACTTGCCTTCTCACTTACAAGAAAAACAAAAAATAAACAAATTTTCAAGACCGACGCAATACGACTAAAGGTACGAAAGCCAGGGTATATTGTTTTTTTAACCTTGACTTTCAAACAGTATTTATCCGCTTACCACGGAAAAGTACATTTTCTCCCAATTATAGTAATCATTTCAGTTATTATTTTATCTCAGTGTTGTTAGAAATGTTGTATAGCATATTATATCCGATGTCCAAAGCTCATGTTTCATATCGATAAACATGATTGTTTGTTAAAAATGTCCACACTGTTAAAAATAGGTTCTCAAAAGTAAGTAAAATTTAATAATTTTTCAGTACATTCGATGTTTAATCATGGCTGCAAATACATAAGTTTTAATTTTGAAAAGGACGTGTAATGAAAAATTAGTTCAATGAATAAAAAGAGCAGATGCTAGCTTACATAGGCTGCCTTCATAAATCACTTTCAATAAATATCGACAATTACAACCAAGACTTACTGGGAATCGAACCCAGACCCGCTGTCACCGCATTGAAGAGACTTTACCGTTAAACTGCGAGGGCGACTTAAATAAGTTATAAACAGAAGACTTGTTATAAAGGTGTGTATAAAGAGTGGGAAGTAAGATAATTGAATTGTAATAACTCAGTTTCCATTTAGGCAATCGGCATCAAATAAAGTTGAAAACCATCTTCTGAACTACTACTTTAAGTTTGAAAGGTCACTTTGTTAAGATGGTTTAAACAAAAGCTGAGATTCGCAATATTAATTCACGCTGTTCATTATTGAGAAAGTACGGTTACTTAAATTTTGTGTACGTCATCGCTCAGTCACGATGCAATTGTACTTAAAGAAAAACGAGTAGGTTCAGGTATTCATTTTTAAGTACATTTGTTTAGAGTGAATGTTATTTATAATACATGTTTAATAAAATAGAAATTATCAGCCAAATTTTAAATACACAAATATTTTAAATTTACTTGGGTCAATATACTTTGATTACCTATTTTATTTAAAGACAACACACTAGTTGCTTTATTTTATAACATTGAAAATTAAAAAAAAACTGAAACTTGCTGGAATATTTTTAATTGGATATAAAGTTCCTTTTATTATATAAAAGAACAACAACAATACTTTAAGATACAACGTTATCTGTAATTGAATAATTTCTAAAATATTTCACGTCATCCATCCCAGAAAAATTCCAAATTCGTAATTAACGCCCCATTCTTTTAAATCTCTTCAAAAACTTACAACTGTCAAAGAAGAATACAATGACGCGACTCCAACCGAAAGAGAAGACAGCTCATTCATTTCAAAAAACAGCTTAACAAAGACTTGGTTTTGTCAGATGATTTCGATCAAAATCATAAATCAGAGTTAACCGAAATAAAAATGAATGCCCCTCGCCGAAGTTATTAATCTTTGTTAAACTCCTTCCTCCACTTTGCATGCAAAGCAGCATGACATCTAAGATAAGTGGTACCCGAAAACTTTGATGTGCGTCGAAATGGCTCGACAATACATTTAAAGTCCAAGAGAGCTACGTTTAATGGAACCGGTGAAACAAGACTTGTGCAGTATCAGCACTCTTATCAAAAACAAATACAAATGAGGGATAAGAATTCCCTTTTTTAAAAACAATATGACATATTGAGATAAGTATTGTGGATAAGAGGCATCCTGGCATATTGTTTAGACTGAAATCGGTAGTGGTTGAAATGTGACAACAGAAATGGTGACAGTTTATGAAAATGGCTACTTTCAACTTCCTTGTCAGTCTTACTTGTTTCTTAGAAGGGGGGAGACATAAGTTAAGACTTAAAGCTGCTTGTCTTTGTTTTTTGGATGAGACAAACCAGAGTGGAATCCCTGAATTGGATGCAAAAGTGACTTGTTTGAGGAGTTGCCGTACTTTTGATACAAGTGCAGAAGAAATGTCAATTTGCGAGAAATTGGCTCTTGTTATCTTTTGTCGTTTTCAGTTGGGAAGTTGAAGATGAAAGTCTGTCATAGTTATGTAAAAATCAGTTTTTGTTGTAAACTTGTATTGATTTACAATGAAAGTAGATTTGCATTCCTATAAAACAAATGTCATGTCTCATTCTGTTGTTCTACTGGGGTTTCAAGTAAAAAATATATTATAGTTTTCTAGACAATTAACATTTCAATTTATAGCATCAATTTAATTAGTATAATATACTAAAGCAAAAATTTACGAGTAATCGCAATTGTAATTTCACCATTAAACTCTATACTAATGGATACTTGCTAAGGGATAGAATAAAAACTTTATTATTTACTTGTTATTACAGATTAATAGAATTTAAAATATATAATAATTATAAATATTATTTAGCATATAATTTTCTGTATTAAAATCTAGTAATTATAAAAAAACATATGTATCTAATTATCTGTATTAATATCTAATAATTGTAATAAACTAGTTGTTTTTACTAAAACTACCAGTGTTAAATTTAATTTATAATAAACAAATTATAATTTAATTAATTGTATATTATTTTTTTAAATGTATGTATAACTGTTTCATAAATTTACTTTTAAAATTTTATAATTTATTTACATATTATTGTGTAGAATGTATTTTTCAAAACAATTACATCAATTTAATTAGTATAGTATATTAAAGCAAAAATTTAAGAGTTATCTCAATTGTAATTTCTCCACTAAACTCTATACAAATATATACTTGTTAAGGGATAGAATAAAAACCTTATTATTTACTTGTTATTACTGTTTAATAGAATTTAAATACAATAATTATAATTATTATTTTGCATATAATTTTCGTATTAAAATCTAATAATTTTACTAAACATTTTGTATATAATTTTCATTAGTTACATCTAATTATTATAAAAAAACACCTTATTATTTACTTGTTATTACAGTTTAATAGAATTTAAATATAATAATTATAATTATTTTTTTGCATGTAATTTTCCGTATTAAAATCTAATAATTTTACTAAACATTTTGTATATAATTTTCGTTAGTTAAATTTAATTATTATAAAAAAAACATGTGTATCTAATTCAATGTATTGATATCTAATAATTGTAATAAACTAGTTGTTTTCTAAAACTATCAGCGTTAAATTTAATTTATAATAAACGAATTATATTTGAATTAATTGTACATTATTTTAAAAAAAATGTATGCATAGCTGTTTTACAAATTTACTCTTAAAATTTTACAATTTAATTAGATATTTTTTTTTGTATAGAGTGTAATTTTAAATATATTTTATTGTATTTAAAAAAAATATGTTTTCAAAAGTATCCTTTTTAAATTTTAATGGAGTAATTTTAAAATTTTATTGGTTTCTAGCAAATAGAGGCAAATTTGTATTCACTAAAAATAAATTATTCTTGGATTTCTGGGATAAATAATTTTATTGTACTCTTTCAAAACAATCCTTTGAAAATATTAACCATAACAGCAAATATTATTCAACTTGCTTTTGTAGTTTTAAAGAACAAATACATGATATCCTTTAAAAAAAATCCTTGGAAGAAGAAGTAAAAGCTATAACTGAAAAATATCCAAGTTATCCGAAAATGTACTGAAATGTTTAAAGCACTTCTAGTCCATTCCCATTACTGATTTTCTAAGATGGCTTAGTACATAATATCTACTTATTTTAATCCTATTAGATCTTATCTCAACATAATTCTTTATTGGTTTTAACATCATATTTTATCTATTGATTTTAAAAGAAGTTATAAAAAGCTTTTTCGAAAATGCTGTACTGTATTTTAGTCAATTCACTAGAATAAAAAATTTAATCCATGTTTTTCTTGCCTGTTTATAAGTAAATAAACATGTAATTACACATATGTGAGTTAGACCGAGAAAAACTGATATAGGACTAATAGGAACTTCAAGTTATTAAATTATGTCCAAATGGAGTGCTAACAGAAAGGTCAACGGCGCGGGCACGAAATTGTAAAAAAAGGTACTTAAAAGTGAGTATCTGAACCTACTCAGTTTTCTTGTAGTACAATTGCATAGTAAATCAGCGATGACATACTCAAATTTAAGTAACCGTACTTCCTCTAAAATGAGCAGTGAGTTCTAATATTTCTAATTTCAGCTTCCGTCCAAGCCATCTTAATAAAGCGGTCTGCCAAACTTAAAATAGTTGTTCAGAAGATGATTTTCCATATTATTTAATATCGATTGCTCATATCTTACTTCCTATTCTTTTGGCACACCTTTTTAACATTTCTTCTGTTTATAACTTCTTCAATTCGCCCTTGGAAGTACAACGGATAATGCAATGGACTGCGGTGCCAGATAATATGGGTTCGATTCCAGGTAAGGCTTGGTTCTAATTGTTGATATTTATTGAAAGAGATTTATGAAGGCAGCTTATGTAGGCAAGCTATTACTCTTTTTTATTCATTTTTATTCATTATACTCATTGTTGAGTACAAGTCTTTTTCAAAAATGAAACTTATGTATTCGGAGGTATGATAGACATCGAATGCACTCAAAAATGAACACGTTTTACTTATTTTTGAACACATATTTTTAACAGTTAAGTCTTGGCTAAAATACGAGGTCTAATCCTGATTCAGCCATGCGGATTTTACAAGAATGTACACATGCCAATTTTTTTTATAAAATGGCTTTTTGCGTAAATACGTATGTCCTTTTCTTACGGACACATAACTGCATGAAGTCGCGAAGTCGCATAGTAAAAAACGACATTTGTAAAATCTTTATAACTTCACTTGATATATATTCACTTGATGTATACGGGGTGACATACCATCGTGTAGAGAAAAATTAAACATTTCGAACACGTCGATTAAAGCCATTGCGGCTTTCGGACCTTTGTACTACGTGGGGAGGGAGTTTAGACTGCCAACTGCAGTATACGATTCCACCCCACAACTATACATGGAATCATCCTATGAGGATAAATGATATACCATCGTATAGAGAAAAGTAAAACATTACGAACAAGGCGATTATTAAGCAATTCCGCACTCTGACTATTGTACCAAGTGCGGAGGGAGTTTAGACCAACTGTAATATTCGATTCCGCCCCATAACTCGACGTGGAATCACCCTATGACATACCATCGTGTAGAGGAAAGTGAGACGAGTCATCCTAGCCGATTCTTAACCAATTACCCACTATGATATTTGTGGGAGTGTAGCTCTTATCTGCAGTATGAAATTTCGCTCTTTAACTCCACTTTGAATCATCCTTTGGTGATAAATAACTTACCATCGTGTAATGGAAGATAAGCCACACCAACTAGGTTAACTATTTTTATCTCCCCCCCCTCTCCTTGCTACATAGTGTGGCTTGTACCTACTCGAATTTTTGAATTAACGTCGATAGCAACACAAAAAGGCTATTGGCGACGGTTTTATTAGTTTAAAACAGATTTGAGAAGAATATTTTTTCTAAATACAAGAGGCATAGGCATCATAATCTTTAATTTAATGTAACATGCAAATAAGTATCGCCATGTATATTTAAATTTATCTAGTAGTCATATTATTTAAATTTATATGGTAGATTATTTAAATGTACATGTCGACAATTTTTAACAATCATCTATTGTTACCTAGAAATGCCATGGTACACGAAAATTAAAACGGGCAAAATAAAACATTCTGACCTCGAATTTCCTTTTCAATAAACCGATCTTGTTTTAAATTGAATAAAAACACTTTAAAAAAAATTATGCTTAATAAATAATAACAGTTCAGCAAAGAAAGTGAAAACATTCATAAAAGTCACGTTTTATGTGTAAATAGTTTATTACGCTATGAAAGGGCTCAATGCAAAACAAAAACCATTTACAAGACGCGTGATTGTTGCCCAGAATATATAAAAGAAGTTAATATTAAAGATACAAAAGACGTGCTTTGAAGGTGTCAAGGTGGCTAGAGTGCATCAAAATGTATAGAGAAAATAAAGTGAAAGTCTTACAAAAGTTTGCGGCAAACGAGGTTTTCAGTGAATATTTCTCCTAAATTTATAAATAAATATTAAATGATTGTTATGCATAAAAGATTATTTACTAAAAAATTACCGTTACAAATTTAAAAATATGAATGAGTAGGTTGCATTTTCGGATATGGGATTTTACGGTTTATATTTCGGATACAATGTACAGCTGCGGGAAAAAAACGGACCACCAATGATTATTTCGTTAGTTTTCATAGTAGAGCTAAAATTAATATACCATTTTGTAGGGAATAAAGTCTACTATACAATGATATACACTAAATTTGCATAGGGGACTATCTTCATACTCGAATCCGTACCAACTTTAAAATTTTCAATGGCAACACCTACTTTTGATAGCGCAGAAATGTTCCCCTCCCTCAAAGTAATCTAAATATAAATTTTCGTTGATTTCCAGAGATATTATACAATATGTATCGATCTTATTTGAGGCGCTACCTCCACATTGAACAAAGTTCTCCTTCAAGATGAGCCGGGTGAACATTGATTTAATTGGTCAAAATTGGTTTATTTTTCGCATTAACCAGCAGTATATTTCACCACAATTCGGTATTTTAAATTATTTCAACAAAGAGAGTCGATGTCAATAAAAAAATATCAGACGGAATTGAGTTACATAAGAATGCCTTTACAAAAACTATCCAAGTGTTTTTATGATATATAGTTCTTTCGTTAATTTACATTAGTATGATAATTATGCTCGTATGTATATGTTTTTACACCTCATAATAACAATTGTTTTAGATTTGAGTATATAATAGATCTTTAATATCAGGATCAATTTCGATCATAGCGCAGCCGAATATCCGGATAAATGGATAATTCATGAACAAAGATTATTTTTTGGTAAAAAAAACGAATTTTGCTTTAGTTTGTATGTAATTTAATGACTATTACAAACAATATCATTCACCGATAAGACAATTTTGAAATGTGGATCTTGCTGATTTTTTTTTCTTGAAAGCGATCCAGATACTTGGCGATCAACTTTGTTTTGACCCGGATAATTGGAGTTCGGATAATTACCAATAAGCTGTTTGGTCCGGATAAATGGAGTTCGGATAATTGGCGATCCGCTTTGTTTGATCCGAATAAAGGAAGTTCGGATAATTGGCAATAAGCTTTGTTTGATCCGGATAACTGGAGTTCGGAAAATTGGCGATCCGCTTTAAGATCCGGATAACTGGAGTTCGGATAATTGACGATTCGCTTTGTTTGATCAGAATAAATGGAATTCGGATAATTGGAGTTCTACTGTATCTTTATCATTAAAAAGAATGATATTATTTAAATTTATAAATTTGAAAAAATAAATCAAATACATGAATAGAATAAATTTCATATTGAATAAATTCCTCTGAGTTTGTTACTAAATTCGTTATTTGAATAACGCAATAAAAAGAAATCTCCTTAAACATTTCCCATAATTCTACAGTGCAAGGTTCAGTTATTATACATTATAAGTGCAAATTCAGTTACTATACATTATAATGACTTTCAATATCTAACTTCCAGTACATAAATAACACATTACTAAATATGCGGTTGCCGCATGCCCATAAATTGTTTCACCTACGCACCTTTCACCAGCACACAAATTAGATCTTGAACTGCACGTTTCAGTGAGAATCCAACAGAAGGTTCCATTTAAGTAACGATCCAAGAGATACTTTCATTACGGGCGTTGCCCGAGCCCAACAAAGGCGCAACAGAGTCTCCAAGGTGGTTATTAGTACGTTACAACGCGCCATCAAGACCTGCATAAAAGACTACATTGTAAAGTGCAGCGACTCGCAATAGATTTATACCCAGCAAATGGGGCCGTCTATCCCTTAAATGACGTTGACTAAGAAGTTGCTTTCAAGAGAGTTGTGCATAATTGCCCCCACCGCTGAAGCGAAGAAGAACGTTAGACAAGCAGTAAACTGTTACTCCTCTACGTATCACGCATTGCCAAGAGACCCCTAATGGATTAAATGATTCTTGGTAGTTGTTTTCCTATCTTTTCCTCGACGGTTGTGTCCATAGTCGAGATATTCCATCAACAGTAATATCTTTCCGGTGGTAAGGAAAACCTCTAAGGGCTTTAATACTGTTTCCTCAGTTGCCGTGCACTAATGGAATAGGATTTTGCTGGATCACCGCCCAGTGGGTGTTGTAGAGCACTTCAAAGGGAGACCGGGGGTAATCAATACTTTCAAAAATCACAAATAGGATCAGTTTTCTAATTAAAGACTGGGCGTGGGGTTAGTTTTGGGGGCTGTGGATTTTTCCATACTGTTCGGTTATTTTTTTAGATGATGAAAATAATGAAAGAAAAACAAGGGACTCTTAATTATATTCGAAAAATTTACTTTATTTCTTAATTAAGTTTTACTTTATTTAAGGAGTTAAGTTCACAATGGGATAAGTGTGGGAGGGGAGGCACATCAAACAAGTTCTTGATCTGTTTAATCAGTAAGTACACTGATTAAATAGGTATTCAAAAATAAGTAAAATTTACTCATTTTTGAGTACATTCGTAGCTTATTATAGCTTCGAATACATAAGTTTCATTTTTTAAAAAAGATATGTACAAATTAGTACAAAAAGTAAAAATTAATAAAAAACAGAAGTTTCTTGCTTACATAGGCTGCCTTCATAAATCACTTTCAATAAATATCAACAATTGCAACCAAACTAACTTACTGGGAATCAAACCCATATCCTTAAGCACCACAGTACAGTGCCTTATTCGTTGTACTATCAGGGCAAAATGAAGAAAAGTTATAATCAGAAGAAATGTTAAAAAGATGTTCCAAAAAGAATGTGAAGTTAGATAATTGAGTTTTAATAAATCAGTTTTAATTTAATTAATCGACGTCAAATAGGGTGGAAAACCATCTTCTGAACAACTATTTTAAGTGCATCATGTTGCTTATCTAAGATGGCTTGAACAGAAGCTGAGAATAGCAATATTAAATCACACTGTTAATTTTTGCGAAAGTACGATTGCTTAGATTTGAGTACGTCATCGCTCATTTTAAGCACTTTTTTACAGTGTACTGTTCGGTTATTTTTTATATGTTTAAAACAATGATAGAAAAATAGAGGACACTAAATTATCTAAATAAAATTCATTTTCTTAAGGAATTAAGTTCACAAAGGGATGTGGGTTTGGGACAGGGGGGGGGGCACTTCAGACAAGTTTTTGATCTGCTTAATCAGTAAGTAAATTCTTTATTTAGGTAATAGATAATTTTATTGGAGTTTTCGGTACTTAAATAAAGTATTTCCCCTATATGCAGAAAATTGAAGTTAACTACCGTATTATGCGATAACCGGTTAACCCATAAATAGAAAAAAATTAACGTACATGAACCCCAAGGTTTGACTTTCTATGCTAAAAAAATAAGTAGCGACACTGTACGTGTATCGGAATGAAGAAGCATGCATTTATCTTCATTTTTGAAAAAGATATGTACTCAACAATGCGTAAAAATTAATAAAAAGAGCAGGTGCTTGTCTACATGAGCTGTCTTCATAAATCCCTTTCAATAAATTTCAACAATTTCAACCAACACTTACAAGGAATAGTATCCATATACTTAGGCACCGCCGTCCAGTGCGTTATCCGTTGTACTATCAAGACGACGTAAAGGATTTATAAACAGAAGAATTGTTAAAAAGGTGTGCCAAAAGAATAGGAAAGAAGATAATTGAGTTTTTTCCATTTAAGCAATCAACCTCAAATAATGTAGAAATCATCTTCTGAACAAATATTTTAAGTTTGTCATGTCGCTTTGTTAAGATGACGTGAACAGTAGCTGAGATTAACAATATTAAATTACACTGCTCATTTTTGAGAAATTACGATTAATTAAATTTGAGTACGTCATCGTTCATTTACGATACAAATGTTTTCAAAGAAAAACAAGCATGTCCAGGTACTTATTTTAAAGTACATTTTTTATTACAGTGTATACTAACATTCTGATGTAAAAAAAATAAGTACATGTCTAGAAAATATGTTAATGAAACAATATAAAAATTCAAACAGTTTACAATTCCTTGCCAACATTAAAGTCTGCAGTTTCTTTTCTTATTCCATCCAGTGTAAGTTGGCGAACGTGCATTTATTGCAGCATCTATAATGGCAATATTGACCCTAAAAATAAATTCAAACTTAAATATGGTGTAGAGTTTATCCGAATTAGCTGCCTGGTTCAAATGTCATTTAGAAAAACATACGTAAAAGTGAAATTAGGAATGTTTTTGTGTTTTACTAGAAATAGGAATTACAAGAAACTCTAAACGCGAATCCTTGTTTTTAGACAAGAAATGTTTTTGCTTTTAAACTGTCTTTGCTATTTCAGTTAAATTCTGTTTTTTATTTGCTTTGTAGTCTTTATCCATCTCAAGAAGAGATAAAGGGAAAGACAAAAAAAGATAAAAAAATGTTCTTGAGATAAAGAAGAATGAGGAGCTTTTTATCTGTTGTGGTAATAAAAGAAGATGTAATCATCAATCACAATCCAAATAAGGGAGGGGCGGTCGATTATAATTAAATACTTTCTCTGGATACAACCAATTTGGGAATTTTTTTTTAATTACTCGTGTCATATTTTTTTTTAATGACCACATAATATTTATAAATATCAATGTTAAATCTGTGCCTCAGGGCCAGACGAACAAAATTTCAAATTTGGCAATTTTTGTTTTATTTCTGATTGTGTCTTAAGAGTCCGTTGTCTAATACACTGTACAAAAAGGTACTTAAAAATGAGTACTTGAGCATACTCGCTTCTCTTTCAGTACAATTGCATCGTAAATGAGCGATGCCATACTCAAATGTAAGTAATCGTATTTTCTCAAAAATGTGCAGTGTGATTTAATATTGCTAATCTCAGCTGTTGTTCAAGCCATCTGAACAAATTGACCTGACAAACTTAAAATAGTTGTTCAGAAAATGGTGTTCTACATGATTTGATGTTGATTACATAAATGGAAACTGAGTTATTACAATTAAATTATGTGGTTTCACATTATTTGGGCAGACATTTTTAACATTTCTTATGTTTATAACTTTTTCAAGTCGGCCTGGTAGTTTAACATATAAGGCGATGATAGGGTTCGATTCCCGGTAAGTCTTGATTGAAATTGTCGATATTTATTGATAGTTATTTATGAAGGCAGCCTATGAAGGCTAGCATATGCTCTTTTATTCATTTTTACTCATTGTACTCATTTTGAGTAATGTCTTTTTCAAAATTAAAGCTTATTTATTCTGATCTATGAAAAGCATAGAATGTACTCAAAATGAGTATATTTTACTTATTTTCTTGTACCTATTTTTAACAGCGTAGTCTTCAATTGTAAATTATACTTGTATTTTACTCATTGTACACATTTTGAGTTCATGTCTTTTCAAAATTAAAGCTTATTTATTCGGATCTATGAGAAGCATAGAATGTACTCAAAATGAGTATATTTTACTTATTTTCTTGTACCTATTTTTAACAGCGTAGTCTTCAATTGTAAATTGTATTTGTATTTTACTCATTGTCAATTGTAATTGTATTTTACTCATTGTACTCATTTTGAGTTCATGTCTTTTCAAAATTAAAGCTTATTTATTCGGATCTATGAGAAGCATAGAATGTACTCAAAATGAGTATATTTTACTTATTTTCTTGTACCTATTTTTAACAGCGTAGTCTTCAATTGTGAATTATATATTTTAATAAATATAAATTTTTAATAAACAAATAAATCTAAATTATTATTTCCATTCATATTTGTTTTGGAGCTTTGTGTGGTGTACTTCGCACACTTTCATTTCCCATTGAATATTCCACATTTCCAATCTTCGATTACTGCATTTATTATTCCATTTTCCATGGAGTGCTGCATTCCTGTTCTCCAATTATTGCACTGGCTATCCCATTTATCATCTCTTCCGATTAACGTTTCATGACCCATTCACAACTTACAAGCAAAGGGTAGGCACGAAATACTTTCTCTCTCATATACGATCATGACTCAGCATAGAAGAGAGTTGAGGCTGACTTATTAACGTACATAATACAAAATATCCTATTAGTACAGTTATCTTATCCAGGCATACCATTTTCTACTTATTAAATATTGAGTAATTGTTTGCTAATATTTGGTTTGGTTTCGTCATCTGACCATGGTTCTAAAATAACGAGGTGCATGTATGAATGTGTGTGTGTGTGAATGTGTATGTGTTCCCGGGTCTTTCCTTCGAGATTGACCTCGAACCGTCGCCAATAGCCCACTGAGCAGCTCTAGTGCGACGTTAATTGACAAAAACAAACAACAACAAATAACTAATATTTGGTTTGGTTAATTAACGTCGCACTAGATCTGCACATTGGGCTATTGGCGACTGTTCGGAGTCTATGCCGAAGGAAAGACCGGAAGCCTCAGTGGCCAAGCGGTTAAGGCATTCAGCTACTAATCCGAGGATTGGTGGTTCGAATACGCGCGATGGACTTGACAAAAGAAAAGTAAAAAGGTTATTATCTTGTGATCGGAGGGTTACCAGCTTCGCTACAAAAATACTAGAAAAGTCGTCCAGAACATCCGCAAAAATTAACGGCGTGTATACGGGACTGGTGCACGATAAATCTGATCGGGGTCCAAAGTCCCGACGTCTATTGAAAGCGTTGGGTGCCAGTTCAGGTGTTTCCTCGTCATCTGACCATGGTTCTAAAATAACGAGGTGTAGGTATGAATGAATGTGTGTGTGTGAATGTGTATGTGTTCCCGGGTCTTTCCTTCGAGATAGACCCCGAACCGTCACCAACAGCCCACTGTGCAGCTCTAGTGCGACGTTAATTAACCAAACCAAACCAAACGAAGGAAAGACCCGGGAACAATGCCTTGTATTTTTGAACCATGGTCAGATGACGAGGAGAGCATGAAGGACATATACGAACATGGCTCAGCATCAGAAAGAGTTAAAGCTGACTTATTAACGTACATAATACAAAATATCCTATTAGTATAGTTATCTTATCCCGGTATACCACTTTCTCCCTATTAAATATTGAGAAATGTAATGCTAATACTTGGTTTGGTTAATTAACGTTCCACTTCAACTGCACATTGGGCTATTGGCGATGGTTCGGGGCATATCCCGAAGGAAAGACCCGTATGCGTCGTATTTTTTTAACCGTGGTCAGATGATGAGGAAAACACCTGAGCTGAGCTGGCACCCAACGCAACCTCAATAGACGTCAGGACATTGGACCCTGATTCATCGTGCACCAATCACGTATACACGTTAATATAATTTGTTGGATGTTCTGGACGACTTTCTAGTATTTTTGTAGCGAAGCTGGCCACGCTCAGATCGCAAGATCACTACTTTTTTTACTTTTCATTGTCAAATCCATCGCACGGGCTCCATCATCTGATTACCAGCTTGACGCCTTTACCCACTGGAATCGGAGGGTTGCCAGCTTCGCTACAAAAATATTAGAAAAGTCGTCCAGAACATCCGCAAAAATTACTGGCGTGTATACGGGACTGGTGTACGATAAATCTGATCGGGGTCCAAAGTCCCGACGTCTATTGAAGGCGTTGGGTGCCAGTTCAGGTATTTCCTCGTCATCTGACCATGGTTCTAAAATAACGAGGTGCAGGTATGAATGAATGTGTGTGTGTTCCCGGGTCTTTCCTTTGAGATAGACCCCGAACCGTCGCCAATAGCCCACTGTGCAGCTCTAGTGCGACATTAATTAACCAAACCAAACCAAATCTTTATCCACTGAGCAACTGGAGTACCTGATAACAATTGGCAAACTTTCGTAAACGCAAGAAAAATACGCGTGTATGATGTCATGGAACACACAATCTGGATATAATATTATTTATTCTAACAAAATTAATGTTTGTACTCTTATACTTATGTTTATATTCTTATACAAAATAAAGAAAAGAGGGAAAAAGTATCGATTATTAATTGTTCCGTCTAATTTCAAACCCATATAGATCGATTTTCAGATTTTGTCATTTATTAGTCGAGCTACCCATCAAATTATTTATTCTCTAATTTATTCTTTTATAAATCATCTATATACCTTTACATAGCCAACCACAATGAGTTATAAGTCGCCCCTACCAACCCAGACCCAAGGCGGTTAGAGTAATAGGTAGGACGGATTGAAATGCTGACATCACTGCAGTCCCGGGGTCATCCCTTATTACGCTGCACACAGCGATTTCGAACAGTTCTTGGTTTTGTCATCAAGTCCGAGTTGAAGATCGAAATTGTTTGCTCGAATCAATAAGTGTGTTGGCTCTGGTTATATTCTACACTTTCGGCTAGTTGTAAGGTCGTAATGAACTTTGAATCAATCTTTGTTTAGTCGTGTTTTAAGTTGAAGTTCTTTTAGCTTAGCATTTGAAGCGCCTAGTAAGCTAAAATAACTCCAAGAAGCCCCTATTTGAAGCAATTAGGGCGAGTATTTGCTCTTTCAAATACAATTTTTGCATTGTGTTAGATTGTTTGGTAAATTTTATTCTATATTTTTAGAAAGGCTAGCATAGTATGGTTTAAAATAAAATTATCCGAAAGATCTGGAATGAGGTTGCATGTAACAATTTTTATTTCAAAACAAAAAGAAAAAACGTTAAGAAAGATTAGATTTTATTTCAGTTTTCCAAAGTCCCGATTCTGAGGGAAGTTTAGTTAGGGAGATGTAACAGAGAAAATAATTTTAAATCTAGCTCACACTTTTAAAAATAGGTACTCTAAAATAAGTAAAATGTACTCATTTTTGAGTACAAAAGATGCTTATCATGGCTCCGAATACATAATTCTCAATTTTGAAAAATACATGTACTTAAAAATAAGTACAATGAATAAAAAGAGTATATGCTAGCCTCCATAGGCTGCCTTCAGAAATCAATTTCAATAAATATCCACAATTTCAACCAAGAGTTACCAGAAATCGAACCCAGATCATCATGCATGTCAGTCCATATCCTTATCCGTTAAACTACCAGGGCGACTTGCAGAAGTTATAACCAGAAGAAATGTTAAAATTCTGTGCCAAAAGAATGGAAAATATGATAATCGAGTTGTAATAACTCAGGTCAATCTTCTGAATAACTATTTTAAATTTGTCAGGTCGCTTTGTTAAGATGGCTTGAACAGAATCTGAGATTAAAAATATTAAAACCCACTTCTCATTTTTGAGAAAGTACGGCTACTTACATTTGAATACGTCATTGTTCATTTACAATCCAATTGTACTTAAAGAAAAGCGAGTAGGTTCAGGTACTCATTTTTAATTACCTTTTTTTTACAGTGCATCATATGTTTGTTCTGATCATTTTCAAACCGTTGGCTTCCTTAAAACGATATTAGATGGTACAGTTTTTTAATTAAAGTAAAATTATGAAGTATACGTGCATAAAATATATAATTTAATTTATTCCTTATCATCCGCATGAATTTATATGTATATTTCGCAATTATTTCAACGTTTCCAACCACTGCAACTACGCAAAAAAAGTAGAGAGAAGACGTTGGGAAAACAACTTAGTCCTATAGAACTGCATCCGAGGTCCGTCGGAGCGTGTCTTAATAAGTGACGGCCCCTGATCTGCAGTGACGTCAAATTTTAGACCGTCTCACCTCCTATTCAAAGCACCTTTGCCTATAGTTCATTCACCCAGACCAGTGGTCGGTAAACTTATTAGTCAATGAAGCCAAATATCAACAGAACAACGATTGAAATTTCTTTTGGGAGCCAAATATCAACAGAACAACGATTGAAATTTCTTTTGGTAGCCAAATATCAACAGAACAACGATTGAAATTTCTTTTGGCAGCCAAATATCAACAGAACAACGATTGAAATTTCTTTTTAGAGCCACATTTTTTTTTAACTTAAACTAGGTAGATACATTGTTATTAACTTAATAAGGGTACTCCTAAGCTGGCCTTTGCTAAAATCGTCCTCAATCTGATTGAGGTGCGTTCGCTGAGATCAACTCCTTCCAACCCTTCCATCGACACTCGACTTGTATTTCGTCTATCTCCTTTCGTTCATCCTCTTTATATCTCCAAACTATCTTAACATACCTTTCTCAATCATAACAATAACTGACAAACACTAATGTGAACAACGGCCTTGCATCTCCTTGGAAAGTTTGGGTAAGTCAAGTTTGTATGTTGTTGTTTTTAATTTTTGCCGCAAAGTTTCAACGCGCCCGCAGGCATGTGGTATTTGTGGAAGAGCCGCACTCAAAAGACTAAAGAGCCGCATGTGGCTCGCGAGCCGCGGTTTGCCGACCACTGACCCAGACCAACGTGTAAAGTCAGAAGCCTCATAAAAACCAGGTAATCCTCTCCTCTGTAAGTTTCCAGATTTACCACGCGATTCAGTATCTACACTGTAAAAAAAATTGATTAAAAATGAGTGCATGGACGTACTCGTTTTCCTTTGAGTATAATTGCATTGTAAATGAGTGATGGCGTACTCAAATTTAAGGAACCGTATTTTCTACAAAAGGAGCTGTGTGATTTAATATTGCTAATTACAGCTCCCGTTCAAGCCATCTTAACAAAGCGACCTGGCAAACTTAAAATATTTGTTCAGAAGATGGTTTCCCAAAATATTTGATGTCGATTGCTTAAATGGAAACTGAGTTACTACAACTCAATAATCTTATTTCCCATTCTTCTGCCACCCCTTTTTAACATTACTTCTGTTTACAACATCTTCACGCGCTCTGGTAGTACAACGGATATATCCCTGGACTACGATGCGGACGACATCAGGTAGAGAGATTGGGTTCGATTTCCTGTAAGTCCTGGTTGTAATTTTTTTTAATTTATTAAAAGGATTTATGAAGGCAGCCTACGTAGGCAAGCAACTTTGAGTACATGACTTTTTCGAAATTGAAACTTATGTATTCGGAGATATGATAAGAATCGAATGTAATAAAAAATGAGTAAATTTTACTTATTTTAAGTACCTATTTTTAACAGAGTATTTTCTATTATTAATATTAATGAAATTTAACATCTCCCCACCTATTTTGTCTTGAAAAAAGCAGTGCTTTATAATAACAATTTGTTAAAACATAAAAATGCCCTCTATTTTTATATTGATCTATTAATGTAAATTACTGCAATTTTCTTTAACTACATATAAACTATTCATCTTTATATAAATATATGTTTATTTAACGACAAGGATACGTAACACGAGTTAATAAAATGACATATTTTCCTTATACGAAACGATAACCATCTCCATTTATCTGTATACGAATTCTTCTCCAACAACTTCCCTTACTCCCAGTAAATTTATAGTACCAACATCGAAACTCAGAGGCCTCTCATAAGAATCGTGTAATCATTTCCTCTGAAGGTTTCATGATTTACCCATTAGATTCAGTACCTAGTATCTAAAATAATTTTATTAATATGATTGAAATTGAAAATTTTACTCTTTAATTTAATTTATCATTAAAAAATAGTGTTCTATCATAACAATTTGCTAGAATATGGAAATGCCTTCTATTTTTGATAATGATCGATCGATATAAACTACTGCAATTTCCTTAAAATACATAAAAATGATTTCTTCTTTTATAAACATATTTTTAAGTAACTACAATGATACGCATTGCGAATTAATAAATTTCCTTAAAATACGTAGGTATCCTTGTCGATAAAATTTCCTTAAAATACGTTTGTCCTTACGTAACTACAATGATACGCATTGCGAATTAATAAATTTCCTTAAAATACGTAGGTATCCTTGTCGATAAAATTTCCTTAAAATACGTTTGTCCTTACGTAACTACAATGATACGCATTGCGAATTAATAAATTTCCTTAAAATACGTAGGTATCCTTGTCGATAAAATTTCCTTAAAATACGTTTGTCCTTACGTAACTACAATGATACGCATTGCGAATTAATAAATTTCCTTAAAATACGTAGGTATCCTTGTCGATAAAATTTCCTTAAAATACGTTTGTCCTTACGTAACTACAATGATACGCATTGCGAATTAATAAATTTCCTTAAAATACGTAGGTATCCTTGTCGATAAAATTTCCTTAAAATACGTTTGTCCTTACGTAACTACAATGATACGCATTGCGAATTAATAAATTTCCTTAAAATACGTAGGTATCCTTGTCGATAAAATTTCCTTAAAATACGTTTGTCCTTACGTAACTACAATGATACGCATTGCGAATTAATAAATTTCCTTAAAATACGTAGGTATCCTTGTCGATAAAATTTCCTTAAAATACGTTTGTCCTTACGTAACTACAATGATACGCATTGCGAATTAATAAATTGACATATTTTCTTTATACAAACAAAAACCTTCTCCATTTATCTGTATAGGAATCCTTCTCCCTCAACTTCCCTTACTCCCAGTACATTTATAGTACCAACATCGGAACTCAGAAGCCTCATAAGAATCGGGTAATCCTTTCCTCTGAAGGTTTCATGATTTACCAATTAGATTCAATGCCTAGTTTCTAAAATAATTTTATTAATATTAATGAAATTCAATTTGTTAGAACATAGAAATGCCTTCTATTTTTGCTAATGATCGATCCCTGTAAATTACTGCAATTTTCTTAACTACATAAAATAATTTATTTTTTATGTAATGACACGGACGCAGCATGAATTAATAAATTGACATATTTTCCTTATACGAAACGAAAACCATCTCCATTTATTTGTATAGGAATTCTTCTCCCGCAACTTCCCTTACTTCCAGTAAATTTATAGTACCAACATCGGAACTCAGAAGCCTCAGAAGAATTGGGTAATCATTTACTCTGAAGGTTTCAGAATTTACCATGAGATTCAATGCCTAGTTTATAAAATAATTTTATTAATATTAATGAAATTTAATATTTTTCTCCTTAATTTAATTTGTCATTAAAACAAAATAGTGCTTTATCATAACAATTTGCTAGAACATGGAAATGCATTCTATTTTCGATAATGATCGATCCAAGTAAATTACTGCAATTTTATTTACGTAATTATTCTTTAAATAATATATTTTTACATAACGACAAGGATACGCAATGCGAATTAATAAATTGACATATTTTCCTGATACGAAACGAAAACCATCTCCATTTATCTGTATACGAATCCTTCTTCCACAATTTCCCTTACTCCCAGTAAATTTATAGTACCAACATCGAAACTCAGAAGCCTCATAAGAATCGGGTAATCATTTCCTCTGAAGGTTTCATGATTTACTAATTAGATTCAGTACCTAGTTTCTAAAATAATTTTATTAATATTAAGAAAATTTAATATTTTACCCCTTAATTTGGCCTTAAAAAAATAGTGCCTTATCATAACAATTTGTTAGAACATGGAATATCCTTCTATTTTTGATAATGATCGATCGATCTAAATTGCTGCAATTTTCTTTAAATACATAAAAATAATTTCTTTTTTATATAAATATATTTTTACATAACGATAAGGATACGCAATGCGAATTAATAAATTGACATATTTTCTTTATACGAAACGAAAACCATCTCCATTTATCTGTATAGGAATCCTTCTCCCACAACTTCCCTTACTCCCAGTAAATTTATAGTACCAACATCGAAACTCAGAAGCCTCATAAGAATCGGGTAATCCTTTCCTCTGAAGAAACGTTTCAGGATTTACCATAAGATCCCCTCCCTCCCACCCATTGATCTTTTAGTTTCTGCGGCGACTTCGGTCACTGTCAGCCTACATTTAATGGAAGCCGAATTCGTTATATGAGGCTTAGAATACTATAACGAGGTCTCCTGGGTCCCCACTTCACATCGTGAGCTCTGAAACCCAATTAGTATGTCTTGTGACGATGTCTCAGAGACTCTTTTGCCTTTTGGAATTCGTTTTTCCTTTCTCGACATATATTTCGGACAAAGAGGGGGGAAGGGATAGGGCTTGTGCGTCAAAACAAAGGAATGCTTTGTGTTGCTGGGTGTTCTCTTTGTCCTTAATTTGAGTTTGTTTTGTTTTGTTTTGTTGGGGTGATGTGGTAGGAAGCGTTGTTTATTAAAATAATGGGGGGATAGGTGGTCTTAACGGGAAAATTCTCACTGTTTTAGTTTCTTGTATTGTGATGACGGTTGCTGGAAAAAGCGTAAATGTAAAGTTAGTTTAGAGTTGCTTGTGTTTATCTAATATTTAGTACATTCCTTATTATATACTAATTGACGGGTTTGCTGTAAAAAGGAGGTAGCTCCAATTATTCAAGTTTGCAGAAAGCCTCAAAAAACGTTTGAAAATTCAAATTTGCAAGTTGTGTGAAGATATTCTTTTTGATCAATCTTTTTAATTGTTCCTACATATTATGACAGTATTTTTGCACAAAAATATATCTTCCAGATGACGTGGCGCATGTTGGATTGTTGGAGCTATCCTTTTCTTGCAACCAAACAGATGTTCTGTCTACTTCTATGAAAATATTTCATAAAAAAAATACAATATATTACTGTCTATAAGTGCTGTATAACATTCATGTAAACAAAGCACGTCAGTCGTTTGGGGGAAAATGGCGGTAGCTCCAGGATCTACCTCTATATTGCCACAAACTAATGAGACAGACAGCTCCATTTTTTTAGTAACTCGAGAACTAACGATTAGAGATCTTTTTGGTACCAAACGAACAAGTTTTTTTTATTATAAGATAGTACATGTAACTCCAAATTTCCTTAGGTTGCAGCTACATCCTTTCTACAGTAAACCTCTTAATTAAGTAAGTATAGTGTATATGTACAGGAAAATGTTTTTTTGTTTGTATAAAATATGTAATTTAAATCTTTACACTGAGAAGCTCAAAATTCTGCAGAAGATATGCGGAGTAACATGCGTTTGAGATATAATTAAATAGGATAATCGGATATTACATAGTCGGTATTAATAAAAACTACGGGATACTAGCATATCAGTGCAATAATTATCACATGACTGTAGTAGAGCGAATATGACGTCATCATCGTGATGCAAACATCTCAGAACTGATGGCACCAGACACGTGACTATCTTTCAAAATTTATGAATGAAAAAACGTTCGCGATTGACTTGTGACTTGGAAATAATAGTAAATGTGTTACTTAATAAAGTACAGTTGTATAGCGTGGGGTTTGCGCTATGGATAGGGTTCTTTGATGATCAAGACAAATAATGGCCATTTTTGTTTTAGTGTAACAAATTTAATTAAAAATGAAAGTTACACACAACACAGGCATACATTTGGACACAACCTTACATGACAAAGTCTGGCTCTCGACTGACGATTTCACTCACAAACCAGAAGAGGGCGCTGCAGTCGCTATAGAGAGCGCTTCGTAAACAGGGTGTTACACAGTATATTTTTATGAATGAACTAGAAAAGAATTATGAATGGATGACGTAGTAAACCACGTGTCTGAAGCCATACATGTTGACCTCTCTTTGATGTTAGCGAGGTTATAACCTTATGATTTCCCTACTATGAGGGATCCATGCTCGAAGTTGTAACTACTCATAGATGGCACTTTGTGCAAAGTAAGAAAGATGGCGGTACTACCAACGGCTCGTTAAAAAACCGCTTGGAAAATAATTATTTTTAAACTGTTGAGTTTCGTTGACATCGTCTATATCAAATATATTGGAATTGATCATTTTTATATACAATAGTGACTTGACAAAGCGACCTGGCAAACTTAAATTAGTTGTTCGGAAGATGGTTTTTCACTTTATTTGATGTCGGTTGATCATATGGAATGGAGTTATTACAACTCAATTATCTCACTTCCCATTCCTTTGGCAAACTTTTTTAACATTTCTTTTGTTTATAACTTCTTCACGTCGCCCTGGTAGTACAACGGATAAGGCATTGGGCTGCGATTCCTCGTGCCTTGGGTTTGATTCCCGGTAAGTATTAGTTTTAATTGTCTATATTTATTGAAAGTGATTTATGAAAGCAGCCTATGTAGGCTAGCATGTGCTCTTTTTATTCATTTTAAGCCATTGTACTTATTTTTGAGTAATTGTCTTTTTTCTAAATTGAAACTTATGTATCCGGAGCCATGATAAGCATCGAATGTAATCAAAAAAGAGTATATTTTACTTATTTTTGAATACCTGTTTTTAACAGTGTTGGTTATATAAATATAAACTATCCTTCGGTGAAAATAAATATCAATATTTTTCTCATTAACCTTTGGAGGTCTAATTAAGGGTTCAATTAACTGCCGCGAAATATAAAAAAAACTTTTTCAAATGAACTTTTAAGGCTTAAAAATAAGTATACTTCAATAAATCTCCTCATTAAAAATAACACATCCCACAAACCTCCATCCCGAATTATTACACATCACGTATTATTTTTAACAAGACAATCCAACACCAAAAAACCCATTTTGATACACAATATCCCCGAATATGACTCCATACAAATTAAAACACGAATCCGGAAAGAATTAACCCTTCCCATCCCACGCTTTTCTATTAGCCCCGCTCATTACCCAAGCAGGGCACATCGCCCATTCCGGCCGCATGCATTGCACACTTATTATTCAGTCACTGTTAATTGGGAGATAAAAGCCGTGCAAAACAGTTGGATGGGACTCCCATATTTACAGCAGGGACTTGGGAGAACGTGATTAAGTGTATTCTCACGTCTCCCTCTTAAACACGGTATTCATCAGGACCTGTGCCCACACTAAACGCTTCAATTGCGAAGTCCGAAGTTTTGAAGACAACATTTATTTTTGCCCTAATGATGGAGGAAAGGTGTCGCCATTACCGAATATTAATCGCCTTCTTGTACCTGTTAACCCTATGGAAATGACGCCGGTTGGCTGCTTTTGGTTTTGCAAGAACTTAATTGGGTGGGAAGAAAAAACAGTTTTCTTATCTGATTCTCGGATTTAACAAGCTTTAATGAACGCTGGAAGGCGCTGGTTTATTGGGTTTTGTATGCGTTGGAGAGGGGGAGCATTTTTCACGGCGCAAGTAGCTATTAAGATGTTCATGGGGTGTTTAGAAGGTGTTTTTTTAATAAATATTAATTCAGCCGTTATTTTTTTTTATAGGGGTGTGATAAAGGGTGTAATTTTGTTTTTAGGATAATTGTAGCTTTAACTTTGAAGTGTGTTGTAAATTTGTTTCTAAATCTTAAGTTAAATTAAAAGAAGAAAGATGTTACCTCTGCAAAACAGATATTAAAATACTGCAATAAAAGTATATAATTCAGCTGTCTAGTTTCAAAACCAGATAAATACACGGTTTTCTCAAAATCTTTTTTTTTCAAATATTCTTTACAATTTCTCAGTGCATTTACATTACTTTACAAAGTGGTATTGACCAAAAGTGTTTGAATACAGTTTACTCATTCATTCAAACTCATGATTTGAGATCCAAAAGGACGTGGCTGTCAATTGTTTTTGGAATCTCCTGTAAAATTTATGAAAATGGATCTATTTGGTTTTGAAATTAGACGGCATAGTTAACCATCCTCAAGGCCGTATATATACGTCCAGGGATCTCCCATTTTTCTAGTCAAGCACCCAATTTTTTAATTTATACAAATACTTAATTTTACAATATTATTTTAACTTAAAGTTTTGATGTACAACTTACAATCTGTATCTTTACAATGAATTAAAAATAACATGCCCAGGAAATATTATTTAAGTATCCAAGCAGTAAAATCCATTGAAATATATATATATATATGTTACCGTTAAAGTATATAATGCAGTTATTTCATAGATAACCTAGTTATTCCATGAAATAACTGATCGTGTCCGTTAAAGTGTGTAATATGTTATTAATTTGACACTTTAACTAGTTATTCTATGAAATAACTAGGTATTCTATAAATTAACTAATGAGAGACAGTTAAAGTGTAAAATAAACATTTTATCTAAAATGAAATTAAATTAATGATAGACAATTAAAATGAAAAAGAAGCAATTTATCTAATTTATGCAGCGTATAAATGGTATTTATGGAAACGTACCATAAAATCATTTGTTACAACAAGGATTACTAAAATGACACTTGGAATTACAAAGAACATTATTTCTAAAACAAAAACATTTTTTGACAGTCCAACTCTAGCTGCGCAATAAACATAGCCTCGTAGGGTGACCTTTTAATACCAGAATGGAACGCTCTGTTCTTCATAAACTGGATAAATTTTAACCCGTTACTCCACGAAGTTGACTGGTTGTCTTGCATCCAAGTCGTCAACATATTTTCTATGTCCTGATTGGCTCTCTCAACACTGCCTTGGCTTTGGCTAGGTCTTGGTTTGCCATGCACGATCTTAAGCTCTGGCCAAGTTACTTTTAAGTCATCAATAAGTTTGTTACAAAATTCTCTTTCATTGTCCGACTGCAATATACATGGGGCTCCAAACAACAGGAATATATCAAGCAACTGTCCTGCAACTTATTCTGCTCTCTTTGTTTGAAGAGGTCTTAAAACCACGAACTTTGTAAGGTGATCTTGATAAAAAGATATATGATATAGATTATTTTACACTTTAACGGGCTGCAGATCGTTATTCTATGAAATAACTAGTTAAACCATGAAATACAAGAGAGTTTTACACTTTAACGGACACGATCAGTTATTTCATGCAATAACTAGGTATTCTATGAAATAACGGATTTCATACTTTAACGGTAACATATGTTTATATATATATATATATATAAATATATATATATATATATATACACACATACATATATATATATATACACACATATATATACTACAATTTTCCAACAAAATTCCAAATCAGTAATAATATAAAAATGTTATTTTTAATTGTTATGTTATATCCAGACACATTATTATACCACATAATATTATTTATACGTATAAAATAATATATAAGATAATTAAATATTATTATAGCGTATTTTAAATATATTAATTGCAGCGTATTTTAAAATTATAGAAATATAAATTATTTACAATCATTGTTTAAAGAGAAGAAGGCGAAAGCGTACAATTTAAATACTCATTAGCAATTATAATGCTATAATTAGTAGCAAATAAAAATAATTTCAAACTCGTCTTGCTCTATTACATTTTTATTAATTATAACAATCATAGATACAATTTAGCTTAATTATAAAACCTGTATAACCTCAACAATCATGTATAATATTTAAAAACTAAAATAACCCATAAAAGATCGAGTGCCATCATATAAACTTGGCATTATTAATAAAAACAACCATAATTTTCTTAAAGAAAACTCTCTATCTAAGGAATTACTTTGAATGTACTCATTAAATTCTTCAATTACTAAAAATGTCGTGCGCAAGTTCTTTGTTATTTTTTTACCGTCATATTTGTCGAATATACTTGGCAAATAATGCATGCGCAAGACATTCCAATTATGTAACCATTTTCCCAGCCACCCTGTTTACATAACAAAAGAATCACGAACTCTATATGTGGACATATTCATTAAACAATCATGCTCATTAAAGCCAAGATAAACAAAGGAAAATGAGTTTATTGTCTTGGGTAAATATCATTTTGCCCACTCGACTATTAAGTTGGGAAAAACGGCGTTCTTTGTCGTTGTTGCGGAGATGTTAACAGGAGTCATTCGAGATGAAAGTATTCCGAAGTTTTAATTTGTAAAAAATAATTTATGAAATTGTTCAAATTTAATTAAATTTAAATCGCGTTTATTTTCGGTCTCGGATAAAACTACGGTATTTTATATGCTAGTTGTTTTTCTTGTTTTCTGTTTGTGTACATTGGTAAGTTTTGATAGTTACCGAACCAAGTGAAGCATCGCGGTAAATGTACCGTACCATTGTACTTTACTTTGTGTTTCTTTAATAAATGCATAATTTATAAGTATGGACTAAATAAAATATATGGACATAATACATATATGTAAAAATGCATTGTTAAAATAGGTACTCAAAAATATGTAAAATGTGCTCATTTTTTATTACAGTCGATGTTTAGCATAGCTCCGAATACATAAGTTTCATTTTTGAAAAAGGCATGTACTCAAAAATGAGT
This sequence comes from Troglohyphantes excavatus, assembly GCA_963932185.1. Lineage (NCBI taxonomy): Eukaryota > Metazoa > Arthropoda > Arachnida > Araneae > Linyphiidae > Troglohyphantes > Troglohyphantes excavatus. The sequence continues at coordinate 10,901,430 of OZ010676.1, read as the reverse complement.
ACAATGAGTAAACATTAATAAAAAGAGAAGTACCTTGCCTACATAGGCTGCTATCATAAATTAACTTTCAATAAATATCAACAATTACAACCACGGCTTATTGGGAATAAAACCCATATCCTCAGGCTCCGCAGTCCAGTGCCTTATCCGTTATACTACCAGGGTAAAGTGAAGAAGTTTTAAACAGAAGTACTGTTAAAAAGGTGTGCCAACAGAATGGGCAGTAAGATTATTGATTTGTAATAACTCAGTTTCCATTTAAGCAATCTACATCAAATAACGTAGAAGCCCATCTTCTGAACAACTATTTTAAGTTTGGCCGGTCGCTTTGTTAAGATGACTTGAGAGGCCTCCATGGCCGAGCGGTTAAGGCGTTCAGTTGGTAATCAGAGGATTGGTGGTTCGAACCCGCGCGATGGACTTGACAAAGAAAAGTAAAAAGGTAGTGATCTTGTGATCGGTTGATAGCCGGCTTCGCTAGAAAAATACTAGAAAAGTTGTCCAGAACATCCGCAAAAATTATCGGCGTGTGTACGGGAATGATGCACGATAAATCTGATCGGGGTCCAAAGTCCCGACGTCTATTGAAGGCGTTGGGTGCCAGTTCAGGTGTTTCCTCGTCATCTGAATATGGTTCTAAAATAACGAGGTGCATGTATGAATGTGTATGTGTTCCCGGGTCTTTCCTTCGAGATATACCCCGAACCAACGCCAATAGCCCACTATGCAGCTCTAGTGCGTGTTATTTAACGAAACCAAACCAAACAAACCTAAGATGACTTGAACTTCCTAACATCCTAAAAAAATACGATTAACTAACTTCGAATACGCCATCGCTTATTTATGATGCAATTCTATTCAAAGAAAAACGAGTATGTTCAAGTACTCATTTTAAGTACAATTTTTTACATTGTACTCATATTACAAATCTCATTTAAACATTCATACATAGTTAAAGTAATAAATAAATACATATCAATATATTAAACTACTTGTATTTCCATGTCGCAACTCCCATTTATTAATTAAAACAGCATAGTTAAACTTTTTAAAAAATTCATTACACCCTATCTATGCCTTCCACATTTTAGTTATCACCCTCCATAAAGAGAAGAGTTGTTATGTTTTACAAGCTTTAGTTCCCCTCCTCTCAATCGATCACGGCTATTAATCTTTATATCCCCATCTGACTCGCGCTCTTTCTCTAAGCCACAGGTTAAAGCATCGCTGACCCAGCAGAATCGAGCTCACTTTTGATCCGCCATGTTAACAATGGGAAGTTGACAGTTAACGCCATAATAATAGCTGCGCCTTTTCCCACTGATAAACTCAGTTCCATGGCAAAGTGGGTTTCGACAGAATTTTCCAGTGGTAGTGATAGGTTGGTCTTTCTAATGAAAATGGCATTGACATTAATTGGGAGATTTATGGAGATTCCTAAACCTGGATTATTTTTAGTTGTGTTGCAAGTGAATGTTGTTCATAATTTGTACTGATGATACCATATTGTTGAATATAAGTAAAATTGTCTTGAAAAATAGGTGAATATAACAGTTATAAATGAAATAATACAATATTTTAAGTTTCTCAAAGTGAATTTCGATTTATTTAAGTTTATAATTTTGAATTTACTTATTGATTTACTAAAAGTTTTGATATTATTTATTGTTTTATTAGTTATTTACTTATTGATGCCACTTATTGCTTTACTTAGTTATTTACTTATTGATGTTAGTTAGTGCTTTACTTAGTTATTTGTTTTTTTGATGTATGTCATTGTATTACTTAGTTTCTAATTTATTGCTTTACGACGCAAATACAAAAGTATGCAATAGAAAATATGTAAAAATCAACATGCTGAACCTATTTATTAATTACTATAGCGTATTCCAAACTATATGTTGCAAAGTTATTTTGAAGTGTCATAAAATGGTAGGTGAACATGGCCCAGCAGAATCGAGCTCACTTTTGATCCGCCGTGTTAACAATGGGAAGTTGACAGTTAACGCCATAATAATAGCTGCGCCTTTTCCCACTGATAAACTCAGTTCCATGGCAAGGTGGGTTTCGACAGAATTTTCCAGTGGTAGTGATAGGTTGGTCTTTCTAATGAAAATGGCATTGACATTAATTGGGAGATTTATGGAGATTCCTAAACCTGGATTATTTTTAGTTGTGTTGTAAGGGAATGTTGTTAATATTTTATACTGATGATACCGTATAGAAATATTATATATGAAATAATACAGTATTTTAAGTTTCTCAAAGTGAATTTCGATTTATTTAAAAGTATAATTTTGAATTTACTTATTGATTTCCTAAGTTATTCATTTTTGATATTGTTTATTGTTTTGTCTTAGTTATTTACTTAGTGTTGTTAATTAATGTATTTCTTAGTTATTTGGTTATTGATGTCACTTATCTTAATGTAGTACTTATCTTAGTAATTTAATTATTTATCTTACTTAGCGTATTTCTTAGTTATTTGGTTATTGATGTCACTTATCTTAATGTAGTACTTATCTTAGTAATTTACTTATTGATGTAATTTATTACTTTACTTTTTGACGTTATTTAGTGCTGTACTTAGTTATTTACTATTTGATGTCTGTCATTGTATTACTCAGTTTCTTATTTATTGCTTTACGACGCACATACAAACGTATGCAATAGAAAATTTGCAAAAATCAACATGCTGAACATATTTATTATTTACAATAGCGTTTTTCAAACTATATGTTGTAAACTTATTTTGAAGTGTCATAAAATGATAGGTGAACATGACCCAGCATAATCGAGCTCACTTTTGATCCGCCGTGTTAACAATGGGAAGTTGACAGTTAACGCCATAATAATAGCTGCAGCTTTTCCCACTGATAAACTCAGTTCCATGGCAAAGTGGGTTTCGACAGAATTTTCCAGTGGTAGTGATAGGTTGGTCTTTCTAATGAAAATGGCATTGACATTAATTGGGAGATTTATGGAGATTCCTAAACCTGGATTATTTTTAGTTGTGTTGTAAGGGAATGTTGTTAATATTTTATACTGATGATACCATATAGAAGTTATAAATGAAATAATACAGTATTTTAATTTCTCAAAGTGAATTTTGATTTATTTAAGTTTATAATTTTGAATTTACTTATTAATTTACTAAGTTATTTATTGTAGATGTTATTTCATGTTTTACTTAGTTATTTACTTATTGATGTTGCTTAGTGTGCTATTTAGTTATTTGGTTATTGATGTTGCTTAGTGTGTTATTTAGTTATTTGGTTATTGATGTCACTTATTACTTTCTTAGAAATATACTTATTGATGTTACTTATTACTTTACTTTGTTATTTACTTATTGATTTTATTTAGTGCTTTACTTAGTTATTTGTTTTTTGATGTCTGTCATTATATTACTTAGTTTTTTATTTATTGCTTTACGACGCAAATACAAACGTATGCAATAGAAAATATGTAAAAATCAACATGCTGAACCTATTTATTAATTTCTATAGCGTATTCCAAACTATATGTTGCAAAGTTATTTTGAAGTGTCATAAAATGATAGGTGAATATGACTCAGCAGAATCAAGTTCACTTTTGATCCACCGTGTTAACAGTGGGAAGTTGACAGTTAACGCCATAATAATAGCTGCGCCTTTTCCCACTGATAAACTCAGTTCCATGGCAAAGTGGGTTTCGACAGAATTCCCAGTGGTAGTGATAGGTTTGACTTTATAATGAAAATGGCATTGACATTAATTAGGAGATTTATGGAGATTCTTAAACCTGGATTATTTTTAGTTGTGTTGTAAGGGAATGTTGGTAATATTTTATATTGATGATACCGTATTGTTGAAAATAAGTAACATTGTCTTGAAAAATAGGTGAATATAAATGAAAAAATAAGTTATAAATTAAATAAAACAGTATTTTCAGTTTCTCAAAGTGAATTTCGATTTATTTAAGTTTATAATTTTGAATTTACTTATTGATTTACTAAGTTATTTATTTTGGTTGTTATTTATTGTTTTACTTAGTTATTTACTTATTGATGTTACTTAGTGTATTACTTAGTTATTTGGTTATTGATTTCATATTGCTAATCTGAGTTGCCATTTAAGCCATTTTTACAAAGCGACCTGACAAACTTAAAATATTTATTGAGAAGACGGTTTTCCTTATTATTTTAAGTCGATTGCTTAAATAGAAACCAAATTATTATAACTCAATTATCTTACTTCTCATTCTTTTGGCACACCGTTTTAACATTTCTTCTGTTTATAATTTCTTCAAGTCACCCTTTTAGTTTAACGGATAAGGCTCTGAACGAACTGCGGTGCCTGAGGATCTGGGTTAGATTCACGGTAAGTCTTGGTTGTAATTGTAATTATTTTTTGAAAGTTATTTATGAAGGCAGCCTATGTATGCTAGCATCTGCTTTTTTTATTCATTTTTACCCATTGTACAAATTTTTGAGTACATGCCTTTTTCAAAATTGAAAACTCATATATTTGGAGCCATGATCAGCACCGAATGTAATCAAACATGAGTACATTTTACTTTGAAAAAGTACTTTTTAGTACATTTTAATTATTATTTTTAAAAATGTAATTTCGGGATTCATTTAACATATGCGAATAATTTTAAATTATGTAAACAATAACCCAGGTAAAACAAATATCTGGCAAAAAATACTAAAATAGAGCAGAAGTTATGGTCGATTTTAAAACCAGAACTATATAAATGTCTACATCTAAATTACATTATAAATTAAGTCAATCGAAGATTTTAGTAACTTTGTAAAACCGTTATCTGACAAAAAAAATGCCAAACTATAGCAGAAGTTATGGTCGATTTTAAAACCAGTACTATATAAATGTCTATATCTGAATTACATTATGAATTAAATCAATCGAATATTTTAGTAACTTTGATAAAACCAATATCTGATAAAAAAAATAGCAAAATAGAGCAGAATTTGTGGTTGATTTTAAAACCAGTACTATATAAATGTCTACATTTGAATTACATTATCAATTAAATCAGTGATTTCAGTAACTTTGATAAAACCGATATCTGACAAAAAAATTCTAAAATAGAGCAGAAGTTATGGTTGATTTTAAAACCAGTACTATATAAATGTCTACATCTGAATTACATTATCAATTAAATCAATCGAATATTTTAGTAACTTTGATAAAACCAATATCTGATAAAAAAAAATAGAGCAGAATTTGTGGTCGATTTTAAAACCAGTAATATATAAATGTGTACATCTGAATTACATTATCAACTAAATCAATGGAAGATTTTAATAACTTTGATAATACCAACATCTGACAAAAAATACTAAAATAGAGCAAAAGTTGGGGATGATTTTAAAACCAGTAGTATATAAATGAGTACATCTGAATTACATTATCAATTAAATCAATCGGACATTTTAGTAACTTTGATAAAACCGAAATCTGACAAAAATGCCAAAACAGAGCAGAAGTTGTGGTCGATTTTAAAACCAGTACTATATAAATGTCTACATCTGAATTACAGTATCGATTAAATCAACAGAATATTTTAGTAACTTTACGATTGCGGTTATCAATGCGAGTTAGTTAACTATCTTAATCTTCCCCAGTCTTGATTATAGCCATAAGAAGCGCGGTGGGATGGTCAGACTCGCCTGAAAGCAGTTTTCCGTTAACTGCCAGTCGCTGTATCTGAGACCGCGATAGACTTAATACCTGCTGTTATCGAAAGGATTAGGAAAGAGGAGAGAGAGTGTGTGAAGTGTTGCGAAGCTTTAATCTCAAGGAATCCAGGATGCTTTGGGACTAAAGCTATTTGCGCCACACATTTCCAAAGAGCTGTGTCCGTTTCCATAGTAAATATAAGGGGATTTTATTTCTACTTTAATGGCGCAACAATTAGTAAAAGGATACACGGGTGTTAGATTTGGAGAGATTTTAATAGTAAGATGGGTTGTATTTATCAAAGAATAAAATTGAGATTGGTTATTTTTCATTAATAGTTCACTGTTAAATATAGGTGCTACAAACTAAAATAAGAAAAATGTACTCATTTTTGAGTATTTTCGATGCTTGTCATAGCTTCGAATACATAAGTTTCTTTTTTTGAAAAAAACTTGTACTCAAAAATGGTAGATGTAGTATAGGACATATGTTGACAAATGTTGACCAAAAAATGACCACCTGACAAATGTTGGTATTTTCTGATTCTTGTGGCGACTTTCAATCTGGCAACCCTATGACGTCATCTGGCTGCATAATCGTTTTTGTGCGTTACCGGAACTATTTTTAACGGTAATTTCGAATGAAAGCGGAAGAATACAACAAAATAGTTAACAACAGTTGCATAAAACTTCATAATAAATTTCACATTTTAGCGGCGCAAATCGAAAAAACTGTTTTAGCGACTTTTTTCGTCGCCAACAAAAAAAACGCGCCAAATGTCCTATACTACATCTGTTCCTCAAAAATGAATAAAAACAGCAGTTGCTAGACTACGAAGGTTGTCGAAATAAAACACTTTCAATAAATATTAAAAATTACAACTAAGACTTACCGGGAAACAAACCCATATCCACAGACACAGCAGTCCAGTGCCTTATCCTTTGTACTTTTGTACTACCAGTGCGATGTGTGACAGTTATAAACAGAAAAAACTGTTTAAAAGATGTTCCAAAAGAATGGAAAGTAAAATAATTAAGTTGTGATAACTCAGCTTCCATTTAAGAAATCGACATCAAATAATTTGGAAATCCATCTTCTGAATTACTATTTTAAGACTATAAGGTCGCTTTGTTAATATGGCTTGAACAAAAGCTGATATTAGCAATATTAAATCACACTGCTCATTTTGAGTAAGTACGGTTACTTGAATTTGAGTACGCCATCACTCATTTACGATGCAATTGTACTCAAACAATAACGAGCATGTCCATGTACTAATTTTAAGTACCTTTATTTTACAGTGTTTAAGTTGTCTATTATCTGAATTTATCTTTAAAATAAACATGTGTATTTTAAGGAAATTTGAAGTTTCAATCCAAAGCAAGCTGTGTGACTAATATATTTTTCTATTTAAATTACCTTGTTAAACGCTTAAGTAAACGATAGGTGTGCTTTTTAAATTATAATAACAAACAATCAAATTATATTAAACTGTTTTTCATCAGATATATTGAATGTATTTCTGAATACAAAATTCTCAATAGAATACATTCATCTTTGTTAAGGCTATACAAATTAAATAGACAAGAATTGCGCCCCTATTTAATTTAAGATTGTTATTTTTTATCCTAAAATATGTAAACAATAGGTTGATGTGCAATATGTCAACAAACATTTGGAAAATCAATTTCTATATTTAACCTACAATAAAGAAACGATAAATGTTTTTTTCAAACTTAGATAAACAGAACGTTATTTGGTACTCCGTTTCTATGATTCAATTGTTCGAAAGATTTGTTTTATACTTTTTTTAAAATATATAAAAAAAAAAAAATAACTTTTCTCTTTTGAGCCGTAAAACACTTAATTTAATGCAACCCACATTACTACACAGTAAAAAAAAATGCTTAAAAATGAGTATATGAACGTACTTGTTTTTTTTAAAGTACAATTGCATCGTAAATGAGCAATGACGACTCAAATTTAAGTAATCGTACTTTCTCAAAAATAAGTAATGTGATTTAATATTGCTAATCTCAGCTTCTGTTCAAGCCATTTTAAAAAAGCGACCTGACAATCTTAGACAGGTGTTCATAAGATGGCTTTCCAATTTATTTGATATCGATTGCTTAAATTTAAGCTTAATTTTACTACCTATTTTTTTGGGCACACCGTTTTAAATTTTCTTCTGTTTATAACTTCTTCAAGTCGCCCTGGTAGTTTAACGGATTAGGATCTGAACGAACTGCGGTGCCTGAGGATTTGGGTTAGATTCACTGTAAGTCTTGGTTGTAATTGTTGATATTTATTGAAAGTGATTTATGAAGGCAGGCTATGTAGGCAAGCTACTGCTCTTTTTATTGATTTTTACCCATTTTTGAGTACGTCTTTTTTTAAAATGAAACTTCGTATTCGGAGCTATGATAAGGCATCAAATGTTTCATTTTTTACTAATTTTTGAGTACATGCCTTTTTCCAAAAAGTATTTTTCAAAACTGAGTACTTATTTTTGATTACCAATTATATATTATATATATATATATATATATATATATATATATATATATATATATATATAACAATTGCATTGAAATTTATGTATAATTTGTATAAATTAGTTTCAATGCAAATGTTTGCAGTTTAAATATTCCTAGTTAATTAAAATAAAAAAAAAATTATCAAAAAAGCAATTTATATTTTAAGATTAATCCCAGGTTTAAACATCATTTAATTATTTCTGAGAGATTAAATCAGACTGTACTTGTAATAAACTTTACTTGATAATTTTTTATTTATCTAAATAAAAAATAGAGTAATGGTAAATAGTTAATAACACAAAACAACAAATAGTCAATACAATAAAACCTGCAGTGTACACGATATGACCATTACAAGTATAAATTTAAGTAATCAACCAAGTGGAAGAATTTAATGAACAATGCTATTATTTTACAGTCCCATGAATGTAAAAAAAGCCCCCCAAAATAAAAATTGTTAATAGTACAATTTTGGAACGGATGCCGAAAATTATACCCGATTTGGGAACTTTGTAATCCGAATCGAATAACTGTAAAGGAATTAACCTGAATTTATGAGTACTCAGACAGCTTAACTATTCGCTTATGAACATTGGTGATATTTTTACATGACTTGTTTTAACCAAAAGCTTAACATTGGATCAAGTTAAATACAATGGCACAGTCCAGTTCAATTACTCAACTACAAATGCTAATCCAACCCTTCTATATGATGTTTGGAATAGCACGCAAGCGATTCCTGGAAGCACGTGCGTTCCATATTCATGCCTTCCTAAATGAATATCAGATAATCCAAATATGTAAGAATCTATTATTGAATGTTGAACAATTTGTATGAACAATTCACAATTCAGATGACCGAGAATTTGCCGTGCAGTAATTCAATACCAGATATGTGAAATAGTATCACTCATTTATTCCTTAAGGGATCTAGTAACTTTTGGTTGGTGACATGTCATATTGTTGTCCACAATTGTAATTTAATATTTATCAGGATATGTGGTATACAATTTAATGGGTTTGACTGTTGAATTTGACTGTAATTTGATAAACGGAATATTTATATAATGTTGTTTTGACACAACATTTACCAGACACTTAAAAAAAAACGTAATCACTTATAATAGGATTATTTGTTTTTTTATTTCGTTATCTTACGTAAAGAAAATAGCGGCTTTGTTTATCTGTTTGTCTTAATTACTTTCGCAATTGTACAGCATTTTCAGAGGCGAAAAAAAATGTTGGAAAATTACTCGCTTTAATTATGTAATACTTCAAAACCTCAACACTTTTTCTTTCAGATAAAGATTACTTTAACAAAACAATTATTAAACAAACAATTAATGCATATTGTACATTGCGAACTTTGTAAGAAGCTGTTATGATCTAATTGAAGAGGTGGGGGGAAGAACCAGACAGCTCCACTTTTGAAAATTCTCCAGGGAGGACGAAAAACACTTTAAAAATACTTAACGCTTTTGTAAACGTATCAAATTTGAGTCAAACATTAAAAATATATTTTTCTATCACAGACCGATTTTACTTTTTTAAATTGTTGCATTATTTTTTTATTTGGGGGAGGGGGAGTGGAGCTGTCTGTTTTTTACTCATAACACTATATTTCTGTGGCCAGGTTTACCAATAACATCCTTGGATTGCATAATAACGAACAACACACTTTTAACAAAAGAGTTTGCCATACGACTGGTTGATGCAACATGGAAAGCGATCCAACCAAGTGACCAAACCTTGAACTGATTCGCTGCAAAAACAAGACAGCTGTTGGAGATGTACGTTTCTTGCACCGTGTGAGACAACAGTACAGCTGCTTTTCCTTTATTTCTCTATAGCCATTGCTTATAGCTGTCTGGTTTTTGCAACACTCGATTGAAGATTTTTTTACTTTAAAGGAATAAGTGAAAAAATATAAGGCAGAAAAAAGTGGAATTGTCTGTTTTTTTTATCCACTCCTTCAATTGTAATATTAACATACGAAACAAGTAGACCGTAGTTCGCATCCCACGACGAGTCAAGATATTTTGGTAATTTCTTTTAAAAAATATCCTTACTTAATAAAAATGGGAAATGTACCTATCAAATTTGATTTCGTTAAAATACAGTAAAAAATATACTTATGATTTGATTGATAGTACTAATAGATGGTAATTTACTAGTACTAATAGATATTAATTTACTAGTACTAATAGATATTAATTTACTAGTACTAATAGATATTAATTTACTAGTACTAATAGATAGTAATTTACTAGTACTAATAGATAGTAATTTACTAGTACTAATAGATAATAATTTACTAGTACTAATAGATAGTAACTAACTGATATAAAAATATACTTATGATTTGATTGATAGTACTAATAGATGGCAATTTACTAGTACTAATAGATATTAATTTACTAGTACTAATAGATAGTAATTTACTAGTTCTAATAGATAGTAATTTACTAGTACTAATATATATTAATTTACTAGTACTAATAGATTTTAATTTACTAGTACTAATAGATAGTAATTTACTAGCACTAATAGATAGTAATTTACTAGTACTAATAGATAGTAATTTACTAGTACTAATAGATAGTAACTAATTGATAGTAACTAATTGATAGTAACTAATTGATAGTAACTAATTGATAGTAACTAATTGATAGTAAGTAATTGATAGTAACTAATTGATAGTAACTAATTGATAGTAACTAATTGATAGTAACTAATTGATACTAACTAATTGATAGTAACTAATTGATAGTAACTAATTGATAGTAACTAATTGATAGTAACTAATTGATAGTAACTAATTGATAGTAACTGATTGATAGTAACTGATTGATAGTAACTAATTGATAGTAACTAATTGATAGTAACTAATTGATAGTAACTAATTGATAGTAACTAATTGATAGTAACTAATTGATAGTAACTAATTGATAGTAACTAATTGATAGTAACTAATTGATAGTAATATATAGTATTCATAGTAATTTAATTTTTTAAAAATATAAATTTTTACGGAGTGCTAAAATTATTCAACTGCCTATCTTACTGAAAGTTTAAAGTGGAATAACTAAGAAAGGCCTCTAAGAAAATGAAAACTAATTATTTTCTTTAGAAGGAAAGCAATTATATTTCTTTAAAGGTTTTCTTTCTTTTATTTAGAACTATAGACAAAAAAAGTTTACTAACATTGGAAGAGTTTTAAAATAAAAATGTAAACGGAAGCTTAGAGTCTTGAAATATAAAACTCATTATTTCAAAAGAACAGTTCTTAAAAACATGTCAACATTTTCTTTAAAAAAAATTGACTTTTTACTGTACTATGAAAAGAATTACAAAGGTCAAATTTCCTTTGTTTTTTTATATTTTAAAATAATCTCTTCATTATTATTTTTAAACAAGTTGAACTCAAAGTTGTTTTAATTCTTTGAGCGCTGAACCCAAGAGGATTTAATAATAGTGGACAGAATATGAAAAATGTTCGATCACTATACTTGGCTTTATTTTATATTTCAATTTATTTTGGTATTAACAATATGAAAAAAAAAGTACATGCAATTCTTTATTTACTTGAATAAATGTTACGGTATCTTAAAAATAATCAATATAATGTAAATACCATAAACATGTTATTAGCACAATATGTATTCGTATAGAATCTTAATTGACCATATCTATCTATCTATCTATATAGATATATACCTATATGTATATGTATATCTATATTTATATATGTATATGTATATCTATATTTATATATGTATATGTATATCTATATTTATATATGTATATGTATATCTATATTTATATATGTATATGTATATCTATATTTATATATGTATATGTATATCTATATTTATATATGTAAGTATATCTATATGTTCATGTATATTTATATATGTAAGTATATCTATATATTCATGTATATCTGTATATATATCTATATGTATGTCTATGTCCATGTATGTATGTCTATTGCCCATGTATATATGATATGTCTATGTATATCTATGTATGTCTATGTACAGGTATGTCTATGTACATGTATGTCTATGTCCATGTATGTATATGTCTATGTATGTATATGTCTATGTATGTATATGTCTTTGTATCTATCTATCTGTCTGTCTGTCTGTCTGTCTGTCTGTCTGTCTGTCTGTCTGTCTATGTCTATGTCTATGTCTGTCTGTCTGTCTGTCTATGTCTATGTCTATGTCTGTCTATTTATCTATCTATCTATATTTCTAAATATATGGGTTTATATCTATAGATTGACCTAATATAGATTAACATGTTTTTTTTACTAATACTTTATCTCATAAAACAAATGTTTTAGACAAAAAATATCATATGATGGACAAAAAAAACTCTTGTAGGTACTTTTATTTGCAGAAACTATTTAATATACTTGGGTGTTAGCACTTCCAAAAAAAATAAATTTATGAAAATCCTGGGGCTTTCTCTCTCTCGCCTAGAAAATGGTAATCACCGATGATTAGGAACGGTTTAAAGGAAAGCCTTTGCATGTTATTAATTTTTAGCAGCGAAACGAATCTTTTGTTTCTGTAATTAAATACGGAAACGGATACGATTCAAACACAATATGCACTTACAGAAAAATGAACAGACAACAGAATATTTTGAAAAGAGTTCACATTAAGGACGTTAAACATTTCAGCGAAAATTAACGATTGTAATTATTTGTAGCGTTGCAAACATTTTATAATTTCAGGCCTGCCACAGAAATAACGTTGAAGAATTTTATAATTAAGAAAAGAGTTTAGGGCTATATATTTAGTATTATGAACTCCTGATGATAAATTTGTTACACCATTCTTTGCATTAAATACGGTGTTGTTTTTCAGTTGATACCCTTTTAAAGTAGTTAACTGAATAATACACATTTAAATTGTATCTTTATAAAATAACCATAATATATTAAAAAGAAGACATGAATGAATAAAAGAAATACTAATAAACCCCAATATATGTGGCGAATAGAATATTTTCCATTATAATATATATCGGTTAGGGATTAATTTTTCAAGTAATATTCGCTTAATTTTTAATTGCTTACGTTTTACTTCTGTAAAATAGATGTCCACCGGATATAACATTATTTGAATTAAATAAACGTAAACTATCATTTAATAAAATCTGAAATTTTAATCATTCTTTTCAGTTTTCCATATTCGAATTTTTTAATTAAACGCACTTATTATTAATTCTTAGTATTTATAAAAAATATTACTTTTGTCTATGCATTTTTTTAATTTATATTTTGAAGAGTAGCGTATTCTTTATTTAAATTTTTGGTACCTTTCATAACATAACCGAAATAAATAATATGTTAAAAGGATAAAACATATGTTAAAAGGACTTAACTCCAATTTTTTTTTTTTTAATTAATTTTAGCATATTCAATTTGTCCTTAAAAATACACCTTTTCGTGACATTAAAAAAATCTATAAATCAAATACAATGGTGAGTTATATTAAAATTCACATTGGCCTTAACTCCAGTTCAAGGCGGTTTTTTGGTAAAAGAAGGCCCTATATTACAAATAAATACTATAAAGGCCTTAAATCCGAGTTTCTCTTAGGAAAACATGGTAAAAGTACATATAACTATCACCAAGATAACATTTTGTACAAGCAAACAACTATTTCTACGCAATAAAATATTTTTAACGATTCAAAACTTTGATGCAGGTGATAAATTTGGCTTTCATGTTTCCAGTAAAGTTTTGCTTTTTGGAGTTAGGACCTTCTTCCTTGTGACGGTGGTAGCGATTTAATGTTTATAACATATCCTAAAATCTAGAACCAATATTATCAAACTTGAATAAAATATTTTAGTATGTCCGTAAAGCAACAACACAACTGAATAATTTTTAAAAATATACGAGTGTAGTACTAGATCCCAATTGACACTGTAATACTCAACATTTTATTTCCCATGAAATTTATATTTCTAAACAAGTTTGAAATATAGTTATCAGCGTCTGGGGAAAGTTAAATTTGCTCATAAAACTAGATAAATAATTAAACGTAACTTCCTAACACATTTGAATGTTAAATATGTTAATTACCCAGCAAAAAAAGTGGAGCATAAAACCTTCATCAAAATTTTGAAATTGAAGGTGTTATGCAGGAAACTGCAGTTTTTTTGAAGATCTATAAAATTAAAGGTTTTTGTTTCAATGTCCTTCATAAAATCTGCAAAAAACCTTCATAAAAACCTGCAAAAAACTTTCAATTTTTAATCATGAATGGAAAATGCAGATATTTTTAAGGTTTTATGCAGGAAAATTAAAAACTTTAAAAAAAACTGCAGTTTTTTGTTTCAATATCCTTTATAAAACCTTCGAAAAACCTTCAATTTGACAATTTTTATGAAGGTTTCATGCTGACTTTTTTTGCTGGGTATACATATGTCAAGTTGAACCTCCACATAATTGTAAATAAATGGCATTAAATTTTAAAATATATTTAAAAAGTATATACATACTAGCAAGAGAAATTTAATGAGGTATATGTTCTACTGTTGTAGTGTACCGTTTTCAGTCATTATCACTGAGCTAAAATAATAATAAAAACTGGAGCGAGTATCACCATTGTGTGACAGTGTACTTCACCGTGCCGCGCGGATGCATACAATTTGGAAGAAAGGTTGAGAAAACATTCGTCCTTCGCTTTGCTGGAGTCTCATATGACGTCACAGAATTATTCAAAACTGTTTTTTTCGGTTTCTTTTGTTTTTTATTTCTATTTCTTGTTAATAAGAAAGTAAGTATGCCAAACATTATTGTATAATGTTTAATGTATTGTTGAAAGCCATAAATGCGTTTTTTTTAATCGACGCAAACCTATGCGGAAGGATTATGTTTCTACCTTGGCTCGAAAGGGTGTAAAGTGGTCCCGCACGCTTAGTCCTCAATCCAGCGTATAGAATTATTTTAGCTCAGTGGTCATTAGAGAAAAAGGCGTCACAGCAAATGAACGTGCTATATAAAAACCATGTGAGGATTGTTAACGTCATACTTATACTACTACTAAGTCTATACTATTAAAATTAGTTACTAAGTACTAGTTACTAAGTCTATACTATTAAAATTACAAGAGGTGATATGTTTGTCTGCTGATATTTTAAAAATTAATTATCTGATTTTAATGAGATTTAGGACCTGTGTCCGATTCCCGGTAAGTTTTAGTTGTAATTGCCAATATTTATTGAAATTGACTTATGAAAGCACCCTATATAGGCTTGCATCTGCTTTTTAATTCATTGTGCTTATTTTTTAGTAAATTTTTTTTTCAAAAATGAACCTTATGTATTCGGAGCCATGATAAGCATCGAATGAAATCAAAAATGAGTCTTATTTTTGAATACATATTTTTAATAGTGCACTGAACACCTCTTTTTTTATGCTAGATTAAAATAAATTCTACACCAAAATAAAAACGATATGTGTTGAGTTAATAAACATCAAAACTTCTATTTATAAAGCCCCCTTCATTTTTACAGTGTGCATTCTTGTGTAGAGGGCCAAAAAAAAAACTTGATATCAACCGCTCTAAGAATTTGTGAATAACAAATCATGTTTATCCAGCCGCATCTAATTGCTTTAAGACACTATTAACTGCGCTTTTCTTTATAAGCTCTCAAATTGATGAGTCCCGCACTTTTAAATATTGTGTTTTACTCGCTCCCTTCTTTTGTTGCAGCAGCTCAAACGTGTGTTTATCAGTACTTAAAGAAAACAGCGCTTTCCCCTTCAGCTGCGATCAGGGGGAATTCAACCGAGAGAACTTTTCGTCGCTTTGAACTACAGCAGTGGGTGCGTTTTACCTTTTTTTTTACACGCCAACTAAATTTCGTCCAGGTAGTTTCCTCAACTTTTTTTTTAAATATATATTTTTTTATTATTTTTTAGCTGTGTTTCTGAAGAAAACGTACGTTGTAATTTATTAAAGGAAAAAATATAAAGTGTTAGTTGGATTTTTTTTTGTGGAAGCTTTTCGCACCAGCTTTATAAATACCTTGATAATGATGGAGTTGGAAATTATTGGACTGTAGCATTAAATTATTGTTTTAAAAATCAATTGTTATTCGTAAATAACTGCAATTACATTTTGATAAAATTTAAATTGTTAATTATCTTGTTGGTCTTGTGAATAACAATTTATTTTTTCCTTGATTATTTCAAATTATTTTTTTATCCCGTAAATCTTTAAATAAGAAAAAAACAAAAACAAAGACTTTTTTGAAAAACAACAATATTTTTTTTAAATATTTGTTAAAAAATTCTTGCATCGTATAATACAAAAGTATTTTTAAAAATAATTTTAACTGTGTTTCTGAAGAAAACGTACCTTGTAATTTATTAAAGGAAAAAAATATAAAGTGTTAGTTGGATTTTTTTTGTGGAAGCTTTTCGCACCAGCTTTATAAATACCTTGATAATGATGGAGTTGGAAATTATTGGACTGTAGCATTAAATTATTGTTTTAAAAATCAATTGTTATTCGTAAATAACTGCAATTGCATTTTGATAAAATTTAAGTTGTTAATTATCTTGTTGGTCTTGTAAATAACAATTTATTTTTCCTTGATTATTTCAAATTATGTTTTTATCCCGTAAATCTTTAAATAAGAAAAAAACAAAGACTTTTTTTAAAAACAAAAATATTTTCTTAAAATATTTGTTAAAAAATTCTTGCATCGTATAATACAAAAGTATTTTTTTAAATATTTTTAAATGTGTTTCTGAAGAAAACGTACCTTTTGTAATTTATTAAAGGAAAAAAAATATTAAGTGTTAGTTTTTTTTTTTTTGGAAGATTTTCGCACCAGCTTTATAAATACCTTGATAATGATGGAGTTGGAAATTATTGGACTGTAGCATTAAATTATTGTTTTTAAAATCAATTGTTATTCGTAAATAACTGCAATCGCATATCATATATTCAAGACAATTGCATTTTGATTAAATTTAAATTGAATATATATGATTGCTGGATTTATGAATAACAAACTATTTTTTCCTTAATTATTTCAAATGGTTTTTTGTATCCCATAATTTAAAAAAATTAAAACAAAGGCAGTTTTATATTTTTCCTTGATTATTTCAACAAAATATTTTTTCCTTGAATATTTTCAATTATTTTTTTATCCCATAATTCTTTAAATAAAAAAAGACTGTTTTAAAAAAACGACAACAATATTTTCTTAAAATTTTTGTTAAAAAATTCCTACAGCGTATAATACAAAAGTATTTTTAATAATATTTTCAACTGTGTAGAAACGAAGAAATTGTACCTTGTTATATATTTAAGAAAAAAAATATAATGTGTAAGTAAAATTTTTTTTGTGTGGAAGCTTTTCGCACCAGCCTTGGTAATGATGGAGTTGGAAATTATTGGACTGTAGCGTTAAATTATCGTTTTAAAAATCAATTATTTTTCGTAAATAACTGCAATCGCATATCATATATTCAACACAATGGCATTTTTATAAAATTTAAGTTGTTAATTATTTAAATTACGACGTGTTGGTCTTGTGAATAACAATTTATTTTTTCCTTGATTATTTCAAATTATTTTTTTATCCCGAAAATCTTTAAATAAGAACAAAAACAAAAACAAAGTCTTTTTATTAAAAAACAAAAATATTTTCATAAAATATTTGTTAAAAAATTATTGCATCTTATAATACAGAAGTATTTTTAAAAATATTTTGAACTGTGTTTCTAAAGAAAACGTACCTTGTAATATATTAAAGGGAAAAAAAAGAAAGTGTTAGTTGAATTTTTATTTGTGGAAGCTTTTCCCACCAGCTTTATAAATACCTTGATAATGATGGAGTTGGAAATTATTGGACTGTAGCATTAAATTATTGTTTTAAAAATAAATTGTTATTCATAAATAGATACAATAGCATATCATATATTCAAGACAATTGAATTTTGATTAAGTTTAAATTGTTAATTATTTAAATTACGACGTGATGGTCTTCTGAATAACAAAATATTTTTCCTTGATTATTTCAAATTATTGTTTTTTCCCGCAAATCTTTAAATAAGAAAAAAACAAAAACATTTTTTTTAAAAACAGTATTTTCTTTAAATATTTGCTAAAAAATTCACAATGACACTATGTAAGTTGAATGAAAGACGAACATCACTGAACGTTTCTTGCATCGTATAATGCAAAACTATTTTTAAAAATATTTTTTAACTGTGTTTCTGAAGAAAACGTACATTGTAATGTATTAAAGGAAATTATATAAAATGTTAGTTCGATTTTTTTTTTGGAAGCTTTTCGCACCAGATTTATAAATACCTTGATAATGATGGAGTTGGAAATTATTGGACTGTAGCATTAAATTATTGTTTTAAAAATCAATTGTTATTCGTAAATAACTGCAATCTCATATCATATATTCAAGATAATTTCATTTTGAATAAATTTAAATTGCTAATTATTTAAACTACGACTTGCTGGATTTATGAATTACAAAATATACATTAAAACCTTCTTCTGAATAACAACTGTGATTACTCTATCTCATCAAAATCAGTTATTATTGTCGAGAAATAAGAAATAAATACTCCTTTGTAATTCAATTTCTATATTCAATCGAACAAATTTCAAGAAGGCACATTCAAACTAGATATTTACTTATATGTTATAGTTCTTCTGTAGTTTATACTTCCATTACAAACACATTATTTCGTGTATAAAAATATCATTTTTGCTTCAAAATTTTGCATAAATGCCTAAAATATTAGGATATATTAACTATTAAAATAACTAAATTTTCAAACTATTATAATTACTATTTTTAATAACCATGATACATCATAGAATTATTAATTTTGTAAACGGGTTTTTTTACGAAAGAACATGTGCGGATGTCTGGTTAATTAATTTTATATATTTAAATATTTTTTACCTTAGGTAATCCCAACCAAATTCAAAATTAAGCATACAGCTAAAGTATTTTTAGTATACAGACTTAAATAAGAAGTATAGTTTATCTCTTTTCTTTAAAAAACAAAATTATGTGAAATTTTCGACAACAAAAAATAGTTAAGCTTCTTAATGTGGGCGGAAACATTATGATCTCCCTATTCTTTTAATAATTCCACCTTTGTTTCTATGCGTTATTGGATCAAAAACACATTTAATTATGGCAGTAAGAATTTACCAAGTAGAAGAAATACTGAGCTGTAATATTGTAAACAAAATTTAAATGAATCCAAATGCTTTCATATTTTTTTTATAAAATTATTATATTTAAAAAAAAATGTTATACTCTAATAAATTTCAAATAATCAGACCTATAAAACTGTTTGACTTTTTTACGAACAAAATACATGTATATTTCACAGATAGATTAAATACTAAGCTTCCCGCTTAGTGGAATACCTTATTAGATTTATTGGAAAACCAAATTAGAATTTAAATTATATCTGCAATTAATATTATTTTCAAATTTGTTTTAAAAATGTCTATTTGATGTATATTGTTGTACTTATTATTATAAACGACTGCAGATAAGAAAATGTTGTGAAAATTGTTCAGAAAAAGAAAATATAGCTTGAAGTATATCAGTAAGAACTTTCCAAGTAGAAGAAATACTGAGCTGTAATATTGTAACCAAAATTTAAATGAATCCGAATGCTTTCATATTTTTTATAAAATACTAGGTCGTGTATTAACTATTTTAAATTAAATATTATAAATACAAAAACAACATACAATATTATAAATACAAACCAATTTCCGACCAGCTAAGACTAATTTCCAACCAGTGCCAAACAAAAGAAAACTTTGACTACTGAACTCACATTTGACTACGAACAAAATACATGTATTTTTCACAGATAGATTATATACTATGCTTCCCACTTAGTTGAATACATTATTAGTTTTAATTGGAAAACCAGATTAGAACTAAAATTATATTTGTTATTAATATTATTTCCAAATATGTTTTAATAAATGGGTAGTTGAGGTACTTATTATTATTATAAACGACTGCAGATAAGAAAATAACGTGAAAATTGTTCACAAAAAGAAAATATATTTTAAAGTATATCAGTCAAAACTTTCTAAGTAGAACAAATTAACTGTAATATTGTAAACAAAATTTAAATGAATCCAAATGCTTTCATATTTTTTATAAAATACTAGGTCGTGTATTAACTATTTTAAATTAAATATTATAAATACAAAAACAACATACAATATTATAAATACAAACCAATTTCCGACCAGCTAAGACTAATTTCCAACCAGTGCCAAACAAAAAAAAAACACTTTGACTACTGAACTCACATTTGACTACGAACAAAATACATGTATTTTTCACAGATAGATTATATACTATGCTTCCCGCTTAGTTGAATACATTATAAGTTTTAATTGGAAAACCAGATTAGAATTAAAACTATATTTGTTATTAATATTATTTCCAAACATGTTTTAATAAATGGGTATTTGAGGTACTTATTATTATTATAAACGATTGTAGATAAGAAAATAACGTGAAAATTTTTCACAAAAAGAAAATATATCTTCAAGAATATCAGTAAGAACTTTCTAAGTATGAGAAATACTGAGCTGTAATATTGTAAACAAAATTTAAATGAATTCAAATGCTTTCATATTTTTTTTAAATACTAGGTCGTATATTAACTATTTTTAAATTAAATATAATAAATACAAAAGTAGAACAATGTAGTACGATGAATGTGCCGATTTCCAATGTGCCAATGAACCAATTTCCGACTAGTTAAGACTAATTTCCAACCAGTGCGAAACGTAAAAATCCTTTGACTACAGAACTTTTAAATTATATTTACATAAATTTTTAAAAGCCTTTGAGTGACATTGATTGAAGGGATGGATTTTTAAAAATACACTAATATACAATTTAGTTTAAATTTTTTTCCAATTGGTTGGTAACTAGGACTCTAATAAATTTAAAATAATCAGACATATCAAATTTTTTGATTTTTTTTACGAACAAAATGCATGTATTTTTCACAGATAGATTAAAAACTATACTCCCCGCTTAGTGGAATGCATTATTAGTTTTAATTGGAAAACCAGATTAGAATTGAAAATATATTTGTAATTAATATTGCTTTCAAAGATAAGCATCGAAAGTAATCAAAAATGAGTTACTTGACTTATTTTTGAGTATCTATTTTTAACAATGTATAAATAACTCTCCATAATCTGACCCTAATAACTTGTTTATTTATTGGTAATTTGTTATATCAAGTTCCGCCTTTCTTGACATCTAATATTTTACAAAAATGGCTCCATGTAGAAAAATGAGAATATCTGTAGCCACAAAGATTCTGTCAACAAACCACAGAAGGTCTGGTATCGGAAACGGATTCATCATTTTCCCTACGTTAATCATTCGATAATTTGCCTTATCTTTCCCTTCCAACCTTCTAATTATCTTGTGGTAATTGTTGGGCATAATTAACAATACTCAATATTGTTTTTCTCTTTAATTCGAGTTTGACTTTCCTTAAAATGAGTTATTGAAGGTAATTGAATCTGCTGATTTTGAAAACGGGTTAATTTATCGATTTAACGGGAATCTTTAAAAATCAGAAAATGTGCGTTCCTCTCTTGAGAATGTGATAAATGTTATTAATGAAGAAACTAAACTTGTTAAGTATACATTTAAATAATAAAGCTGACTACAGAATTCGATTGTTAATTACTTCAAGAATTATTAGTTTAATTGAAGTCATATATTATGTATTCAATTTCTACATTTGTACTTTTCGAAGTTTTATAGGTTACAAAGTTATATACTAAAGTTCCAATGGTTCTTTTTGGCATATTGAATTATTATTAAATCATTCATTAAAATAATGTGTCCTTTAAATAATTTAAAATCATAAAAGTTCAGATTTATGCACTGAGATAGAATATAATATCTCACGTGACATCACAGAAATGTTTAAACTGGGTCATATAATTATGTATTCAATTTCTACATTTGTACTTTTTGAAATTTTATAATTTACAAAGTTATATACTAAAATTTCAATGGTTGTTTTTGGCATATAAAATTATTATTAAATCATTCATTAAAATAATGTGTCGTTTAAATAATTTAAATTCATAAAGGTTCAGTTTTATTCACTGAGCTAGAATATAATATCTCACGTGACATCACAGAAATTTTTAAATTGGGTTTAAACTGGGTCATATAATTATGTATTCAATTTCTACATTTGTACTTTATGAAATTTTATTGTTTACAAAGTTATATACTAAATTTCCAATGGTCGTTTTTGGCATATAAAATTATCAAAAATAATGTGTCCTTCAAATAATTTAAAATCATACAAGTTCAGTTTTATCCACTGAGATAGAATATATCTCACGTGACATCACAGAAATGTTTAAACTTTGTCATATAATTATGTATTCAATTTCTACATTTGTACTTTTTGAAATTTTATAATTTACAAAGTTATATACTAAAGTTTCAATGGTTCTTTTTGGCATATAAAATTATTATTAAATCATTCATTAAAATAATGTGTCCTTTAAATAATTTAAAATCGTAAAAGTTCAGTTTTATCCACTGAGCTAGAATATAATATCACACGCGACATCACAGAAATGTTTAAACTGGGTCATATAATTATGTATTAAATTTCTAAATTTGTACTTTTTGAAATTTTATAATTTACAAAGTTATATACTAAATTTCCAATGGTTCATTTTGGCATATAAAATTATTATTAAATCAATCATTAAAATAATGTGTCTTTTAAATAATTTAGAATCGTAAAAGTTCAGTTTTATAATCTGATCTAGAATATAATATATAAGCAATGGAGTGAGGATTCCCATTAAGCGACAATGTATTTTACCGTGTGGATACGTATGACTCGGAAGAAATGTAAAGAAAACATTCGTCCTTGCCTATGACGTCTCACATGACGTCACAGAAATGTTTAAACTGGGTTTTTCAATGCCTTTTATCGTCTTTTCTTGCAAGAAAGTATGAAGAAACATTAAATATGTATTTTAACATTAAATTTAATGTCTTTTTAAAAGCCCTAAATGCGTTTTTAAATCTACGCAGACCTATGCGAAAGGACTATTTTTTTTACCTTCGCTCAAAAGGTGTACATTTTTCTACCTTCGCTCAAAAAGAAGGAAACTGGTCGGCCACACTTAGTCCTCACTCCAGTGCTTATTGATATATTATATTCTAGCTCAGTGTCTTATCTAAAATAATTATTATATTTTGTAGTGAACGGATCTGGCAGCACATTGTGGTAGCGTCGAACCTGACATCAAACGGCCAGGTAGAGTATTAAAAATGCTGTGTCACTGTTTCCAGAGCTGATTGATGGCGTATTATTAGTATTATGTACGAATAGTTCCTTTATGTAGTTTTCTCAGCGGTGCATGAATAAAATAGTTGTGTTGATGTTAAAATATGTTTCTTCTATTTTATGAGTTTATATTTATCACGAACATAAATACAGCTGTCTAAAATTTAACGACTACAATTAGACTGCATAATAAGATATCAATAATTTAATGACATTTTTTCGTAAACAATAAAAATATAAAACTGATTTTTATTTTTTACGACACATAAAAATAATGAGTTTGAAAATACAATGTACAAAAATTGGAACAATTGCGTCAAATAAATCTGAACTTAGATCAATATAAATTTTTTCAAACATGAAAAAAGTCACCACTGAGGAAAATGAGTTCAAAATTAAATACTCAGGTAATTTTTAACCAAAGCTTAATAATTATTCGTAAAAACTAATTAGTTGAACTTAACATAGAAATTTAATGTTATTGTCATTACACTGTTAAAAATAGGTTCTCAAATATAAGTAAAATATAAAATTTTTTGATTATATTTGATGCTTATCATAGCTCCGAATACATATTTCATATTTGAAGAAAACGACATGTTCTCAAAAATGAGTACAATGTGTAAAAATGAATGAAAAAAGCAGTAGCTGGTCTACATAGATTGCATTAATAAATCACTTTTACTAAATATCGACAATTAAAACCAAGACTTACTGGAAATCGAACCCTTATCCTCCGGCACCGCAGTCCAGAGCCTTATCCGTTAACCTACCAGGGCGACTAGAATAAGTTATAAACATAAAAAAAATGTTTAAATAATGTACCAAATGAATGGAAGTAAGAAAATTGAGTTGCAATAACTCAGTTTCCATTTAAGCTACCGACATCAAATAATGTGGAAAACTATCTTCTGAACAACTATTTTAAGTTTGTCAGGTCACTTAGTTAAGATGGTTTGAATAGAAGCTGATATTAACAATATTAAATCACACTGCTCATTTTGAGAAAGTACGGTTATTTAAATTTAAGTACTTCATTGTTCATTTACGGTGCATTTATAATAAAAGAAAAACCAGTAGGTTTAGGTACTCATTTTAAGTACTTTTTTTTACATTGCAGATTCAAAATAAAATGCAATTTTAAAGCAATAAAATATGTTTCGTTATTTTTAATGATTTTGCGATTTAATAAAATTAAATCGATTTCGAATTGCAGTATAATTTTCAAAAAGTCTTTAGTGTCCACAACGCATTTTTACAAAACTAAATATAAATTCTTTTATCTCTATCTATACAGTAAACCATGAATAAAATACTCTATCTAGAGTATCATAAGATATTATTCCAGTTAAATAAAAGGCAATTTTAAAGAAATAAAATATGTTTCGTTATTTTTAATGATTTTGTGATTTAATAAAATTAAACCGATTTCAAATTGCAGTATAATTTTCAAAAAGTATTTTGTGTCCCCAATGCATCTGACAAAACTAAACATGTATTCTTTTATCTCTATCCATACAGTAAACCATGAATAAAATACTCTATCTAGAGTATCATAAGATATTATTCTAGTTTGAAATTTTGACAAGAGGGTGTCCCCATTTCGGTGAGATACAAAGGAATATATGCATATGCATGTGTGGGTATTTACGGCGCAGTTTTTTCACATTAGTTGATTAAATCCAACGGGTTAAATTTGTGTCTCTTGCTTTGATATTAAGGGGTTATTTATCTTTATTTTAGAACAAAAACTTTTTAAAAAAAAGAGGGAGAAAGAAACAAAAATGAGTTTTTACGACAAAATACGAAACAATTCAGGTCAGACAATGAATAATGACAAAATACCGAAAATAAATTTAAAAATGCGATTGTATGCCAAATGTATAATTTATGATAGGAAATGTGAATGAATTGATAAAATATGAATGTTTGAATATATTTATACCACTGTAAAAAAATGACCTTAAAAATGAGTATATGGACCTACTCGTTTTTCTTTGAGTATAATCGCATCGTAATTGAGCGATGACGTACTCAAATTTAAGTAATCGTACTTTCGCAAAAATGAACAGTAATATTTCTATCATCAGCTTCTATTCCAAGCCACAAAGTGAGCTGGCAAACTTAAAATATTGTTCAGAAGATGGTTTTCCACATTAATTGATGACGATTGCTTAAATGGAAACTGAGTTATTACGACTCAATTATCTTACGCCCCACTCTTTTGCCACGCCTTTTTAACATTACTTCTTTTTTTATAACTTATTCACGTGGCTCTTATAGTACAACAGTTAAGGCCATAGACTTCGGTGCGGTCGTCATCAGGTAGACGGATTAGGTTCGATTACCATTAAGTCCTGGATGATATTTATTGAAATTGATTTATGAAGGCAGCCTATATAGGCAAGCAACTGCTTTTTTATTCATTTTACTCATTTCTGAATACATGTTTTTATTTCAAAAATAAAACTTATGTATTCGGAGATATGATAAGCATCGAATATACACAAAAATAAGTATATTTTACTTATTTTAAGTACCTATTTTTAACAGTGTACCAAGTACAAAAAAAATTAATAATAGTTAAATTATTTATTTTAAATTTCTTTTTAAAATGTTAAAAATGTGTACAGAGTCGATAAAAAAATCTAAACTTAATAGAATAGGGTAAGGTGAGGAAAATGGGTCTTATAACTTGAGTTTTGATATTCCAATTTCTCAATGGAAAAAAATTGGAAAATCACAATTATTTTATAAAACTGTTCACTTATTTATTGGAAACATAATGGTATATTCTTATTTAATTATGAGGTCTATAAATGTTTTTTAATAATTATTTTTCTAATTGTAAAAATGGATACCTTGTAGCAATTATGGAATTTTTTTGTATAAAATAGTGATTTTTAGAACAAATTTAAGTCAAATTAAAACTAGAATAAAATAGAACAAATAAGAACCTTAAAATATTCAATAACAACGACAATATATTGATTGTTAATGGACTGTTTTTATGCCTAATAGCAAGCTGTAATCTACCATTCGCCATTTTGAAAAAACAAGTATTGTATTATTTTTATTTTTTTTTAAATAGAACACCTGTTAATATTATGCTTGGTTTTGTGTTGATTCAGGAATATATGACGTATTTACATTATTTTTAATTTGTTCCGCAGACGATATTTTATTCCATTTAAAACATTATATTTAACTTCGAATAGAACAAACAAATGACATTTGTATCGAAATAGTATGTTCTTTTGTTGATAGTTTATATGAAAATTACCAAGTATGTAACTTCATTAATTTAACAAATAAACAATATTAAATATATTACAATTAATTCTTGTCATTTATAAGGATTGAAATTCATATTTTTGTATAATAATTACTTAATTATTTAATTCGAAAACTAATTTTTCTCACTTTGCAAAACATTGAAAAAAAGAAACCTGAATAAATGAGATTTTTTTTTCAATTTCTTTCATTGGAATGTATTATTCTATACAAAAGTATTCTATTCTATGCAAAAGTATTCTATTCTATACAAAAGTACTCTATTCTATAAAAAAGTATTCTATTCTATGCAAAAGTATTCTATTCTATACAAAAGTACTCTATTCTATAAAAAAGTATTCTATTCTATGCAAAAGTATTCTATTCTACACAAAAGTACTCTATTCTATGCAAAAGTATTCTATTGTATGCAAAAGTATTCTATTCTATACAAAAGTACTCTATTCTATAAAAAAGTATTCTATTCTATGCAAAAGTATTCTATTCTATACAAAAGTACTCTATTCTATAAAAAAGTATTCTATTCTATGCAAAAGTATTCTATTCTATAAAAAATTATTCTATAAAAAATTATTCTATAAAAAATTATTCTATACAAAGTATTCTATACAAAAGTACTCTATTCTATAAAAAATTATTCTATACAAAAGTATTCTATACACATGTATTCCATACAAAAGTATTCTATTCTATACAAAAGTATTCTATACACAAGTATTCTATACCAAAGTATTCTATACCAAAGTATTCTATACCAAAATATTCTATTCTATACAAAAGTATTCTATTCTATACAAAAGTATTCTATTCTATACAAAAGTATTCTATACCAAAATATTCTATTCTATACAAAAGTATTCTATTCTATACAAAAATATTCTATTCTATACAAAAGTATTCTATTCTATACAAAAGTATTCTATTCTATACAAAAGTATTCTATTCTATACAAAAGTATTCTATACCAAAATATTCTATTCTATACAAAAGTATTCTATTCTATACAAAAATATTCTATTCTATACAAAAGTATTCTATTCTATACAAAAGTATTCTATTCTATACAAAAGTATTCTATTCTATACAAAAGTATTCTATACCAAAATATTCTATTCTATACAAAAGTATTCTATTCTATACAAAAATATTCTATTCTATACAAAAGTATTCTATTCTATACAAAAGTATTCTATTCTATACAAAAGTATTCTATTCTATACAAAAGTATTCTATTCTATACAAAAGTATTCTATTCTATACAAAAGTATTCTATTCTATACAAAAGTATTCTATACAAAAATATTCTATTCAAAAGTATTCTATACAAAAGTATTCTATACAAAAGTATTCTATACAAAAGTATTCTATAAAAAAGTATTCTATACAAAAGTATTCTATACAAAAGTATTCTATACAAAAGTATTCTATACAAAAGTATTCTATACAAAAGTATTCTATACAAAAGTATTCTATACAAAAGTATTCTATACAAAAGTATTCTATACAAAAGTATTCTATACAAAAGTATTCTATACAAAAGTATTCTATACAAAAGTATTCTATTCTATACAAAAGTATTTTATTCTATACAAAAGTATTTTATTCTATACAAAAGTATTCTATTCTATACAAAAGTATTTTATTCTATACAAAAGTGTTCTATTCTATACAAAAGTATTTTATTCTATACAAAAGTATTTTATTCTATACAAAAGTATTCTATTCTATACAAAAGTATTTTATTCTATACAAAAGTGTTCTATTCTATACAAATCCCAGGAAAATTCTTAAATTATTCGAGTTTTCTAGTTTATAAACAGAAATGTTCATGTATCGAAGTATTACAATTTGTTTTGTATACTCAAACAAATTGACACACACTAAAACACTCAGAAATGTAATTTTTTGATAAAACGTACTTTATTATTACTATACATAACGAAGTAAATTAACAAAAAAAAGAACGAGGTCAAAACGTAAGTTTAACGTTGAGTATTTAAATATTTAATTAAAAAAACATGTTACCCCAGGACTCATTTTCCCTAACTTATCGCAACTAACTTTTTATACCTTCTATAATATTTTATATTCTAGAAATAAACTTACTTTTTTATTGCAAGAAAATGTCTCAAATATAAAAACAGGCTATTGAAACGTTTACAGGAACTATACTTTTACTGGAATAAACTAATTTATTAATATGAGTACGTGAAATCTTATATAATGTGTATGAATAAGAAAAAGTAAACGACGACCGTTAATCTCTCGATCATGAAAAAAAATGTTTAACAAGTTAGAAGTTTTTTTGCACCACTAATGTGTAATTTGATTAACCGTAAGAAATTCTGGAGAATTTTGTTTTTATATATAATTCAATCATCTAAGTTAACTAAAATATACATAAGAGCTTTTTTTAGGTCTTTAGATACTTTTATAATTACGAATACCAAAGTTTGTGAGTTCACAGATAATATTAGACTAAATGAGCAATTAAATTAATTTCATGTGTAATATTGTTTCCTAAACTTTGAATTAGTTACCCGACAAAAATATAGTTGAAGGATTTTTACTTCATTCAATCATCTAAGTTAACTAAAATATACCTAAGAGCTTTCTGTAAGTCTTTAGATAATTTTATAATTACGAATCCCAAAGTTTGTCGGTTCACAGACAATAATAGACTAAATTAATTTTATGTATGATAATATTTACTAAATTTTGAACTATTAACCGACAAAAAAATATAGTTGAAGGATTTTTACTTCATTCAATCATCTAAGTTAACTAAAATATACCTAAGAGCTTTCTGTAGGTCTTTAGATACTTTTATAATTACTAATCCCAAAGTTTGTGGGTTCACAGACAATAATAGACTAAATTAATTTTATGTATGATATTATTTACTAAATTTTGAACTAGTTACCCGACAAAAAAATATAATTGAAGGAATTTTACTTCATTCAATCATCTAAGTTAACTAAAATATACCTAAGAGCTTTCTGTAAGTCTTTAGATAATTTTATAATTACGAATCCCAAAGTTTGTGGGTTCACAGACAATAATAGACTAAATTAATTTTATGTATGATATTATTTACTAAATTTTGAACTATTAACCGACAAAAAAATATAGTTGAAGAATTTTTACTTCATTCAATCATCTAATTTAACTAAAATATACCTAAGAGCTTTCTGTAAGTCTTTAGATAATTTTATAATTACGAATCCCAAAGTTTGTGGGTTCACAGACAATAATAGACTAAATTAATTTTATGTATGATATTATTTACTAAATTTTGAACTATTAACCGACAAAAAAATATAGTTGAAGGATTTTTACTTCATTCAATCATCTAAGTTAACTAAAATATACCTAAGAGCTTTCTGTAGGTCTTTAGATACTTTTATAATTACTAATCCCAAAGTTTGTGGGTTCACAGACAATAATAGACTAAATTAATTTTATGTATGATATTATTTACTAAATTTTGAACTAGTTACCCGACAAAAAAATATAATTGAAGGAATTTTACTTCATTCAATCATCTAAGTTAACTAAAATATACCTAAGAGCTTTCTGTAAGTCTTTAGATAATTTTATAATTACGAATCCCAAAGTTTGTGGGTTCATAGACAATAATAGACTAAATTAATTTTATGTATGATATTATTTACTAAATTTTGAACTATTAACCGACAAAAAAATATAGTTGAAGGATTTTTACTTCATTCAATCATCTAAGTTAACTAAAATATACCTAAGAGCTTTCTGTAAGTCTTTAGATAATTTTATAATTACGAATCCCAAAGTTTGTGGGTTCACAGACAATAATAGACTAAATTAATTTTATGTATGATATTATTTACTAAATTTTGAACTATTAACCGACAAAAAAATATAGTTGAAGGATTTTTACTTCATTCAATCATCTAAGTTAACTAAAATATACCTAAGAGCTTTCTGTAAGTCTTTAGATACTTTTATAATTACGAATCCCAAAGTTTGTGGGTTCACAGACAATAATAGACTAAATTAATTTTATGTATGATATTATTTACTAAATTTTGAACTAGTTACCCGACAAAAAAATATAATTGAAGGAATTTTACTTCATTCAATCATCTAAGTTAACTAAAATATACCTAAGAGCTTTCTGTAAGTCTTTAGATAATTTTATATTTACGAATCCCAAAGTTTGTACGTTCACAGACAATAATAGACTAAATTAATTTTATGTATGATATTATTTACTAAATTTTGAACTATTAACCGACAAAAAATATAGTTGAAGGATTTTTACTTCATTCAATCATCTAAGTTAACTAAACTATACCTAAGAGCTTTCTGTAAGTCTTTAGATAATTTTATAATTACGAATCCCAAAGTTTGTGGGTTCACAGACAATAATAGACTAAATTAATTTTATGTATGATATTATTTAATAAATTTTGAACTATTAACCGACTAAAAATATAGTTGAAGGATTTTTACTTCATTCAATCATCTAAGTTAACTAAAATATACCTAAGAGCTTTCTGTAAGTCTTTAGATAATTTTATAATTACGAATTCCAAAGTTTGTGGGTTCACAGACAATAATAGACTAAATTAATTTTATGTATGATATTATTTACTAAATTTTGAACTATTAACCGACAAAAAAATATAGTTGAAGGATTTTTACTTCATTCAATCATCTAAGTTAACTAAAATATACCTAAGAGCTTTCTGTAAGTCTTTAGATAATTTTATAATTACGAATCCCAAAGTTTGTGGGTTCACAGACAATAATAGACTAAATTAATTTTATGTATGATATTATTTACTAAATTTTGAACTATTAACCGACAAAAAAATATAGTTGAAGGATTTTTACTTCATTCAATCATCTAAGTTAACTAAAATATAACTAAGAGCTTTCTGTAAGTCTTTAGATAATTTTATAATTACGAATCCCAAAGTTTGTGGGTTCACAGACAATAATAGACTAAATTAATTTTATGTATGATATTATTTACTAAATTTTGAACTAGTTACCCGACAAAAAAATATAATTGAAGGAATTTTACTTCATTCAATCATCTAAGTTAACTAAAATATACCTAAGAGCTTTCTGTAAGTCTTTAGATAATTTTATATTTACGAATCCCAAAGTTTGTACGTTCACAGACAATAATAGACTAAATTAATTTTATGTATGATATTATTTACTAAATTTTGAACTATTAACCGACAAAAAATATAGTTGAAGGATTTTTACTTCATTCAATCATCTAAGTTAACTAAACTATACCTAAGAGCTTTCTGTAAGTCTTTAGATAATTTTATAATTACGAATCCCAAAGTTTGTGGGTTCACAGACAATAATAGACTAAATTAATTTTATGTATGATATTATTTAATAAATTTTGAACTATTAACCGACTAAAAATATAGTTGAAGGATTTTTACTTCATTCAATCATCTAAGTTAACTAAAATATACCTAAGAGCTTTCTGTAAGTCTTTAGATAATTTTATAATTACGAATTCCAAAGTTTGTGGGTTCACAGACAATAATAGACTAAATTAATTTTATGTATGATATTATTTACTAAATTTTGAACTATTAACCGACAAAAAAATATAGTTGAAGGATTTTTACTTCATTCAATCATCTAAGTTAACTAAAATATACCTAAGAGCTTTCTGTAAGTCTTTAGATAATTTTATAATTACGAATCCCAAAGTTTGTGGGTTCACAGACAATAATAGACTAAATTAATTTTATGTATGATATTATTTACTAAATTTTGAACTATTAACCGACAAAAAAATATAGTTGAAGGATTTTTACTTCATTCAATCATCTAAGTTAACTAAAATATAACTAAGAGCTTTCTGTAAGTCTTTAGATAATTTTATAATTACGAATCCCAAAGTTTGTGGGTTCACAGACAATAATAGACTAAATTAATTTTATGTATGATATTATTTACTAAATTTTGAACTATTAACCGACAAAAAAATATAGTTGAAGGATTTTTACTTCATTCAATCATCTAAGTTAACTAAAATATAACTAAGAGCTTTCTGTAAGACTTTAGATAATTTTATAATTACGAATCCCAAAGTTTGTGGGTTCACAGACAATAATAGACTAAATTAATTTTATGTATGATATTATTTACTAAATTTTGAACTAGTTACCCGACAAAAAAATATAATTGAAGGAATTTTACTTCATTCAATCATCTAAGTTAACTAAAATATACCTAAGAGCTTTCTGTAAGTCTTTAGATAATTTTATATTTACGAATCCCAAAGTTTGTACGTTCACAGACAATAATAGACTAAATTAATTTTATGTATGATATTATTTACTAAATTTTGAACTATTAACCGACAAAAAATATAGTTGAAGGATTTTTACTTCATTCAATCATCTAAGTTAACTAAACTATACCTAAGAGCTTTCTGTAAGTCTTTAGATAATTTTATAATTACGAATCCCAAAGTTTGTGGGTTCACAGACAATAATAGACTAAATTAATTTTATGTATGATATTATTTAATAAATTTTGAACTATTAACCGACTAAAAATATAGTTGAAGGATTTTTACTTCATTCAATCATCTAAGTTAACTAAAATATACCTAAGAGCTTTCTGTAAGTCTTTAGATAATTTTATAATTACGAATTCCAAAGTTTGTGGGTTCACAGACAATAATAGACTAAATTAATTTTATGTATGATATTATTTACTAAATTTTGAACTATTAACCGACAAAAAAATATAGTTGAAGGATTTTTACTTCATTCAATCATCTAAGTTAACTAAAATATACCTAAGAGCTTTCTGTAAGTCTTTAGATAATTTTATAATTACGAATCCCAAAGTTTGTGGGTTCACAGACAATAATAGACTAAATTAATTTTATGTATGATATTATTTACTAAATTTTGAACTATTAACCGACAAAAAAATATAGTTGAAGGATTTTTACTTCATTCAATCATCTAAGTTAACTAAAATATAACTAAGAGCTTTCTGTAAGTCTTTAGATAATTTTATAATTACGAATCCCAAAGTTTGTGGGTTCACAGACAATAATAGACTAAATTAATTTTATGTATGATATTATTTACTAAATTTTGAACTATTAACCGACAAAAAAATATAGTTGAAGGATTTTTACTTCATTCAATCATCTAAGTTAACTAAAATATAACTAAGAGCTTTCTGTAAGACTTTAGATAATTTTATAATTACGAATCCCAAAGTTTGTGGGTTCACAGACAATAATAGACTAAATTAATTTTATGTATGATATTATTTACTAAATTTTGAACTATTAACCGACAAAAATATATAGTTGAAGGATTTTTACTTCATTCAATCATCTAAGTTAACTAAAATATACATAAGAGCTTTCTGTAGGTCTTTAGATACTTTTATAATTACTAATCCCAAAGTTTGTGGGTTCACAGACAATAATAGACTAAATTAATTTTATGTATGATATTATTTACTAAATTTTGAACTATTAACCGACAAAAAAATATAGTTGAAGGATTTTTACTTCATTCAATCATCTAAGTTAACTAAAATATACCTAAGAGCTTTCTGTAAGTCTTTAGATAATTTTATAATTACGAATTCCAAAGTTTGTGGGTTCACAGACAATAATAGACTAAATTAATTTTATGTATGATATTATTTACTAAATTTTGAACTAGTTACCCGACAAAAAAATATAATTGAAGGAATTTTACTTCATTCAATCATCTAAGTTAACTAAAATATACCTAAGAGCTTTCTGTAAGTCTTTAGATAATTTAATAATTACGAATCCCAAAGTTTGTGGGTTCACAGACAATAATAGACTAAAGTAATTTTATGTATGATATTATTTACTAAATTTTGAACTATTAACCGACAAAAAAATATAGTTGAAGGATTTTTACTTCATTCAATCATCTAAGTTAACTAAAATATACCTAAGAGCTTTCTGTAGGTCTTTAGATACTTTTATAATTACTAATCCCAAAGTTTGTGGGTTCACAGACAATAATAGACTAAATTAATTTTATGTATGATATTATTTACTAAATTTTGAACTAGTTACCCGACAAAAAAATATAATTGAAGGAATTTTACTTCATTCAATCATCTAAGTTAACTAAAAT
Source organism: Troglohyphantes excavatus (assembly GCA_963932185.1). Classification (NCBI taxonomy): domain Eukaryota; kingdom Metazoa; phylum Arthropoda; class Arachnida; order Araneae; family Linyphiidae; genus Troglohyphantes; species Troglohyphantes excavatus. The sequence goes on along the minus strand of OZ010676.1, from coordinate 10,866,338 downwards.
ATACCTAAGAGCTTTCTGTAAGTCTTTAGATAATTTTATAATTACGAATCCCAAAGTTTGTGGGTTCACAGACAATAATAGACTAAATTAATTTTATGTATGATATTATTTACTAAATTTTGAACTAGTTACCCGACAAAAAAATATAATTGAAGGAATTTTACTTCATTCAATCATCTAAGTTAACTAAAATATACCTAAGAGCTTTCTGTAAGTCTTTAGATAATTTTATAATTACGAATCCCAAAGTTTGTGGGTTCACAGACAATAATAGACTAAATTAATTTTATGTATGATATTATTTACTAAATTTTGAACTATTAACCGACAAAAAAATATAGTTGAAGAATTTTTACTTCATTCAATCATCTAATTTAACTAAAATATACCTAAGAGCTTTCTGTAAGTCTTTAGATAATTTTATAATTACGAATCCCAAAGTTTGTGGGTTCACAGACAATAATAGACTAAATTAATTTTATGTATGATATTATTTACTAAATTTTGAACTATTAACCGACAAAAAAATATAGTTGAAGGATTTTTACTTCATTCAATCATCTAAGTTAACTAAAATATACCTAAGAGCTTTCTGTAGGTCTTTAGATACTTTTATAATTACTAATCCCAAAGTTTGTGGGTTCACAGACAATAATAGACTAAATTAATTTTATGTATGATATTATTTACTAAATTTTGAACTAGTTACCCGACAAAAAAATATAATTGAAGGAATTTTACTTCATTCAATCATCTAAGTTAACTAAAATATACCTAAGAGCTTTCTGTAAGTCTTTAGATAATTTTATAATTACGAATCCCAAAGTTTGTGGGTTCATAGACAATAATAGACTAAATTAATTTTATGTATGATATTATTTACTAAATGTTGAACTATTAACCGACAAAAAAATATAGTTGAAGGATTTTTACTTCATTCAATCATCTAAGTTAACTAAAATATACCTAAGAGCTTTCTGTAAGTCTTTAGATAATTTTATAATTACGAATCCCAAAGTTTGTGGGTTCACAGACAATAATAGACTAAATTAATTTTATGTATGATATTATTTACTAAATTTTGAACTATTAACCGACAAAAAAATATAGTTGAAGGATTTTTACTTCATTCAATCATCTAAGTTAACTAAAATATACCTAAGAGCTTTCTGTAAGTCTTTATATACTTTTATAATTACGAATCCCAAAGTTTGTGGGTTCACAGACAATAATAGACTAAATTAATTTTATGTATGATATTATTTACTAAATTTTGAACTAGTTACCCGACAAAAAAATATAATTGAAGGAATTTTACTTCATTCAATCATCTAAGTTAACTAAAATATACCTAAGAGCTTTCTGTAAGTCTTTAGATAATTTTATATTTACGAATCCCAAAGTTTGTACGTTCACAGACAATAATAGACTAAATTAATTTTATGTATGATATTATTTACTAAATTTTGAACTATTAACCGACAAAAATATATAGTTGAAGGATTTTTACTTCATTCAATCATCTAAGTTAACTAAAATATACATAAGAGCTTTCTGTAGGTCTTTAGATACTTTTATAATTACTAATCCCAAAGTTTGTGGGTTCACAGACAATAATAGACTAAATTAATTTTATGTATGATATTATTTACTAAATTTTGAACTATTAACCGACAAAAAAATATAGTTGAAGGATTTTTACTTCATTCAATCATCTAAGTTAACTAAAATATACCTAAGAGCTTTCTGTAAGTCTTTAGATAATTTTATAATTACGAATTCCAAAGTTTGTGGGTTCACAGACAATAATAGACTAAATTAATTTTATGTATGATATTATTTACTAAATTTTGAACTAGTTACCCGACAAAAAAATATAATTGAAGGAATTTTACTTCATTCAATCATCTAAGTTAACTAAAATATACCTAAGAGCTTTCTGTAAGTCTTTAGATAATTTAATAATTACGAATCCCAAAGTTTGTGGGTTCACAGACAATAATAGACTAAAGTAATTTTATGTATGATATTATTTACTAAATTTTGAACTATTAACCGACAAAAAAATATAGTTGAAGGATTTTTACTTCATTCAATCATCTAAGTTAACTAAAATATACCTAAGAGCTTTCTGTAGGTCTTTAGATACTTTTATAATTACTAATCCCAAAGTTTGTGGGTTCACAGACAATAATAGACTAAATTAATTTTATGTATGATATTATTTACTAAATTTTGAACTAGTTACCCGACAAAAAAATATAATTGAAGGAATTTTACTTCATTCAATCATCTAAGTTAACTAAAATATACCTAAGAGCTTTCTGTAAGTCTTTAGATAATTTTATAATTACGAATCCCAAAGTTTGTGGGTTCACAGACAATAATAGACTAAATTAATTTTATGTATGATATTATTTACTAAATTTTGAACTAGTTACCCGACAAAAAAATATAATTGAAGGAATTTTACTTCATTCAATCATCTAAGTTAACTAAAATATACCTAAGAGCTTTCTGTAAGTCTTTAGATAATTTTATAATTACGAATCCCAAAGTTTGTGGGTTCACAGACAATAATAGACTAAATTAATTTTATGTATGATATTATTTACTAAATTTTGAACTATTAACCGACAAAAAAATATAGTTGAAGAATTTTTACTTCATTCAATCATCTAATTTAACTAAAATATACCTAAGAGCTTTCTGTAAGTCTTTAGATAATTTTATAATTACGAATCCCAAAGTTTGTGGGTTCACAGACAATAATAGACTAAATTAATTTTATGTATGATATTATTTACTAAATTTTGAACTATTAACCGACAAAAAAATATAGTTGAAGGATTTTTACTTCATTCAATCATCTAAGTTAACTAAAATATACCTAAGAGCTTTCTGTAGGTCTTTAGATACTTTTATAATTACTAATCCCAAAGTTTGTGGGTTCACAGACAATAATAGACTAAATTAATTTTATGTATGATATTATTTACTAAATTTTGAACTAGTTACCCGACAAAAAAATATAATTGAAGGAATTTTACTTCATTCAATCATCTAAGTTAACTAAAATATACCTAAGAGCTTTCTGTAAGTCTTTAGATAATTTTATAATTACGAATCCCAAAGTTTGTGGGTTCATAAACAATAATAGACTAAATTAATTTTATGTATGATATTATTTACTAAATGTTGAACTATTAACCGACAAAAAAATATAGTTGAAGGATTTTTACTTCATTCAATCATCTAAGTTAACTAAAATATACCTAAGAGCTTTCTGTAAGTCTTTAGATAATTTTATAATTACGAATCCCAAAGTTTGTGGGTTCACAGACAATAATAGACTAAATTAATTTTATGTATGATATTATTTACTAAATTTTGAACTATTAACCGACAAAAAAATATAGTTGAAGGATTTTTACTTCATTCAATCATCTAAGTTAACTAAAATATACCTAAGAGCTTTCTGTAAGTCTTTATATACTTTTATAATTACGAATCCCAAAGTTTGTGGGTTCACAGACAATAATAGACTAAATTAATTTTATGTATGATATTATTTACTAAATTTTGAACTAGTTACCCGACAAAAAAATATAATTGAAGGAATTTTACTTCATTCAATCATCTAAGTTAACTAAAATATACCTAAGAGCTTTCTGTAAGTCTTTAGATAATTTTATATTTACGAATCCCAAAGTTTGTACGTTCACAGACAATAATAGACTAAATTAATTTTATGTATGATATTATTTACTAAATTTTGAACTATTAACCGACAAAAAATATAGTTGAAGGATTTTTACTTCATTCAATCATCTAAGTTAACTAAACTATACCTAAGAGCTTTCTGTAAGTCTTTAGATAATTTTATAATTACGAATCCCAAAGTTTGTGGGTTCACAGACAATAATAGACTAAATTAATTTTATGTATGATATTATTTAATAAATTTTGAACTATTAACCGACTAAAAATATAGTTGAAGGATTTTTACTTCATTCAATCATCTAAGTTAACTAAAATATACCTAAGAGCTTTCTGTAGGTCTTTAGATACTTTTATAATTACTAATCCCAAAGTTTGTGGGTTCACAGACAATAATAGACTAAATTAATTTTATGTATGATATTATTTACTAAATTTTGAACTAGTTACCCGACAAAAAAATATAATTGAAGGAATTTTACTTCATTCAATCATCTAAGTTAACTAAAATATACCTAAGAGCTTTCTGTAAGTCTTTAGATAATTTTATAATTACGAATCCCAAAGTTTGTGGGTTCACAGACAATAATAGACTAAATTAATTTTATGTATGATATTATTTACTAAATTTTGAACTATTAACCGACAAAAAAATATAGTTGAAGAATTTTTACTTCATTCAATCATCTAATTTAACTAAAATATACCTAAGAGCTTTCTGTAAGTCTTTAGATAATTTTATAATTACGAATCCCAAAGTTTGTGGGTTCACAGACAATAATAGACTAAATTAATTTTATGTATGATATTATTTACTAAATTTTGAACTATTAACCGACAAAAAAATATAGTTGAAGGATTTTTACTTCATTCAATCATCTAAGTTAACTAAAATATACCTAAGAGCTTTCTGTAGGTCTTTAGATACTTTTATAATTACTAATCCCAAAGTTTGTGGGTTCACAGACAATAATAGACTAAATTAATTTTATGTATGATATTATTTACTAAATTTTGAACTAGTTACCCGACAAAAAAATATAATTGAAGGAATTTTACTTCATTCAATCATCTAAGTTAACTAAAATATACCTAAGAGCTTTCTGTAAGTCTTTAGATAATTTTATATTTACGAATCCCAAAGTTTGTACGTTCACAGACAATAATAGACTAAATTAATTTTATGTATGATATTATTTACTAAATTTTGAACTATTAACCGACAAAAAATATAGTTGAAGGATTTTTACTTCATTCAATCATCTAAGTTAACTAAACTATACCTAAGAGCTTTCTGTAAGTCTTTAGATAATTTTATAATTACGAATCCCAAAGTTTGTGGGTTCACAGACAATAATAGACTAAATTAATTTTATGTATGATATTATTTAATAAATTTTGAACTATTAACCGACTAAAAATATAGTTGAAGGATTTTTACTTCATTCAATCATCTAAGTTAACTAAAATATACCTAAGAGCTTTCTGTAAGTCTTTAGATAATTTTATAATTACGAATTCCAAAGTTTGTGGGTTCACAGACAATAATAGACTAAATTAATTTTATGTATGATATTATTTACTAAATTTTGAACTATTAACCGACAAAAAAATATAGTTGAAGGATTTTTACTTCATTCAATCATCTAAGTTAACTAAAATATACCTAAGAGCTTTCTGTAAGTCTTTAGATAATTTTATAATTACGAATCCCAAAGTTTGTGGGTTCACAGACAATAATAGACTAAATTAATTTTATGTATGATATTATTTACTAAATTTTGAACTATTAACCGACAAAAAAATATAGTTGAAGAATTTTTACTTCATTCAATCATCTAATTTAACTAAAATATACCTAAGAGCTTTCTGTAAGTCTTTAGATAATTTTATAATTACGAATCCCAAAGTTTGTGGGTTCACAGACAATAATAGACTAAATTAATTTTATGTATGATATTATTTACTAAATTTTGAACTATTAACCGACAAAAATATATAGTTGAAGGATTTTTACTTCATTCAATCATCTAAGTTAACTAAAATATACATAAGAGCTTTCTGTAGGTCTTTAGATACTTTTATAATTACTAATCCCAAAGTTTGTGGGTTCACAGACAATAATAGACTAAATTAATTTTATGTATGATATTATTTACTAAATTTTGAACTATTAACCGACAAAAAAATATAGTTGAAGGATTTTTACTTCATTCAATCATCTAAGTTAACTAAAATATACCTAAGAGCTTTCTGTAAGTCTTTAGATAATTTTATAATTACGAATTCCAAAGTTTGTGGGTTCACAGACAATAATAGACTAAATTAATTTTATGTATGATATTATTTACTAAATTTTGAACTATTAACCGACAAAAAAATATAGTTGAAGGATTTTTACTTCATTCAATCATCTAAGTTAACTAAAATATACCTAAGAGCTTTCTGTAAGTCTTTAGATAATTTTATAATTACGAATCCCAAAGTTTGTGGGTTCACAGACAATAATAGACTAAATTAATTTTATGTATGATACTATTTACTAAATTTTGAACTATTAACCGACAAAAAAATATAGTTGAAGGATTTTTAATTCATTCAATCATCTAAGTTAACTAAAATATACCTAAGAGCTTTCTGTAGGTCTTTAGATACTTTTATAATTACTAATCCCAAAGTTTGTGGGTTCACAGACAATAATAGACTAAATTAATTTTATGTATGATATTATTTACTAAATTTTGAACTAGTTACCCGACAAAAAAATAGAATTGAAGGAATTTTACTTCATTCAATCATCTAAGTTAACTAAAATATACCTAAGAGCTTTCTGTAAGTCTTTAGATAATTTTATAATTACGAATCCCAAAGTTTGTGGGTTCACAGACAATAATAGACTAAATTAATTTTATGTATGATATTATTTACTAAATTTTGAACTATTAACCGACAAAAAAATATAGTTGAAGGATTTTTACTTCATTCAATCATCTAAGTTAACTAAAATATACCTAAGAGCTTTCTGTAAGTCTTTAGATAATTTTATAATTACGAATCCCAAAGTTTGTGGGTTCACAGACAATAATAGACTAAATTAATTTTATGTATGATATTATTTACTAAATTTTGAACTATTAACCGACAAAAAAATATAGTTGAAGGATTTTTACTTCATTCAATCATCTAAGTTAACTAAAATATACCTAAGAGCTTTCTGTAGGTCTTTAGATACTTTTATAATTACTAATCCCAAAGTTTGTGGGTTCACAGACAATAATAGACTAATTTAATTTTATGTATGATATTATTTACTAAATTTTGAACTAGTTACCCGACAAAAAAATATAATTGAAGGAATTTTACTTCATTCAATCATCTAAGTTAACTAAAATATACCTAAGAGCTTTCTGTAAGTCTTTAGATAATTTTATAATTACGAATCCCAAAGTTTGTGGGTTCACAGACAATAATAGACTAAATTAATTTTATGTATGATATTATTTACTAAATTTTGAACTATTAACCGACAAAAAAATATAGTTGAAGGATTTTTACTTCATTCAATCATCTAAGTTAACTAAAATATACCTAAGAGCTTTCTGTAGGTCTTTAGATACTTTTATAATTACTAATCCCAAAGTTTGTGGGTTCACAGACAATAATATAGACTAAATTAAAATTTTAGGTATGATATTATTTACTAAATTTTGAACTAGTTACCCGACAAAAAAATATAATTGAAGGAATTTTACTTCATTCAATCATCTAAGTTAACTAAAATATAACTAAGAGCTTTCTGTAGGTCTTTAGATACTTTTATAATTACTAATTCCAAAGTTCGTGGGTACACAGACAATATTAGACTAAATGAGCTATTATAAATTAATTTCGTGTGTGATATTATTTACTAGATTTTGAACTAGTTACCCGACATAAAATAAAAGTTGAAGGATTTTACTTCATTCAATCATCTAAAGTTAACTAAATATACCTAAGAGCTTTCTGTAGGTCTTTATATACTTTTATAATTACGAATACCAAAGTTTATGGGTTAACAGGAAATATTAGATAAAACAAGCAATTAAATTAATTCCATGTGTGATATTATTTACTAAATCCAATATTTACTAAATTCAACAGTAAATTCAACTGTTTTAGAAATGTACATACATATAATATACCAAAACCCCAAAAAGAAATTTTTCGCAAAAGTTTTATATATATAGCTCCAAAAATTTTCAATTCATTACCAGAACAAATAGTATCTATAGAAAATAAAAATAAATTTAAAAGAGAGATCAAGAAATATATTCTGAATATTGATGAAGAATCCTTATTAAAATATGTTATATAATTGTCTATTGTCAAACATCTTTGAAAATTTGATATAATGTATTTGCTGAAATATAAAAAGGATGTTCTGTTGGACTTTCTTGTCATCTTGTCTTTGTTTTTATTTTGTGTATATCTGTACTTGTGAAATATATATTTTACTATGCATGTAGTTTTTAAAATGTATCTATTTTATTGTGCATGTAGTTTTTAAAATGTATCTATTTTATTGTGCATGTAGTTTTTAAAATGTTATATTGTATATGTTGTTTTATTGTATATGTTGTTTTATTGTATATGTTGTTTTATTGTATATGTTGTTTTATTGTATATGTTGTTTTATTGTATATGTTGTTTTATTGTATATGTTGTTTTATTGTATATGTTGTTTTATTGCATATGTTGTTTTATTGCATATGTTGTTTTATTGCATATGTTGTTTTATTGTATATGTTGTTTTATTGTATATGTTGTTTTATTGTATATGTTGTTTTATTGTATATGTTGTTTTATTGTATATGTTGTTTTATTGTATATGTTGTTTTATTGTATATGTTGTTTTATTGTATATGTTGTTTTATTGTATATGTTGTTTTATTGTATATGTTGTTTTATTGTATATGTAGTTTTATTGTATATGTTGTTTTATTGTATATGTTGTTTTATTGTATATGTTGTTTTATTGTATATGTTGTTTTATTGTATATGTTGTTTTATTGTATATGTTGTTTTATTGTATATGTTGTTTTATTGTATATGTTGTTTTATTGTATATGTTGTTTTATTGTATATGTTGTTTTATTGTATATGTTGTTTTATTGTATATGTTGTTTTATTGTATATGTTGTTTTATTGTATATGTTGTTTTATTGTATATGTTGTTTTATTGTATATGTTGTTTTATTGTATATGTGTTTTTATTGTATATGTTGTTTTATTGTATATGTTGTTTTATTGTATATGTTGTTTTATTGTATATGTTGTTTTATTGTATATGTTGTTTTATTGTATATGTTGTTTTATTGTATATGTTGTTTTATTGTATATGTTGTTTTATTGTATATGTTGTTTTATTGTATATGTTGTTTTATTGTATATGTTGTTTTATTGTATATGTTGTTTTATTGTATATGTTGTTTTATTGTATATGTTGTTTTATTGTATATGTTGTTTTATTGTATATGTTGTTTTATTGTATATGTTGTTTTATTGTATATGTAGTTTTATTGCGTTGTCTGGACGGGCCTTGGGGCTCCTTGACAACATTGTGTGTCTAATAAATAATAATAAAATAATAATAATAATAATAAAAAATTGAAATAGTTACCCGACATAAAAAAAAAGTTGAAGGATTTTTACTTCATATATATAAAAATGATTACTTCCCTAATGTAATTTAAAGTCGTAATGACATGTGTCGCTGAACATGTCATAAAAGTATAAATAACACTGATTTATAAATGACATAAAAAGGACTGATACAAAAGAGTACATTGTGTGATATTTACAGACTTGTTTTACTTTTTTAATCATATTGTGACATGAATGGGATATGGATGTGGGCATGGTTACTGAAACACATATATTTCTTTAAGTATATGGGCGATATAGTGAATGAGACTGTTCTATTCCATATCAATGAGCATGGGGACGATTGTTGGAAATGCTATAGAGCTTTCAATAAGACAATTCGCATTGGTTTCTTCGCCAAACAAAGCCGTCATGCCATCAATTTCTCTCATCTTTTGAAAAACGTTGAGTCATAAAAAAGGGCATAACTCTTCTATTATCAACATTGTAAGAAGTAGTTTTCATGTGATAACGGTAGAAAAAATATTGAAAGTGACTAAAGAGACTCAAATAATTGACACTTAAATCCAATGACCGTTCAGAAAATTATCCAAATTGTAAAGTTGTTTTCTCTTGGAGAGAGTTTAAATGATATTTTAATAAATTTATATATTTTTTTTTAAGACAAAACTTGTTTACTCTTAAAAAGATGGCTTCAAATTTATATCCCAATAAAAATGTTTGGAAAATTTTAGAAAATAAAGTATTTTTATGAATTTTAAAAATGTGTGTATTGCTGGAAAAACTAGATATACTAGGACGCAAAAATACGTTTGTAACGGTCAGAAGGTTAAAAAAATATTAGTATTCTTATACGGATAAGCTGTAGTATTTTGATATTATATAGGAAAAAATAATATAATGAGTTAAACATTGATTTATTATATTATATTATATTATATTATATTATATTATATTATTTTATATTATATTATATTATATTATATTATATTATATTATATTATATTATATTATATTATATTATATTATATTATATTATATTATATTATATTATATTATATTATATTATATTATATTATATTATATTATATTGTATTGTATTGTATTGTATTGTATTGTATTGTATTGTATTGTATTGTATTGTATTGTATTACATTACATTACATTACATTACATTACATTATATTATATTATATTATATTATATTATATTATATTATATTATATTATATTATATTATATTATATTATATTATATTATATTATATTATATTATATTATATTATATTATATTATATTATATTATATTATATTGTATTGTATTGTATTGTATTGTATTGTATTGTATTGTATTGTATTGTATTACATTACATTACATTACATTACATTATATTATATTATATTATATTATATTATATTATATTATATTATATTATCATTTATCCTGAAGGGGTATTCATCAAGTGTTTTTATGTGCATCTTCTAAATTTTATTATCTCATAATTTTATATTGATACATAACCCCAACCTCCTGAAGTCGATTTTTTCCCTAAAATTGCAATAAAAGTCTAATACTCCATGACTTTAAGAATGCCATCCTTTAATTCTTAAAACTTTAGAATGCCTACCTTTCTTAAAAATCAAGGTTTAAATTAGTTTAAAAAGACTAGATACACAAGGACAAATATTTTCTTAAACAAGGGCAAGAAATACAAAACTATTCTTTTAGTGTGAAGTACTTTAGAATCTAACGCATACAGTAAAATATTATGTAAAAAATATATATAAATAATTCGAAATATAAATATATGTAGTTCCTTTTCATACAAGAATTCATTCAAATACTTAAAACATTTATGATAAGAAAAATGTAACAAAAGAAAAATCTACAATTTATTTTTTACATAAATGCATATACTGCATATTATATAACTATATATTGAATAAATGTATGTATTTTTTAATATTAAAACAGGATATAGTTAAATAGTGAAAAAAATACATCTTCCTTGTTGGAATGGAATCCGACGCGTGTTTCTGTTATAAAAATAACTGAACGTATTGTTTATTATATTCAATTTACACCCATTCCTAAACTAACACGGTTAGATGAACTAGAAAAATATGAGTAATATTTAATCGTTAATTGAATATATTTGAATAAAATTGCTTACGACAGAAAACGACGTTTAAGATAATAAGAGAATTTGTGAAGGCATAAATTGATGTTCGCATTTCTTATTTTTTTCTTATTCGTGTCTATCGCGATTATTAAAAATAGACGCGAGTGTTAATTGAGGGTGACATGAATGATGTGGGTTTCTTATTAGTTTATTTCCTTCGATTTATTTACACATTTATTAATTTACTTGTGTTGATAGTTATGTTCAAAAGACAAGACACATCAAATTAAAATTGAATTCTTCGGAAAACATTTCTAAAAACTATTATCTAATTATAAATAGTTTACATTCAAGTGCCTCCATAGGCGTTACATCGTTACTATATAGTCTTAAAATTTAAAGTGACTCTATACTCGTTACATGGTTACTAAATAGCCTTAACATTCAAGTACAGCCATATTTGTTACATCGTTAATATATAGTCTTTAAATTTTCAATTGCATTTACTTGTTATTACATGGTTACAATATACATGGTTATTACATGTAACTATATACATGGTTATTACATGTTACTATATGCATGGTTACTACTCGTTACATGGTTATTACATTCAAGTACATCCATTGTTGTTACATGGTCACTATATTGACTTTACATTCAAGTGTTTTCATAATCGTTACATTGTTACTATGTAGTCATAACATTCTATTTTAATAATCTTTTTTCGGAAATGTAATACACTTTCTAACTGCAGTTGTTCTTCCTTCTTTATTAACATTGTGTAAACCCTTTTACTCTATACTCGTTACATGGTTACTAAATAACCTTTACATTCAAGTACAGCCATATATGTTACATCGTTAATATATAGTCTTTAAATTTTCAATTGCATTCACTTGTTGTTACATGGTTACAATATACATGGTTATTACATGTTACTATATACATGGTTATTACATGTTACTATATGCATGGTTACTACTCGTTACATGGTTATTACATCCAAGTACATCCATTGTTGTTACATGGTCACTATATTGACTTTACATTCAAGTGTTTTCATAATCGTTACATTGTTACTATGTAGTCATAACATTCTATTTTAATAATCTTTTTTCGGAAATGTAATACACTTTCTAACTGCAGTTGTTCTTCCTTCTTTATTAACATTGTGTAAACCCTTTTACTATTGGCCATGGACGTACTATACATCCTGGGATCTCTATTTTCTACAATCAAGACTCAATTTTTTTAATTATACAAATACTTCCTTTTACAACAATTGAATACGTGAATACATGAGCAAGGCAGCTCCACTTTTTTCTGATTTACACTTCTGTATATAACTTACTCAAGTCGCCATGGTAGTTTAAAGGATAAAGCTTTGTACTGCGCTGCCTTAAGATCTTGGTTCGATTGTATATAGAAATAGAAAATGTATGTCTCCTTATATCTATAGGGATGTCTCCAAAGTTTTGTGGCTGCGTTTAATTATACATTGTCATTTTAAAAAAAATTAGTACATTACATTTTGACACAGAACATTTAAAGCCCTCATCCGAACTCAATCTAGAAAGAGATATTTCGAAATGAACTATTTTCCCTCATAAAAATAATATTAAAAAACTAATATCCAAGGGAATTCCTCTCGGAGCAAACCGCTGCCAAAAACAGAGGTGACCTCGCTTCAAAAACTGCCGTTTTGAAATATTTTAATAATCCTCGAGCGATAAAAATATCTTTAAGGAAAGAAAACTTTCCCAGAGGAATAAAAAAAACGGGAGAAATGCGGTAATTGCATTCCCACCCCAATACGATGGCACAACGAGATATAAATACTTGTAGCAGCCTTCTCGACATCTGGGCACGTCAGCACCTTGGCACATGATGGGTGCTCAAGAAAAAAAAAAGAAACCGCGACGAGTCGATCTCACTTGGGTTTTTTTTCCTTCTCATTCCTCTTTCATTTTCCCTCATTCTTTTTTTCGTGTGTTTTTCGAAGCAGATGGACGCGCTTAGTTGAAAACATCCACAGAGCAAAAACTCCCCGAGATGTATTTTAAGTGAGGAGTAAAGCGAAGGTGCTGTGATGGATGGGGACTGGGAGGAGATTCTGCACAGGCATGACATGATAAGGTCTGCTGTAGGTTTTGCGCCGTGGAACAGGGGTCTCGAGCCTTCACACATTGTGGCTCGTTTCACAGAGAGGTAATCTATCACGATTCGCATCGGGTTTAAATTACTGATTGCTAACTATCTCCAGGAAGTACTCTCACCCAACCAACGTTTTTTTAATTTTGTTGTTATTATTATTGTTGTTACTACACACTTTAATTTAAGTTATTCTGTCGTTTTTGTATCTTGATCTAATGAAATTCCATTTTAACACATATCGCAATCTTTTTATACTTGCACCATCCCGACAGTAAATTATTTAGTAATTAATAATTTAGTGATTATTCACTTGTAATTTAAAAAATTAAGTAAATGCTAAGAGTAATACTAATACTTATTAAATACTAAGTAAGTATAAGTAAGTAAATATCAAATAACTAAATATCAAGTAAGTAAATATCAAGTAAGTAAATATCAAGTAAGTAAATATCAAGTAAGTAAACATCAAGTAAATAAATATTAGGTAAGTAAATGCTAAGCATTAAGCAAGTAAGTACTAAGTAAGTAAATATTAACTAAGTAAATATTAAGTAAGTAAATATTAAGTATGTAAATACTAATAAATAAATACTAAGTGAATAAATAATAGGTAAATAAATACTAAGTGCGTAAATATTAAGTAAGAAATACTAAGTTAGTAAATACTAGATAAGTAAATGCTAAGTAAGTAAATGCTAAATAAGAAAATACTAAGTAAGAAATACTAAGTTAGTAAATACTAGATAAGTAAATGCTAAGTAAGTAAATGCTAAATAAGAAAATACTAAGTAAGTAAATACTACATAAGTAAATACTAAGAAAGTAAATACTATGTAAGTAAATGCTAAGTAAGTAAATACTAAGTAAGTACATACTAAGTACTTAAATACTAAGTAATTAAATACTACATACGAAAATACTAAGAAAGTAAATACTATGTAAGTAAATGCTAAGTAAGTAAATACTAAGTAAGTACATACTAAGTACTTAAATACTAAGTAATTAAATACTAAGTAAGAAATACTAAGTAAGAAATTCTAAGTAAGAAATACTAAGTAAGAAATATTAAGTAAGAAATACTAAGTAAGAAATACTAAGTAAGAATTACTAAGTAAGAATTACTAAGTAAGAAATAATAAGTTTGTAAATACTAGGTAAGTACATGCAAAGTAAGTAAATGCTAAGTAAGAAAATACTAGGAAAGTAAATACTAAGTAAGTAAATACTAAGAAATTAAATAATAAGTAATTAAATACTAAGTAGGTAAATACTAGGTAAATAAATACTAAGTGAGTAAATATTAAGTAAGAAATACTAAGTTAGTAAATACTAGGTGAATAAATGCTAAGTAAGTAAATGCTAAGAAAGAAAATACTAAGTAAGTAAATACTAGCTAAGTAAATACTAAGAAAGTATATACTAAATTACTAAATACTAAGTAATTAAATACTAAGTAAGTATATACTAAGTAAGTTAATACTAAGTAATTAAATACTAAGTAATTAAATACTAAGTAATTAAATACTAAGTAATTAAATACTAAGTAATTAAATACTAAGTAAGTAAATACTAAGTAAGTAAATGCTAAGAGTCATAAAGAATTTTCCTATTGAAACGTTACACATCGGCATGTCGCGAGTCCGCAACATCAATCTCTCAACAATGTGTGTGCTATAGCTATGCACAATGTGCCAATTTGTGTACACATAATTTACTGATGGCATTTACATCAAAATAACTGTTTGCATTGTACGTCAATATAAGTTTAAGATAAAAAGTAATTTACATTTAATGTTGTTTATTGAAATATCCACATTAACTGTATTATTTTGGATTACGTATATGTGAAAACTTTTTTAGATATTTTTATTTTATAAAACATTATGTTTATATCAACAACAAAAATATTGTCGACATATTATATGTTTCCATATACTACCTTATCTCTTAACATCTTCACTAACATGCTTCAATTTAGTCAACATTTCACTACTCAGTCGATCTTGTAATAATATTGATTGATACCAGATAATAGAAATGGGTTTAATTAATATATTATCAATACAAAAATGAGTCAACAATGTAAAAAAAAAGATACTTCATAATGAGTACATGAACATAATCGTTTTTCGTTGGGTACACTTGCATCGTAAATGAGCGATGACGTATTCAAATTTAAGTAATCTTACTTTCTCAAAAACAAACAATGTAGTGTAATATTGCTAATATCAGCTTCTGTTCAAGCCATCTTAACAAAGCGACTTGGCAAACTTAAAATATTTATTCAGAAGGTGGTTTTCCACATCATTTGATGTCGATTGTTTAAATGGAAACTGTGTTATTACAACTCACTTATCTTACGTCCCATTATTTTATCACACGTTTTTTTAAAAATATATGTTTATAACTTCTCCATGTCGCCCCTGGTAGTACAGCGGATAAGGCATTGGACTGCGGTGCCTGAGGATGGGGGTTCGATTCCCGGTAAGTCTTGGTTGTAATTGTTGATATTTATTGAAAGTGATTTAAAAACTGCTTTTTATAATTCATTTTTACTAATTGAACTCATTTTTGAGTGCGTCTTTTTCAAAAATGAAAATTATGTTTTCAGTTCTATAGTAAGAATCAAATGTACTCAAAAATGAGTACATTTTACTTATTTTTGAGTACCTATTTTTAACAGTGAATGAGTCACGCAAAGTTTTAAATAAAAATTAATTCATTGTTGACACTAAATGTAACTAAATGTAAAGGTTTGCAAAATATTGGTAACATAAAACAAATTTATTTTAAAAATCCTTTATACGGAAAACATGTCAGTTTGTAAGGGGTCTTCATCTCCTAAATTCGAATGGGGTAAATTTATCAAGCTTTTGACGGATTATACAGTATAAAAGCAGAGCTTTGGTATCAAAAGGTAATGGCTTAATGGTTAAACTCATTCTTTTTCGGAATAGAAGCCAAGTTTTACTTAATATTTCTTTTAAGGTTAATAAAGTTCGAACATTTCGTTTAACAATTATATTTAAGTGAAAAAGATGAAAAACTATTGAGTACTTTTCGTTGTAAGACCATTAAAAATGAGAAGACAAAAAACCATTTAGGAATGAATATAATTCTGGTTATGACTTCGCGAGTAATAAAATTTAATAAATTTATTCTTTGGTTAGAACTTAGATTTCAATTATGTGACGTAGTGCTGAGGCAAATATATTTAAATAAGGAAAGTAAGTATTGATTTGTAAAATGAGTGAAACTAAATACAGCATATGGAGAGGAGGGGGTTAAGTGCAACCAGGTTATTTTTTTATAATTTTAAAACTGTTATTGTGAGATAACTATAAAGAATATAGAAACAAAACTGGACATACACCATTTGGAGATAGTTGGCTATAAAAACTTGCAACTATATTTTTTTATATCGTCTACCATTGGATTACTTACCATTTTTGTTTCTTTTTCAATATACGCTGTTGAACTATTATTTATAAAATAATTATTTTTTAAAAAAGGGAATTAAGGGGGTCCGATACCTTCGACATTTTTTTCTTTATTTTTATACTTGTACAATCCAATTTTTTTTCTCTTTCTAAATATGCATAAAAAACCATTTTAAGACGCTCAATTTTTTTTTTAAATTGCACATTTATTTTTAAATTAAAATTTTAGTAAATTTTTTAACGATTTTAAAATTCCTACTCCTTTTTTGTTTTTCAATATTTTGAAGCAATTTTTTTTATTTAAGATCTTGAATAATATGTAAATAGATGTATGCATTCAAATTTTAATTCAGATACATCACTTTACAAAAATAAAATATATTAGAAATTTTGGAAAAAAAATTGACGAAAAAAAATAAAATTCCATTTTAAGTGGTTTTAAAAAACAAATTTTGGTAAAAATAGGAAATCTGAATGCATACATCTATTTAAAATATATTTATCTTGCTATACACACAAAAATTATGATTTTAAGTATAATAGTAAAAAAGCCTTAGCATTTTTAGTGTTCATTAAATTTCAAAACCACGAACAGAGATATTTGCTTTTAAAGTTTACATATGATACAACTATGTTATAGGAGCACATCATTAAAACATTCATAACTAAAAAAGTAATAGGAATTTTTTGAAGCAGTTTTTTGTGAGTTATTAAGATAAGGTTGAATATTATTTTTTAAATATAAAAAAAAAAATGACTTTTTTTGCGAATTTTGGGTATCGGACCCCCTTAATACAAGTACTACGCGATAAAATTCGCGTGTAGAGTGTCCACAGTACATGTTCCATAAAACCCTCAAATATTAATCGTTAACTCAATGAATAATTAGCTTCTGACACTTAACAAGGGATTTTAAACTTATTTATTAAACACTTTGAATGTTTTGTATAAAAAATATTTTTTTTGAAAATTAACAATTTTTTATCCATGGTTTATTTGATTTTCCGCTTGCAATTTTAAAAGAATTTTTCTGTGTTTTTTCCTTAAACCCATATATAAAAATTAAATATAAAAAAAATTGTACATAAAAAAAGCATGTTTATCTCCCACTCTTCATACTTTAACAAAGTGCCAAATTTCACCCAAATCCTCGATTGAGTGGCCAAGTATTTTTTTTTCTCATATTTACAACGAAGAGACATACACGAAAGAGCTATTATCAGCTTTTCTTTTTTTCGCGCACGAAATAGCAAAATTGGCTTACAGATAGGTAAGTAGGGTCATGGGGAACGAATATCTGACGAATCCCCCCTCGATCGAAAATTCCCCCGACCCCGCTCAGTGACTGCGAATCCGCCCACCTCTTATTTAGATGGTGACTCTATCCCCTAAAAAAAGTAAATGGATAAAAAAAAAATGGATACCAAATCCGTCCCATCCAGTAGAGTCCCCTCGGGAGCCATTAACTTTCATTTAAATGTCGCAGGGAGCACTCACGAAGCGAGAAAAAATGACGACACGCTGGTACTCGGGAGGGGGGGGGGGGGCAGGGGGCTCGATTCAGCGGCAATGGCAGTTTTGTCACCTTTTTAACCAACGCTTCGCTAAACTTTTGGTAAGGAAGGATTTGCGGCTAATCTTTTCCATTGGCTTTGACGGATTCGCTGTAGTCTTGGCCGATTCAATTAATTTCTCGATCGCGGGGGGGAGGGATTTGGGGTTTGATGCCCCCCCGCTGTGGCTTGGAGGATAGATGTGGGTTCTTAGATATTTGAAGTTCCTTCAACGGTAGAGCTGTAAAGGTATCTTTGGTTTAAGAGTGTAGGTGAGAGAAGAGTTGTGGATTATTTTAGTGAATAAAAGGAAACGGTTTTTGAGCTTGGGAAATACCTTCGTTGACAAAGCGATGTTCTGTTTTCGACCTTTCGTCCCTTCGTTTGTTTGTCTGTAAATTTGCCTGTTTATTTTTTACGCAGTCACGACCAAACACGTTGTTCGATTTTCTTCAAATTTGACATGATTGTTCGTTTAAGTCATTAAAATCGAAGTATTTTTTTTTTTAAAGTTTAATTTATTATTATTATTTTTGGTCCCGAGGTCTACTATTCCCAAAACTACTAGTTATATTTGAATAAGGGAATGTTCATTTATTACGTCACGATATTTTTAATTTTTTGTACTCCTTCCTTCCCCATGCCACACACTGCTTTACCTCTTCCCTTTCCTCATATCACAATAAATTTTTGCAGTTAAAAAACAGTCAACAAATTTTCCACTCTGTGCATTTTTCCAAACGTCCATTAGAAAGACTGCGAGTTCTATAAAAAATGACTGATTTTTATATTTGCAAAACACATTTTATATTTTTTACTGCAAAGTATTGCTACGTCACACAACCACTGAATTCCTTTCAAACAGGCATGCTACAGTAACGTCTGATAGACCCTCCCCTTCAAGAGTGCGCAAAATAAGAAATAAACGTCCCCTAAGGGTATACTATAACGGTCGCTTAAGGACCCCAAGAGGTCTAAATAATATAGTATATGTTAGTATAATATATTTAGACCAATGACTTCATAGGAAGAGATAGAGGAAAATTTAGTTGCACATATATATTGTTTTATTAATAGCCTGCACTAATGGGAGAGTTTCACGCCGAGAAGAAGAAGTTCACTGTTCCAAGTGAACATGGAGAAACATCCGCGACGCCGAAGAAGTTCCGTGGGATTAGCATGGAACTTTAGTTCCTGTACTATAATTTTAAGTTTTAGTCGTTAAATAATACCTCAATATAGAACTATTTACTTCATACACTGGGATAGATTGTACTCATCGTTTATGAAGCATTTTTATATTGAAATAAAAGTATTTTTCCGTATTTCGTTGTAATTCTAATTTTAAGCAACTTATATACAGGTAAAATATAAGTATTACTGTATTTAAATTTATTAAAAAATTTATTATTATTATAAATCTGTATTATCTGTATATTAATTTATTATTTTAATTATGAAATATTTACTTAATACACTGGGATAGATTGTACTAATCGTTTATGAAGCATTTTTTTTATATTGAAATAAAAGTATTTTTTCCGTATTTCGTTGCAATTCTAATTATAAGCAGCTTATATACAGATAAAATATAAGTATTTCTGTATTTAAATTTATTCATTTATAGAATAAAATTTTAATTATTTGGTAAAAACCAGTATTATAAACAAATTTTCCCATAATTGCAAGCGTAGCGACTAAACAAACACAAGCAGAGTTGTCTAATGTATGGAAGAAATCGAAACTACTAGTAAGTTTCCATCTTGATACGTCGCGTGAAACTCCCGCATTGTGTTAACGTATATGGCAGAATATATTATAGTGTGAAATACTGGCCATTTTTGTAAACTTCAATTGTTAAATGTCTACAAAATTCCTATCATTTTCAGAAATATTGCTCGCCTTGTGAGAAACATAACTAATTTAGCAATTAAAAATGAATCTTTCAAGTTAGGGAGCCCCAGTTGCTCAGTTGGTAAGGCGTTCAGCTACTAATCAGAGGATTGGTGGTTCGAATCCGGGAAATGGACTTGACACAGAAAAGTAAAAAAGTAGTGATCTTGCGATCGGAGGGTTGCCAGCTTCGCTGCAAAATTACTAGAAAGTCGTCCAGAATATCCAACAAATTATACTGGCGTGTATACGGGACTGGTGCACGATAAATCTGATCGGGGTCCAAAGTCCTGACGTCTATTGAAGGCGTTGGGTGCCAGTTCAGGTGTTTCCTCGTCATCTGATCATGGTTCTAAAATAACGAGGTGCATGTATGAATGTGTGTATGAATGTGTGTGTGTGAATGTGTATGTGTTCCCGGGTCTTTCCTTCGAGATTGACCCCGAACCGTCGCCAATAGCCCACTGTGCAGCTCTAGTGCGACGTTATTTAACCAAACCAAACCAAACCAACCAAATTTTCCTTTAAAAATCCATAACCTACAAAATAGCCTCAACTGAAAGAAACCCCATCTGTCTATCGTCCCTGTCTACCCACTATAATGGAAGGTAAGTCTATCCCCCTCATCCTACTCCATCAGAAATCATTTCGAGAGGCCATTCCCATCCCTTCTGCCCAGTCGGACATCCACAAAAGGTAATGACGTAATAGGGGGACCCCAGCCAACTCGAGTGGTGTTTCCACGCTCTGCTCCCCACTCACAAAGACCTCCCCCACCCCCTTGAAGCAGCCCTTCCATTCTACGCAGTGAATGGGATCCATTTATTCTTTCCCGTCGCCTCACTTCACACCATTTCACATGCACCCAACCCTCCGGGTGAAGTGGACATCAGACGAACATGAAAGGGAACTGGCCCACGTGCCGCCTTCTGTGGGGGAGGAGGAAGATGGCTGGTGTCGGGCGAGGAGGTGTGACAATTCGGTTGGAGAAAATGACCTTCAAAGGACGGAATCTGTTGGGGTTGATGTCTGCTTGAGCGAGTTGGGATAAAGCCGAAGATTTCCTTGAGTAATTGCACGCTCGTGCAATGATGGTTCAGCCCATTTGCGTGCGAAACATCAACCATAACGAGTTTTTTACGTAAATGTAGATACATATGTCTTCGTCTTATGCAGTACCTGTGCTGGTGGGGTAGTTCGATGTAGAAAAAGTTTGGAGACTTAAGGTTCGGCAAAAGTAATTTTTATTATTTATTACACTTTACATTCTTGATAAGCTCTTTATCTTTTTCAATTTACATTCTTATTTCAGTTTACATTCATTCTTAAGCAAGTTGGGATGTATAACAAGATTTCTTTGAGTAATTGCACGCTCGTGCAATAATGGTTCAGCCCATTTGCGTCCGAAACATCAACCATAACGAGTTTTCTATGTTAAATGTAGATACATATGTCTGCGTCTTATTCAGTACCTGTGCTGGTTGGGTAGTTCGATGTAGAAAAAGTTTGGAGACTTAAGGTTCGGCAAAAGTAATTTTTATTATTTATTACACTTTACATTCTTGATAAGCTCTTTATCTTTTTCAATTTACATTCTTATTTCAGTTTACATTCATTCTTGAGCAAGTTGGGATGTATAACAAGATTTCTTTGAGTAATTGCACGCTCGTGCAATAATGGTTCAGCCCATTTGCGTCCGAAACATCAACCATAACGAGTTTTCTATGTTAAATGTAGATACATATGTCTGCGTCTTATTCAGTACCTGTGCTGGTTGGTTAGTTCGATGTAGAACAAGTTTATGGGCTTAAGGTTAGTAAAAGTAAATTTTATTATTTATTACACTTTACATTCTTGAGGAGCTTTTTATCTATTTCACTTTACATTTATTTTTGAGCAAGTTGGGATAAATAACAAGATTTCCTTGAGTAGTTGCACACTCGTACAATAGTAGTTCAGTCCATTTGCGTCCGAAACATCATCTATAAAGAGTTTTCTACATTAAATGTTAATTACCTATGTATACGTCTTATTATGTACCTGTGCTGGCGTGGTAGTTCAATGTTGAAAAAGTTTGGAGACTTAAGGTTCAGTAAAAGTAAATTTTATTATTTATTAAACTTTACATTCTTGAGGAGCTCTTTATCTATTTCACTTTACATTCTTATTTGATTTTACATTCATTCTTGAGCAAGTTGGGATAAATAACAAGATTTCCTTGAGTAATATTGCACACTCGTACAATAGTGGTTCCGTTCATTTGCGTCCGAAACATCAACTATAACGAGTGGAGTTTGGAGACTTAAGGTTCAGTAAAAGTAAATTTTATGATGTTTTACACTTTACATTCTTAAAAAGCCCTCAAATCACACATTTTATGTACATACTTCATACCCCTAACATAAAAAAAATCAAAATATTAGGAATACCCATTACTTATTAATCTAATTTGTTCCATTATTTATAACCATTTCAACTAATTTGAATTTAAGATTATTTAGAATAAACATATAAACCGAAATTAATACCAAAACTCACAATTAAATTTACACTCAAAACCACAACACACATTTTATGCTTCCCTGAACTTTCCACCTTTTACACGATGTACAAGAGCTATAGGGTAAGGTGGGTTAAAATAGGTTTTTTTAAATTAAGTATTGAATTACAGAGCATAAATGACCATAAAATTTATTTCGTTAATGAAGTACATTTAACAAAAAAATTAAATTTCTGGGTGTAGTCCAAATGTCAATTTTTTTGGATAAAAAATTTTTGATCGTTTGATACACGGAAACGTCTGTATATAAATGGGAAAAGTCGAATTATTTACGAACATTACTTGGATTTGTATATAATAGAATAATTTTAAAACATTTTAGTAAAAAAAAATTATTTATTTATTTTGATTCCAATGGTTTTCGAAGTGGGAAAAATGGGTTTTCCAAAATATTAATATTTATGAATAGGAAATTTTTAAATATTTAACAATCTTCGACAAAAGAGCAATCATTCTACAAAAATTTGAATTTTGAAGCTTATACATGACAAGAACTAACAAAAATATATTTAACATTGTTTATTTGATAACTGAATGAAATTACATGACTGGTATTTTTTTAAAAATAAACTATCAACAAAAGAACATATATTCCGATACAGTTTATATGTTAATATATTGATGTAACATACCTGTATTTTTTACATGTAAATTTTCAACAAAAGAATATATTTCTATAAAAAAATTGAAGTTTTGTTTTTTTGTTAATAAGTAAGACAAAATATTTTAAATGAAATAAAAAAAATCGTCTGTATGACATATAAAAAATAAAGTAAATACAGTATATAATTCTGAAGAAAATAAAACAAGTTATAATAGCAGATGTTAATTTTCGAATATAATGATTAATAAAAAAAGCGATTGTTTTTTTAAAATGACGCGTTAATTTTAAAATAGACAGCTATAAAACAGTCCGTTACTAGTCAATATACTGTGATAAGTATAAGGTTCTTGTTCATTCTATTTTATTTTATTTTATTCAAGTTACTAATTTAACTTGAAATTTTTTCTAATAACGCATTTTTATACAAAAAATTCCATAGTATTCACTGGGGAACCAAATTTTCTATCTATGAATCGTAATAGGTTATCTAAAATAATTATTAAAACATATTTATATAAATGAAAATATACTATTATGTTTTCAATAAATAATTGAACGTTTTTGTAAAACAATTATAATTTTAATTTTTTTTCTTCATGAAAGTAAATGAACTTTGAACGACAAAAATCGAGTTTTATGACCCATTTTCCCCCACCCTATAAAAATATTGAAATACCCTTTAAATTATTAAATTCTCGAAATTTGAATTACACGAAAACTAGTGCTTCTACACTACAGACTATTCCACCACAGAAACCAGTTATTTATTGAGCAATGCACTATCCCTTATCATTTTATTCAAATAGCTTTCAATTATCAACATATATAAATGCGTCACAAGCCGGCATATTTGCATAAATGTACAGAATATTTTAACAAATACTGATTTCAAACAACCTTGCAAATTTCAACTGTGATTGTTATGAATATGCATGCGCAGTGAGGACCATAAAGTATATTAACTCTGAAATATTAATGATACGTGAATATTTAGAATCAGAACGAAGGAAAACGTCACCGAAGGAATAGCTTGACACATTAAGTAAACAATTCACATATAAATTCAAAATGTTAAAGGGGGGGGGGGCGTTTTAAATAGACCGACTGAAACTTCGAAATAGTAGTAAACATGTATGTATTTAGACTGAAATTGTAGAATAAGTATTTAATGAAAGATTACGTGTAGGGGTTACTTAAAGTAAAATATTGCGATTCCAGATTTATAGTTTCTACGGATGAGAAAATATAAGCATAGATAATTGAACAGTTGAGATATCACTGTTAAAAATATGTACTCAAAAATAAGTAAATTTACTCATTTATGAGTACATTCGATGCTTATCATTAGATTCATGCTCATTATAAACTTTCCATTCTTTACGTGGAAACAGGTTTTGGTGGACAACCAAACAATTTCACTAAATACTCTGTTTGTTTTGATCACAACATTTTCATTGCTGAGCTCAATGAATTATTATATTTGCATATGTACTTTCGGCATCCTGAGTGTTTTGGTTTTCCGAGTGGTTATCCGGACTTCTGAGAGTTCTTCCGAATATCATCCAATCAAATAATCGTCAAATCGAAAATTACCAAATAGAATTCGTGATTATTTCTACCTAATTTTCAATAATTTATCTAATCAAATAATCGCCAAATTGAAAATTACCAAAGAGAAATCGCGATTGTTTTTACCTAATTTCAATTATTCATCCAATCAAATATCGTCAAATCGATTAATCGTCAAACCGAAAATTACCAAATCGAAATCACGATTATTTCTAACTAATTTTCAATTATTCATACAATCAAATAATCGCCAAATCGAAAATTACCAAATAAAAATCACGATTACTTCTACCTAATTTTCAATTATTCATCCAATCAAATAATCTTCAAACCGATGAAATGTTAAATAGAAAATTACCAAATCGAAATCGTGATAATTTCTACTTAATTTTCAATTATTCATCCAATCAAATAATCGCCAAATCGAAAATTACCAAGTCTAAATTGCGATTAATTTGACCTAATTTTCAATTATGTATCCAATCAAATAATCGTCAAATCGATGATACGTTAAATAGAAAATTACCAAATCGAAATCGTGATTATTTCTACCTAATTTTCAATTATTCATCCGATCAAGTAATCGCCAAATCAAAAATTAACAAATATAAATCGCGATTAATTTGACCTAATTTTCAATTGTTTATCCAATCTAAAAATCTTCAAATTGATTAATCGTTAAATAGAAAATTACCAAATCGAAATCGTGATTATTTCTACCTAATTTTCAATTATTCATCAAATAAAAAAATCGTCAAATCAAATAATCATCAAATCGATTATTCGTCAAATTAAAAATTTAAAAATTATCAAATCGTAATCTCGATTATTTCCACCTTCCATAATTTGGATACATATCAAAACATCTTTCAAGGATAATTCCCAGTAACGTTTAAAATATCGAGAATTTTGTTATTTTAGGACATACACTTTGAAACTTTGAATCTAATATTGAGCAATTTTTTTGAATACTTAAAGTATTTTTGTATACATATTTTTAATATAAACCACATAAGAAATAATCAAAGTGATTGATTGAATGTTCAGTCATCGATGAAAAATACCAACTTTTAAATTTCGGAAAGTTATAAATAAATCATAAGAGTACAAAGTTTCGAAATATATTTGTAGAAGAACTGAATTTCAACTTCCAGAGTCGAAATTGGAAATATGTTCATGTGAAAATATTTAGAATATTTTATTCTGGGTGAGTTTTGATAATGTATTTGCTGATGTATGTTTGTAAAATTATAAGACTAAAAGACACAACTTCTCTGAAATAGTACTAGAAATAACACTGTAAAAAAAGTGCTTAAAAATGAGTACATGGGCGTACTCGTTTTTCTTTGAGTACAATTGCAACGTAAATCAGCGATGACGTACTCAAATTTAAGTAATCGTACTTTTGCAAAAATAAGCAGTATGATTTAATATTGCTAATCTCAGCTGCTGTTCAAGCCATCTTAACAAAGCGATCTCGCAAATTTTAAACATTTGTTCAGAAGCTGGATTTCCGCGTTATTTGATCTCGATTGCTTAAATTTAAACTAAATTATTACGATTCAATTACCTTACTTCCCATTCTGTTGTCAGACCTTTTTAAAATTACTTCTGTTCATAACTTCCTCTCGTCGCTCTCTGGTGAAACGGTGGTTAAGGCCCTGGACTTCGGTGCGGACGACATCTGGTAGCCGAATTGGATTCGATTCCTGGTAAGTATTGTTAAAATGTATTGAAAATGATTTATGAAAATGATTTCTCGGAATCAAACTGTAGATTTGTTTTAAATACAAGTCTATAGGCAATCTTCTTTATATATAAAATAAAGTTACTAATTTAATCAACACACTGTAAAAAAGTTGCTTATAAATGAGTACATGAACGTACTCGTTTTCTTTGAGTACTATTGCATCGCAAATGAGCGATGACATACTCAAATTTATGTAATCGTACTTTCTCAAAAATAAGCAGTGTGATTGAATATTGCTAATCTTAGCTTTTGTTCATGCCATCTTAGAAAAGCAACCTGACAAACTTAAAATATTTGTTCAGAAGATGGGTTTTCCACATTAATTGATGTCGATTGTTTAAATAGAAACTGAGCTATTACAATTCAATTATCTTACTTCCCATTATTTTAGAACACCTTTTTTAACATTACTTCGGTTTATAACATATTCACGTCGGCCTAGCAGTTAACAAATAATGCTCGGGACAGTGGTGATTGTATATTGGGTTCGATTCCCGTTAAGTCTTGGTTGTAATTGTCTATATTTATTGAAAGTGATTTATGAGGCAGCCTATGTAGGCAAGCAACTGCTCTTTTTATTAATTTTACTCATTTTTGAGTACATGTCCCATTCAAAAATGAAACTTACGTATTCGGAGCTATGATAAACATCGAATATGATCAAAAATGTGTAAATTTTACTTATTTTTAAGTACCAATTTTGAACAGTGAAGACTCTTTCCCTTTGCAAAATTATAAAACTACCAGATTAGTTACGCTAACGACAGGTTTACAGCAATGCTTAATCTTTTTGAAAAACATGTTTCAAATAATTTATCCTCAATAATTAAGCATATGCGTATAAATCAAATCGGCCTCCTCCGAAACTGGAAGTAATCAAAAACACTAAACTAATTTGTTGTAGTTTCAGGGCATTGAAAAGGAGCTTAAATGCCGAAGCTTAATGTAACGTGATGCTGAAATCCGATTAACAAGTGTAATCCTTTAGATTCTGCGATAAACTACAGAAAGTGAACTCAAGCCAAATACCCTTTGGAACATATAAAAGACTTTTATTCGCACAAATAACATTGGCATTTTGGCCAAAATATAAAAAGATTGCCGCTTAGTTTGTAAGTGTCTGCTTAATAAATCAAGAAGAATCAAGACGGGTTTAAATTGACTTTTATAGGTTTCCTGCAATTGGTGGATAGCAAACCCAGATATAGTTTAATAGCCCATTTAAAGATATAAGATTTATTTAGTTATTTTGTAAAAATTCGCTATATTCAAATTACATTTTAAAGCATGGTTACTCAATTTAGAGGGTAATGTAGGGTAAAATAAAATGGGTAGAAAAAGTTCAATTTTTACATTCAAAGCTATTTTTTCCACTTTTAATTTGGTATAGTTATTCAATGACATCACCTTTGAATATATTTCCTATTTTTTTTAATTTAAATTTCTAATTTAAAAATAATATATTATATCTTTCTATAGCTATATATATAGGTGGGGTAAAATGGGTAGTTAGTTGGAAATGATAATTGTTTTTCATAAAATGCCATTATTAAAACACATTTTAGTTAAATTAGTAAGTTGCATGAAATAAAATAAATTGCAACGATCAACTCTTAAAAACTCAATATATTTAACACAGTATATAAAAACTCACTAACAGTCTTCATTAAAATAAGTTTATCAGCCATTTAAAAAAAATCTACTTTACAAAATAATTTTTTACCTTCGAAATAAACTTTTTTTTA
Source organism: Troglohyphantes excavatus (assembly GCA_963932185.1). Lineage (NCBI taxonomy): Eukaryota > Metazoa > Arthropoda > Arachnida > Araneae > Linyphiidae > Troglohyphantes > Troglohyphantes excavatus. The sequence continues at coordinate 10,837,583 of OZ010676.1, read as the reverse complement.
AATATTTTTTTTTATTTTGATACTGGAATATTTTTGTATTTACGTTATTTTAATGTGTCTTGCAGACGATTTTTTAATCCATTTCAAACTTTTTTTTCGGCGTTCTATCATAGTTAGAAAATGTCGAATCATTTCATTAGCACATTTAGAAAATCCAATAAACATTATATATAACACAAATTTTAACCTTACACATAATAATAAACAGAACACATTTCGATCTAAAAACGAAAGTTGTTTTGAAAAAAATATCAAAACTTAAATTTTTAAAAATTCTAATAATAAAATCAGAATTTGGGGAAATTATGATTGATTAATGACAAATAAATAAACAACATTACTACATTTAAATATTTATGTGTAATATATTTTAAACTTATTTTAGAATTAGTTTTAACGTATTTTTAAATGTATTTTTAACGTCTTTTTAAATGTATTTTAAATGTCTTTTTAAATGTATTTTAAACGTATTTTTAAATGTATTTTAAATGTATTTTAAATGTATTTTTAAAAAGTATTTGTATTTAAGTATTTAAAGTGACAAATAAATTGTAGTTATAAAAATCAAACCATTTGTGAATGGTAAAAAACTAATACTTAAAAAAAATGCAGAACATGAACATGTACATGCCTATAACTCAACTAGTAAACAAACCTTACACACTAGTATATAGTTGACAAACGGTTACTTTTAGGTAAATCTATATATATCTATATAAGGAAGAGTTAATATGTTTTTTTTATACAAATATAGAATTTTATTCCGAGCTTGACCTTCAAAACAAGAGGAATATCACTGCCTATGTGAGATTTCGAAAAACCACCTCCAACCCCTTTTACACCCCTTAAAGTAGAAACTACTTCTTACTAAAACCGATAGATAGCGCCACTGTGAAAAAATTCGGCCAACACTATGTAAAGCCCGGGAAACGTCGGGCTTTACGTAGTTGTTGTCAAACTAGTTGTTAAATAAAATTAATCGAAAATTTGTTCAAAACTAAAAATTAAGTTAATAAGGATGGAGATTCAGCTAGTCTATTGTAAAAATTGTGCTTAAATTAATATATTATAAAAATACAAAAATCTATATATAAGTCTATTATAAAATTACAAAAATCTATATATAAATCTATTATATAATTACAAAAATCTATATATAAGTCTATTATAAAATTACAAAAATCTATATATAAGCTTATTACAAAAATCTATATATATATGTCTATTATAAAATTACAAAAATCTATATATAAGTCTATTATATAATTACAAAAATCTATTTATAAGTCTATTATAAAATTACAAAAATCTATATATAAAACTATTATATAATTACAAAAATCTATATATAATTCTATTATAAAATTACAAAAATCTATATATAAGCTTATTACAAAAATCTATATATATGTCTATTATAAAATTACAAAAATCTATATATATGTCTATTATAAAATTACAAAAATCTATATATAAGCTTATTACAAAATTACAAAAATCTATATATATGTCTATTATAAAATTACAAAAATCTATATATAAGTCTATTATAAAATTACAAAAATCTATATATATATGTATATTATAAAATTACAAAAAACTATATATAAGTCTATTATAAAATTACAAAAATCTATATATAAGTCTATTATAAAATTACAAAAATCTATATATAAGTCTATTATAAAATTACAAAAATCTATATATAAGCTTATTACAAAAATCTATATATATGTCTATTATAAAATTACAAAAATCTATATATATGTCTATTATAAAATTACAAAAATCTATATATAAGTCTATTATAAAATTACAAAATCTATATATAAGTCGATTATAAAATTACAAAATCTATATATATGTCGATTATAAAAATAATGTATATATAACTATGTGTTTGATCTCCCAAACAACAATAACCTATATACTAAAATATTATCCAATATATACAAAGCTTAAAATAGTACAACACTTCCTGGATACAAGTAAATAAATAAAAAAATAAACAAAATTCCAATTTAATAAACCACAACAATCTAGCTTCGCATTCAATTAACGTCCCCCACCAGGATGTTTCAATCGTAATCGATTTCCCCTTATTACGAAAAAATTGAATCTAGGTGACCGGTTTTGAGGCAATCTGTTCGGTGGCCGAAGTGAAAGGAGAGTGTTTGGAACAGTGAAAGAAGGAACTTCCAATCAATGCTATCAGCCGAGATCGAGGGTTCCGCCGCGGGGACATTCGGCCGCTGTTTTTGTTCGAGATACCGTGTGCCATGCTCGGGATCGATCTGGACAAAGATTCCGATAGAAGAACCTTGATCATATTTGGTCGGCGATTGTGTGTGCGGTTTTGGGCTCTTTCTTTCTTTTCGAGTCTGAGCACGAATTCTACAGCCCTTTTTTTTAGTCTGGAGTGCTTTTTGTTAAGAAGGTTGATTGAGTTAGCGTTAAACGGGAGCTGCATAATGGGCTATTGGCGACGGTTGGTACACTGTTAAAAATAGGTATTAATAAGTAAAATGCACTCATTTTTGAATACATTCGATGTTTATCATGGCTCCGAATACATAAGTTTCGATTTTAATGTACTTAAAAATGAGTTCAGGGGTAAAAACATATATAAAGAGCAGATGCAACCCAACATAAGCTGCCTTCCTAAATCACCTTCAATACATATAGACAATTACAACCAAGACTTAACGGGATCGAACCCAATATTTTGTTAAGCTATTATGGCGACGTGAAGATGTTTTAAATAGAAGTAATGTTAAAAAGCTGTGCCTAAAGAATGGGAAGTAAGATATTTGAATTGTAATAACAATTTGCATTTAAGCAATCGACATCAAATAATGTGGAAACCCATCTTCTGAACAAATATTTTAAGTTTGTCAAGTCGCTCTTCTAAGATGGCTCGTCATTCTTCCAACCTGCACACCTAGATTGCCACCTCACTCTCTAAACTTTCACTCCACGTTCAAAGTGAAAACATTTTAGTCAGGACCTTCGAGCATGGATCCCTCATAGTAGAGAAATCATAAGGTTATAATCTCTCTAACATCAAAGTGAGGCCAACATGTATGGCCTCAGACACGGGGTTTACAACGTCATCCATTCATAATTTTTTTCTAGTTCATTCATAAAAATATCCTGTACTTCATGATGTAACACATTTACAATTATTTCCAAATGACAAGTCAATCGCGAACGTTTTTTCATTCATAAATTTTGAAAGGAAAGCACGTGTCTGGTGCCATCAGGTCTGAGACGTTTGCATAACTATGATGGCGTTATATTCGCTCTACTACAGTCCATTCATGCTCGAAGGTCAGGACAGGTTTTATTTGCACCAGTCACCTCTACATGGTGAGACACCTTTTGACCATACTAGGAATTTACAATCTCCACGTGATCAATCTCCAATTTAATCTAGTGTCAAAGGCTGAATTTAGTTTTATACTTTATTAATAAAATTTAAATACAGTAAACTCCAATTATCAGGAGCAATTGAGACCAGATCCCATTCGGAAAATTAGATAATTTACGAAAAAAATTATTACTTAATAAAAAAAGGAATATTGCTTCAGTACGAAATGTAATTTAATGACTATTAAAAACAATATCATTCATCGATAAGAAACAATATGCGGATTTTGCTGATTTCTTATTTTTCTAGTGTCAAAGACTAAATTTGGTTTTATTCTTTTATATTAATGAAACTTAAATACTGTAAAACTCCAATTATCAGGATCAATTGAGACCAGATCCCATCCAGATAATTGAATATCCGGATAATAGGATAATTCACAAAAAAAGTTAATTCTTAATAAACAAAACGGATATTGCTTCAGTATGAAATGTAATTTAATGACTATTAAAAACATTAATAGTCATTAAATTACATTTAATGACTATTAAAAACATCATTCATCGATAAGAAACAATATGCGGATTTTGCTGATTTCTTATTTTTCTAGTGTCAAAGACTAAATTTGGTTTTATTCTTTTACATTAATGAAACTTAAATACTGTAAAACTCCAATTATCAGGATCAATTGAGACCAGATCCCATCCAGATAATTGAATATCCGGATAATAGGATAATTCACAAAAAAAGTTAATTCTTAATAAACAAAACGGATATTGCTTCAGTATGAAATGTAATTTAATGACTATTAAAAACATTAATAGTCATTAAATTACATTTAATGACTATTAAAAACATCATTCATCGATAAGAAACAATATGCGGATTTTGCTGATTTCTTATTTTTCTAGTGTCAAAGACTAAATTTGGTTTTATTCTTTTATATTAATGAAACTTAAATACTGTAAAACTCCAATTATCAGGATCAATTGAAACCAGATCCCATCCAGATAATTGAATATCTGGATAATTGGATAATTCACAAAAAAAGTTATTTCTTAATAAAAAAATGGATATTGCTTCATTATGAAATGTAATTTAATGACTATTAAAAACAATATCAACCACGGATAAGAAACAATATGCGGATTTTGCTGATTTCTTATTTTTCTAGTGTCAAAGACTAAATATAGTTTTATTCTTTTATATTAATGAAATTTAAATATTGTAAAACTCCAATTATAAGGATCAATTGAGACCAGATCCCATCCGGATAATTGAATATCCGGATAATAACTTTTATATCCATAACTTTTATGTTATTTATTTAAAAAAGTTAAATTTCATTATACGTTGCGTCGTATGGGCGATTATAGATTTAAACATTCATCAGTTATCATAATCGTATTTTATTACGGGATTCACTGAAAAAGTAAATTAATCAAATTTCAAACTCTATTTTTCGAAATTTTAACTCTGGTATTCTACAAATCTTAAATATGCGGTCATTTTAATAAACACATATTAATAAAAAAATGTTAAATAGCTTTTATATTTTTTATTTAAAAAAATTAAATTACATTATACGTAGCGTCGTATGAGTGATTATATATTTAAACAATCATCAGTTATCATAATCGTATTTTATTACGCGATTTACTGAAAAAGTAAATTAACATCAGATTTCGAACTCTATTTTTCGAAATTTTAACTCTGGTATTCTACAAATCTTAAATACGCGGTCATTTTAATAAACACTTACAAAACTATTATAAAAAATAGTTAAATAACTTTTAAGTTATTTATTTTAAAAAGTAAAATTACATTATACGTATCGTTGTATAAGTGATTATATATTTAAACATTCATCAGTTATCAGAATCTTATTTTATTACGAGATTTACTGATAAAGTAAATTAACATCGGATTTTGAACTCTATTTTTCGAAATTTAAACTCTGGTATTCTACAAATCTTAAATATGTGGCCATTTTAATAAACACTTAAAAAATAGTTAAATAACTTTTAAGTTATTTATATTAAAAAGTTAAATTACATTATACGTAGCGTCGGCGTCGTATAAGTGATTATATATTAAAACATTCATCAGTTATCATAATAGTATTTTATTACGGGATTTACTGAAAAAGTAAATTAACATCGGATCGATTGTGTTTTGATATCAGCAAAACAACAATACATGCAATCGGTCACTTAGACATACATTAATTGACGAAGAAATAAATATCAGGAAAATGACTTTTTCGCGTTTATTTTGTATCATACAAAGCCCATTTTCCCGCATTATTCATTATTCATAATTGCCTACAACATGACATTACATTCAAAGAGAAATTTTAAAAGGTCATGTTATAAATAATTTTAAAAATATGGAAATTTTTCTCAATTTTTGATTTTCCAACATTGAGTTTAATTAATGAAATTCCACCGAACCGTATTAATTTGTCTTAATCTCTGTACAAATTGAAGTTGTGTTTGAACGTTCCATCATTCAAAGGGATAAAATTTTAATTAATTTTCTTTTCATTTTTAAATCCCTTATTTTAATTACGTCTGAAAAAAGAGTTTTATTAGAGGCATATTGTTTAATTACTTGGAGTACTTAAAATTAGAATTTATAAGAATGTTACGAAGAAAAGTGTGTTGCAAATGTGATAGATAGGTTTTCTTTTGTGTTTAACGGAAGTATATACATATTTTTAAAAAATAGATAAGGCAATTGCTGCAAGAATTTAGTAAAAAGTAAACTTAATTAAGATGATATTTAATTCAAATTCCAAATATGTTTTATCCTGACCCTGTAAAAATTTTAATAAAACTATTATATTTAAAAGGAAATAGAAAAATTACATTTGGAAGTTCATATTGGTAAAATACAGAAGTGCCTGTGAATATTTTTTTAAGGTTATTGCAAATGTGATATATAGGTTTTCTTCCATGTTTAACGAACATATATAATATTTTTTAAAAATAGATACAGCAAATGCTGCAAACATTTAGTCAAAAGTATACTTAATTTAAATTATATTCAATTCAAATTTCCATTATATTTTATCCTGATCCTGTATAAATTTTAATAAAACTATTATATTTAAAAGGAAATAGAAAAATTACATTTGGAAGTTCATATTGGTAAAATACAGAAGTGCCTGTGAATATTTTTTTAAGGTTATTGCAAATGTGATATATAGGTTTTCTTCCATGTTTAACGAACATATATAATATTTTTTAAAAATAGATACAGCAAATGCTGCAAACATTTAGTCAAAAGTATACTTAATTTAAATTATATTCAATTCAAATTTCCATTATATTTTATCCTGATCCTGTATAAATTTTAATAAAACTATTATATTTAAAAGGAAATAGAAAAATTACATTTGGAAGTTCATATTGGTAAAATACAGAAGTGCCTGTGAATATTTTTTTAAGGTTATTGCAAATGTGATATATAGGTTTTCTTCCATGTTTAACGAACATATATAATATTTTTTAAAAATAGATACAGCAAATGCTGCAAACATTTAGTAAAAAGTAAACTTAATTAAAATTATATTCAATTCAAATTTCCATTATATTTTATCCTGATCCTGTATAAATTTTAATAAAACTATTATATTTAAAAGGAAATAGAAAAATTACATTTGGAAGTTCATATTGGTAAAATACAGAAGTGCCTGTGAATATTTTTTTAAGGTTATTGCAAATGTGATATATAGGTTTTCTTCCATGTTTAACGAACATATATAATATTTTTTAAAAATAGATACAGCAAATGCTGCAAACATTTAGTAAAAAGTAAACTTAATTAAAATTATATTCAATTCAAATTTCCATTATATTTTATCCTGATCCTGTATAAATTTTAATAAAACTATTATATTTAAAAGGAAATAGAAAAATTACATTTGGAAGTTCATATTGGTAAAATACAGAAGTGCCTGTGAATATTTTTTTAAGGTTATTGCAAATGTGATATATAGGTTTTCTTCCATGTTTAACGAACATATATAATATTTTTTAAAAATAGATACAGCAAATGCTGCAAACATTTAGTCAAAAGTATACTTAATTTAAATTATATTCAATTCAAATTTCCATTATATTTTATCCTGATCCTGTATAAATTTTAATAAAACTATTATATTTAAGAGGAAATCGAAACTTTACATTTGCAAATTCAGTATAATGACAAAATACAGAAGCACCCGCACTGTAAAAAAAATGTGCTTAAAAATGAGTACATGAACGTACTCGTTTTTTTTAGTACAATTGCATCGTGAGTGATCGATGATGTATTCAAATTTAAGTAATCGTACTTTCTCAAAAATGAGCAGTGTAATTTCATATTGCTAATGTCAGCTGCTGTTCTAGCATCTTAAGAAAGCGACCTGACAAACTTAAAATAGTTGTTCAGAAGATGGTTTTAAACAATATTTGATGTCGATTGCTTAAATGGAAACTGAGTTATTACAACTCAATTATTTTACTTCCCATTCTTTTGGCACACCTTCATTGTAATTTTCATTAAATTTCGATAATAATAAAAGAATAATTCTGATACAAAATCGTAAGAACGTTTGTAATAAACAACTTAGAATTTATTTTGTAAAAGGTCGATAATTTGTATCTTTAAATATTAATAATAAATATTTTTATTATATATCTAACAGGATGATAAAAAACAAGAAATATAACAATCATTTTCAAACATTTTAGGAAAAATAAAAAATCAGCAGTTAAAAACTAAATTCTTTAAATCTAAGTCTTAGTCTGACAGAAAGTTATAAATATGTGAAATAAGATAAACTTTCTTTATAAAGTAATATACTGGATTATTTGATTTAAAAAACGAATCTCCCAATTATCTTATTGTTCAAGATGACATCTTTCACAGATTGGTTTTTTTATTAATTTAAATTAATTATGAACACTTTTGTTCAAAACTTAACAATATATTTCAGTGTACATAAAAATAAAATTGCAAGAAAAATTACTACTGATTGCACAACAAACGAACATGACCTGATTATTTCATTTTAAAATTAATCTAACATAATTTGTAACAGAACGAATAAAAAACATTATTGTAATTTCATAGATTACTCTTTTTAAATATTTTTTGTTATTTATATTAATTGCAGTTCGCGTAAACATATTATTTTATTATGTTTTAATAGAAAAAATTATGTGCATCCTTTAATACCTATGTTGTATCGAAATTAAAGGTTGATAAATGTATAATGAAAATGTTTGCAATAAATATTTTTTAGAGAACCTTTGCTTATAAAAAAGTATAAAAAGTATCGCATGTTTATACTTCAATAACACGTTTTAATTTATAAATAAACTTTAATTTTTGAATTTAACACACAATAAACTTAAACAAATAAGAAACGCTCTTTGCTTTCCAAAATGTACACGTGTAGTGTTTCCAAACACGAAAAGTTATTATAGTATTTTTTTTTGCTATTTAGTACTTATATAGCTTTTTATTATTTAATTTCGTTAGATTTTTTAAGTTCTTTATTTTAAATATTTATTTGCTATGAAGTATTATAAAAAAAGTAATTAATTAATTTAATTTTTTTTTCTTAATATATTCTGAAAAGTAAAACTGCATAAAACTTCATTGATAGAAGACTTACACTCACTCATAAATAACAATTCCTCAATTAACCTTCAGAAAATATAAAACTACGTTGTGAATTCTTTTCGATAAAATACACTAAAAAAAAGTTCAACTTGTATTTGCAAAACTGATATTTAATTTTAAAAAGAAAAAGCTAAAAAACAGTTCAACTCGTATTTGTAAAACTGATATTTAATTTTAAAAAGAAAAAACTAAAAAAAAGTTCAACTTGTATTTGCAAAACTGATATTTAATTTTAAAAAGAAAAAGTTGAAATAAAGTTCAAAATGTATTTGCAAAACTGATATTTAATTTTAAAAATAAAAAGCTAAAAAAAAAGTTCAACTTGTATTTGCAAAACTGATATTAATTTTAAAAAGAAAAAGCTAAAAAAAAAGTTCAACTTGTATTTGGAAAACTGATATTTAATTTTAAAAAGAAAAAGCTAAAAAAAAGTTCAACTTGTATTTGCAAAACTGGTATTTAATTTTAAAAAGAAAAAGCCACGTTAACCCCTATAATATAACATCAAAACCAATTTAATTTATGTTACCCGATAGCTAATTAAAATAAAAACATTTACTCTTTCATAATATCCTTCCTAAGTAAATAAATACTACTATAATCTGTTCACTCCCTTAGTGAACCACCATTACTGAAGAAGTGTATTTAGTACAAACACAAACACGCGATTTCCCCACACACTCACTAAAGTTATCATAAATCTTCCCAAAGTACTAAATCGTCAAACAAATTATCCCCCTGTATATGTACGACCGACACAAAGTCTCCTGGCATTCGGCTGATAGAGTCCGGAGACCGATTGGCGATATTCTCGGCAACTTTGGCGAGGGTTTGAGCGAGCACAGCGTGGGAAAGGCGCCGGCCCTTCCGACAGAGTTGATCTCGCTGACTCCGTGATGGGACGTTAGTCTCTACCCTCTCACTTTCCATTTCACCCTGTAAAGGCACGAGGCTCCAAATACACGGGGCTTGTGAAAAGAGGCTCGATTTAGCGGGCCTGCGATTTGTTTGACTTTTCTGGTGGAGGAAGAACGGAATCTCGTCAATTGATCCGAATTTGCAGGTGAAGTTATTTAAAAAAACATTTAGCCAGTTGAAGTCAGTGGGATAAAAACTTCAAATAACTGTTATGTGTGTCAATTATGCTGTTTGGTGGATTGCTGTTGTGTATGTGTTAAAGTAGAAACTTTGTAGTTCGATGTGTAAATGTTATCCGATTTTTGTTTCTGAGCTGGTGTTAGAAAAAACTTTATATGAAACTAAATATTAAGTCGACGTTCTTCACTAATTTGGAAGAAAGTAGGTGTTAACTATTACAATATAAATATTATCTGTGGTTGATGTTAGAATTATTAAGAAGAACTTGTTATTTATAACTATTAAAAGTTATTAAGCATTTAATAACTTGTTTATGACAGAAATATTTGTCAGAAAAGTAGTTTTGGGGAAAGTACTTTCCTACAAACTTTGGATTTAAAACTTTGGATTTCTTTTGATCAACTGCTGCCAAGTTTTTAAACAATTTCTATCATTTCCAAAACGAAAAAAAAGTTATTTTCAATACCAAAAAAAATAAATCTACATTTCTTGGAAGATTTATTTTTATAATTAACGGATATTCTTTTATCAATCTCAAAGTAAAAAATATATATATCATTTCAAAGTGTGATTTGATATTTACGAGAATTAGCAACCCACTTCAAAATCAGAGAAACACCACGATGCAAGGACTGCAGAACAAACTTTCTGACATAGAAAACACAACCCTAACCGTACAGTAGCGATCTCACTAACTTTTGACTTGACCCCGACACTCTACAAGACACACCAAAGCAATGAAAATGGGTAGAGATATCTGGATGAACCCCCCATCGTACCAGGCAACCTCCACGACTTCTTGCCTGTACCAAGCCCGGTACCGAAAGAAAGAATCCCAAGAGTCCCACTGGACCGTGAATCCTTCTCGATCCAAAGGCAGCCATCGCGGTAAGCCAGGGCCATCCCCTTTCGCTTCAGTGTGGTCCCAGTTGTTGAATTTCGTGTCCCGCCGTAGTTCTCTGTTGACAATCACCGTGGATGTATTTGTGTACGGTTTGGTGGTTGTGGCCTGCGTCGCATGCTATGCTAACTCTTTGGATGGCGAGTTCGTCCATGATGACATGGTGTCGATCACCACCAATCCTGACGTGATTGGAGAAAACCCGGTGAAGGAAATTTTCTTCAATGACTTCTGGGGGAAACCAATGACCGATTCTGATAGCCACAAGTCCTATCGCCCTTTCACCGTACTGACATTTCGGTAAGTCTCTTTTATGATGTTGTATAATTAAATTGTGGTATACATTATTTTTATTATATAAGGGACCACTTTAAGAATATTCGTAGTATTTAAAAAAATATGTTGTATAAATTCAATAAGTTTCAATTCATGTTTTCTCTGTTATTACATCTATCTACAAAACTACTTTTGTATACAAAACTATTTTTGACTACAAAATTTCTTTTGTTTACAAAACTAATTTTGTGTACAAATTTAATTTTGTCTACAAAACAATTTTGTCTACAAAACAATTTTGTCTACAAAACAATTTTGTCTACAAAACAATTTTGTCTACAAAACTAATTTTGTGTACAAATTTAATTTTGTCTACAAAACAATTTTGTCTACAAAACAATTTTGTCTACAAAACAATTTTGTCTACAAAACAATTTTGTCTACAAAACAATTTTGTCTACAAAACAATTGTGTCTACAAAATAATTTTGTCTACAAAACAATTTTGTCTACAAAACTAACTTTGTCTACAAAACTAATTGTGTCTACAATAACAATTTTGTCTACAGAACTAATTTTGTCTGCAAAACTAATTTTGTCTATAAAACTAACTTTATCTACAAAACTAATTGTGTATACAAAACTTGTTTTGTCTACAAACTAATTTTGTCTACAAAACTAATTTTGTCTACAAAACTAATTTTGTCTACAAAACTAATTTTGTCTACAAAACTAATTTTGTCTACAAAACTAATTTTGTCTACAAAACTAATTTTGGCTACAAAACTAATTTTGTCTACAAAACTAATTTTGTCTACAAAACTAATTTTGACTACAAAACTAATTTTGTCTACAAAACTAATTTTGTCTACAAAACTAATTTTGTCTACAAAACTAATTTTGTCTACAAAACTAATTTTGTCTATAAAACTAACTTTATCTACAAAACTAATTGTGTATAAAAACTTGTTATGTCTACAAACTAATTTTGTCTACAAACTAATTTTGTCTACAAAACTAATTTGTCTACAAAACTAATTTGTCTGCCAAACTTTGTCTACAAACTTTGTCTACAAACTAATTTTGTCTACAAAACTAATTTTTTCTACAAACTAATTTTTTCTGCAAAATTTTGTCTACAAACTAATTTTTTCTGCAAAATTTTGTCTACAAACTAATTTTGTCTACAAAACTAATTTGGTCTACAAAACTAATTTTGTCTACAAAACTAATTTGTCTACAAAACTAATTTGTCTACAAACTAATTCTGCCATCAAAAATATATAATTACGACTTGAAATGAATTAAACTATAAAAACTTATTTATTCACAAAAAACTAAAACTTAAAGTATAAATTAATGAGCACGTAACGTCTTAAAATGTAACTTACGCAAAGAAAAATTTCTCACCTAAAGCTTTGAAGCATAATGCAAAGCTTTTCTTGTTTAGTAGAAAGTAGTTTAAAACAGTAATAAAATTTAAGTATACTTGATACTATTTTTTTTCCTTTCACTAGATTATTTTTCTTACATAAAAAAATCCGAAAACGTTACAATATGGCTAATTTCAGTAATATTAAATAGAGTATATATTTAATTTTAAATTAATGTATAATATATATAATAGTTATTTGGTATACTTTTTTAATATTTAATCCTTTTTTTAAATTCATTAAAATACCTTATTTTCCAATATTTTAAAAACTTTTTTAATGGAGTATAAATTAAAAGCCATTCTCTTAAAGAATAAACACGTTTTCCCTTAAAAATTTTAAAACAAGTTAATTAAAATATGATTTAAACCCTCTAACAGAGAAAACAACTTTACGATTTGAGTAATTTGCTGACCGAACAAACGGTTTTAAAGAGTCAGCAAAAATTCGCTCGTTATGTTCTAGTTAACGGAATGTCTACTTTCTTATTACAATACTAGATAACAAGAACGGGGAAGGGGGAGGTAATAAAAGAAAGGTGATCATTGAATCTAGCATAGTTTATTTTTGTTCCTTGAAAAGAACGTAAAGTATTTTCATTACTCAATCTCAATTTATTTCTATTTTAATAGGCCTTCTGAATGAAGATGATTTTAATTGCACTTGTATTGTGTTTATTATTCACCGTTAATTTTGTTGATTAGGGATGAACAAAATTCAGCATAAAATACGCTAAATTCAAGTAACTCGTTCAGAGGCCCGTAACCCGTTCAGAGGCCCATAACCCGTTCAGAGGGACCCGTTCAGATTCAGATATTTTGAAACCCATATTAACTTAATTTTAATCAATTTTACGAACTATTGTTTATATATCTATTTTAAATAAAACAGCAAAATGAAAAAAAAAATACAAAAGTAAAGCGCTCAAAGGTATAAAAATCATTTGAATTACTTGCTGGAAAGTAAAATGTACTATTAAAAATAAAATTAATAGCTTTTACTTTTTAATTTTAATCTTACGGACTATACTATGGTTTATATATTTTTTTAAAATAAAACAGCAAAATTAAAAAATATACAAAAGTGAATCGCTCAAAGGTATAAAAATCATTTGAATTACTTGCTGCAAAATAACATTTATTATTAAAAATAAAATTAAAAGCTTTTACTTTTTAATTTTAATCAATTTTACAGACTTACTATGGTTTATATATATATTTTATATAAAACAGCAAAATGAAAAAAAATACAAAAGTGAAGCGCTTGATGGTATAAAAATCATTTGAATTACTTGCTGGAAAGTCAAATGTATTATTTAAGAAATAAAATTTAAAGCTTTTACTTCTTAATTTTAATCAATTTTATGGACTATAGTTTACACATAATTTGAAATTAAAACAACAGAATGAAAAAAAAATACACAAGTTAAGCGCTCGAAGGTATAAAAATCATTTGAATTACTTTTCTGGAGAGTAAAATATATTATTAAAAATAAAATTAATAGCTTTTACTTCTTAATTTTAATCAATTTTGCGAACTATTGTTTATATGTATTTTTAAATTAAAACAACAAAATGAAAAAGTTAAGCGCTCAAAGATATAAAAATCATTTGAATTACTTGCTGGAAAATAAAATTTATTATTAAAAACAAAATTAATAGCTTTTACTTCTTCAAAAAAAAAATTATCTCAATATATATTTAACCATTTAATTCTTGCTGACATATCTTTCAATATTTTTATCAGAAAAAATTCGTTGTGCATGATAATAAAATTCACTTGGACGTCCATGCAGTCAGTACACGGAACACCATGTCTTTCAGTGAAAGAAATAATAACTTAAGCCTTAAGAACCGCGGTCAAAAAACAAAGGCTTTTCTGAAATAATCCTTTTCAAGCCATGTGCACGTGATATACAAAAGCGGTTCTGGCTGGGTTCCAAAGGTATTGAAAGAAAGTTTCTTTTCTCAGAGACTCACGAATGCATGACCAAAGCAAAATATGGAATTCTTTTTAACAAAAACCTACTTTCTAAACGTTAGTTTTCTACTATTTTCCCTCAAAAGCTAATATTTTGGCCAGTCAGTTTTCTTTTTCTCTTACTCTATTATTTTTGTGAGAAATAATTAATCTTTCCAAATTGCATCTAATAAATTAATAAAACCTCGAGCATAAAAAAAATATTGGAGCTTCTAAAAAGTTACTGTTTGTTTTACACGCATAGGCAATCTGCAAAATAAGGGAAATCTACAAATTAATGTTATAACAATTTTTGTATTATTAAAACTCATATTTTTTTGAGAATTTAAATATATAAAATATATTTTAAGCTCTTTAATTGGCAAGGAGAAATCGAAATTGTAAAGTTGTTTTCATGGTAAGAGCAATTAATATTTAGTTCCAACACAAGTATTTGAATTTTTTTTAAATTTTAATTACTTTAAAATCATAAAATAATATATAGTAAAACATTTTTTCAAATCTAAATCGTTCAGATAATTTAAAAGCTCTATACTCTAAAATTTACTCGCATGCTGGGATTTTTTTTTAATATTTTTACTACGAATGCGTAATTCAAAACGTTCTTTTTAAATCTGTTTAATTGAAGAAGTGTGTATGCGTATTTTGTGTATATTGAAATCGAAAGATTTGCGCTTTTAATCCTGAAATTGTGTACATATCAGTTAGAGAACGTGGTAGTGGTTAAGGTGTAATATTGTGTGGCCCCGAGGGGTTATAGACTATTTTTGAGAAAAAAATATATATGGTGTTGCCAAATATCCTACTTCTAACACTTGAATTGTATTCTATTTAATATCCAAAATAGTTTGAGGAATCACTTTTAGAAATTACACTCTCATTTTTGAGAATTCTATTTTCGTCATATTTGACAATCATAACATCATTGAAACACATGGCTTTTGACGAAACAGGTATCCTCAAAATTTGAATGAGTCATTTATTCAGATTCCTTTAAGGCCCTCTTCTGGGTCATAAGCTCATGTTTGGTTCTTATATTTGTATCGCCAGAATTAAGCCTCCATAGTCGAGTTATAGAATGACGTTAGACTCTGGAACGAGAGTTCCGTGGTTCGAGTCGCTTCGTCGATATTGAATTACCTTATTATTTAAAATCATCCTTATTTTTGACGAAATAAATTTCTTTAAAAAAAAATCCACAATTTGACGAATTATTTAATCGGAGCATATATGTGTGTGTTTCGCCAACAATGACAAAAGTTTCGTCAAATATGAGAATGCATTTTTCGCACTCTAACGAAGCTGAACGACTTAAGTCGTCCATGGATTTCCAGTCTTTTAGAAATACTTATAAACTTTAAATTCATAAAAATATTCGATGTAGCAATGATTCGAAAATAATAAAAAAATTTAAAATGTTCATGTATTGGAAATATAAAGTAATTTTGTTTGAGGAGAAAACAACTTTACAAAGTAGCCCTTTTTCTAACCGCTCAGAGGGTACATCGATAGTCTAATAGGCCTTATAATTAAAATTAAATAGGTTTAGGGTTTCAACAGTGAAATTCTCGACATATTTTGCGAAAACTTTTAAATACACGGGAATTCGACCTGTGTTGAAGACATAATACACAACTTTCTCTCTATTTCTTAATCGGATTTTATTTTTAATATTAACCCTCTGATGGTCATGGACGTGATATCACGTCCAACTTTCTCCAGTTTTTCCAGCAATTCACTCAATTTTTAAATTCATAAAAATACTCATTTTACAATATATTTGAAACTTAAAAGTTTTAGGTAACAATTTACAAGCTATCACTTTACAATTAATTACAAATTTAAAAAATAATATTAAATATTATGCTAAAAAAAAATTAATAAATATTCCAAAAGGTGGAAACAACAGACATGATACACACCTTCTCTTTATTTCTTACTCGGAATATTTCTTTTAATATTAACCCTCTGATGGTCATGGACGTGATATCACGTCCAACAATCTCCAGTTTTTCAAGAAATGCACTCAATTTTTAAATTCATAAAAATATTCATTTTACAATATATTTGAAACTTAAAAATTTTAGGTACAATTTACAAGCTATCTCTTTACAATTAATTACAAATAAAAAAATAATATCGCATATTATGCACAGAAAAAATAAATAAAATACCAAAAGGGGGAAACAACAGACATAATACACAACCTTCTCTGTATTTCTTACTCGGAATATTTTTGAATATTAACCTTCTGATGATCATGAACGTGTTATCACGTCCAACGATCTCCAGTTTTTCCAGCGATGGACTCAATTTTTAAATTAATAAAAATACTCATTTTACAATAATTTTGAAACTGAAAAGTTTCAGGTAAAATTTACAAGCTATCGCTTTACAATTAATTACAAATTAAAAAAAAAATATCAAATATTATGCTCAAACAAATTAAATTAAATTCAAAAGGGTGGAAACAATAAACATAATCCACAATCTTCTCTTTATTTCTTACTCGGATTTTTTTTTTAATAATAACCATTTGATGCTCATGGACGTGATATCCCGTCCAACGATCTCCAGTTTTTCCAGCGGTGCACTCAATTTTAAAATTCATAAAAATATTCATATTACAGTATTTATAAAACTCAAAATTTATAGGTACAATTTACAAGCTATCTCTTTACAATTAATTACAAATTAAAAAAAAATATCAAATATTATGCTCAAACAAATTAAATTAAATTCAAAAGGGTGGAAACAATAAACATAATCCACAATCTTCTCTTTATTTCTTACTCGGATTTTTTTTTTAATAATAACCATTTGATGCTCATGGACGTGATATCCCGTCCAACGATCTCCAGTTTTTCCAGCGGTGCACTCAATTTTAAAATTCATAAAAATATTCATATTAAAGTATTTATAAAACTCAAAATTTATAGGTACAATTTACAAGCTATCTCTTTACAATTAATTACAAATTAAAAAAAAATATCAAATATTATGCTCAAACAAATTAAATTAAATTCAAAAGGGTGGAAACAATAAACATAATCCACAACCTTCTCTTTATTTCTTACTCGGATTTTTTTTTTAAATATAACCATTTGATGCTCATGGACGTGATATCACGTCCAACGATCTCCAGTTTTTCCAGCGGTGCACTCAATTTTTAAATTCATAAAAATATTCATATTACAGTATTTATAAAACTCAAAATTTGTAGGTACAATTTACAAGCTATCTCTCTACAATTAATTACAAATTAAAAAAAAATATCAAATATTATGCTCAAAC
Organism: Troglohyphantes excavatus; assembly: GCA_963932185.1. Classification (NCBI taxonomy): domain Eukaryota; kingdom Metazoa; phylum Arthropoda; class Arachnida; order Araneae; family Linyphiidae; genus Troglohyphantes; species Troglohyphantes excavatus. The sequence goes on along the minus strand of OZ010676.1, from coordinate 10,819,556 downwards.
AAATTAAATTAAATTCAAAAGGGTGGAAACAATAAACATAATACACAACCTTCTCTTTATTTCTTACTCGGATTTTTTTTTTAATAATAACCATTTGATGCTCATGGACGTGATATCACGTCCAACGATCTCCAGTTTTTCCAGCGGTGCACTCAATTTTAAAATTCATAAAAATATTCATATTACAGTATTTATAAAACTCAAAATTTGTAGGTACAATTTACAAGCTATCTCTTTACAATTAATTACAAATTAAGAAAAAATATCAAATATTATGCTCAAACAAATTAAATTAAATTCAAAAGGGTGGAAACAATAAACATAATACACAACCTTCTCTTTATTTCTTACTCGGATTTTTTTTTTAATAATAACCATTTGATGCTCATGGACGTGATATCACGTCCAACGATCTCCAGTTTTTCCAGCGGTGCACTCAATTTTTAAATTCATAAAAATATTCATATTACAGTATTTATAAAACTCAAAATTTGTAGGTACAATTTACAAGCTATCTCTTTACAATTAATTACAAATTAAGAAAAAATATCAAATATTATGCTCAAACAAATTAAATTAAATTCAAAAGGGTGGAAACAATAAACATAATACACAACCTTCTCTTTATTTCTTACTCGGATTTTTTTTTTAATAATAACCATTTGATGCTCATGGACGTGATATCACGTCCAACGATCTCCAGTTTTTCCAGCGGTGCACTCAATTTTTAAATTCATAAAAATATTCATATTACAGTATTTATAAAACTCAAAATTTGTAGGTACAATTTACAAGCTATCTCTCTACAATTAATTACAAATTAAAAAAAAATATCAAATATTATGCTCAAACAAATTAAATTAAATTCAAAAGGGTGGAAACAATAAACATAATACACAACCTTCTCTTTATTTCTTACTCGGATTTTTTTTTTAATAATAACCATTTGATGCTCATGGACGTGATATCACGTCCAACGATCTCCAGTTTTTCCAGCGGTGCACTCAATTTTTAATTTCATAAAAATATTCATATTACAGTATTTATAAAACTCAAAATTTGTAGGTACAATTTACAAGCTATCTCTTTACAATTAATTACAAATTTAAAAAATAATATAGCATATTATGCTTATTAAAAATAAATAAAATTCCAAAAGGTGGAAACAACAGACAGAATACACAACCTTCTCTATATCTTACTCGTATTTTTTTTTAATATTAACCCTCTGATGCTCATGGACGTGATATCACGTTCAACAATCTCCAGTTTTTCCAGCGAAACTTAAAAGTTTTATGTACAATTTACAAGCTATCTCTTTACAATTAATTACAAATTAAAAAAATTAATATCGCATATTATGCTTAATAAAAATTAATTAAAATTCCAAGAGGTAGAAACAACTTAACAATTGCCAAAATCGCTTGAGGCTAATAAATAATCCAACAATTGCCAATTAATTAGCAATTTTTGACGTCCGTAGAATTTATGTTGTAATACTGAATCATATAGGACCATCATTACCAAAGGAAGTAGAAAGACATGAGATAAAGTTAGCGGTAAAAACTTTCTACGGAAGTTATAAATAATGATTCATGCTTTTATGGAGAGTGAACTAGTTGATTACAGCTCAGTGAAATGTCATAAAATTCCATGTGCATAACTATAAGCCATCGAAGGCGTGCTAACATTTGTTCTGTTTAATATGAGTGTAAATCATCAAAGGAGTTCTTGTTGACTTCCTATAAATACTAAATTTTCTGTATTTTCGAGTACCTAGTTAGAAAAGTTTTGTCATAAAGTTGATGCATGTAGAACTATTATTCGTTGAAATGACAATGTTTTAATGAGGAAAATGTTTTAGGTCATGTTTAATTTAAAAAATAACTAGGGTCAATGCATCACTATAGTTATTAAATATTATTAACTATTTTAAATAGTTAGAAAGTACAAAAAAAACAATTATTCAAGTGTTTTCTTTTAAATTAAAAAACAGTTTTTATTGTAATATTTTTAAATAAAAAAAGGGTAAAAATATAAAAATATTTTATTTAATTTTTATATATAATTTATTTTGTCATCACTAGCCACATTCACAGATAGAATAGGGTAACGAAATTTTCATAAATAAATACTAAGAACATTTGGTCATAGCTTGAGTCTTTTGACGAATTACACACGTCTAGCAATTAATACTGATTTTAATATAAATCTATAATACAGTTTGTAATAGGTCCATAACTTGCAGTTTGAACATGTTTAAATTAAAGATATTGGTATCTTTCTCAGGTGTGTTTTGTAATTATAAAATCATTAAGGAATTAATAAACCAATTCGTGTTGTAAAGAACTCTAGTACATTTAGTTCATTACTAGAATTAATATGAATTCCCCAAATGTCAGTTTTATTAATTAAAATTATATGTTTACTTTACAAGTTGCTCTAGTTTATATAATATATATATATATATATATGTTAAGTTTATTATTCTAATAGATATAGCTTCCAAAACACCCCCCTAATGCTTTATATTTGAATTATATTTCAACATCGAATACTTTTATTAATTTATAGTTTACGTATATTGCTATCAAATTTGAAATCCAAGGACAACTTAAAGAGGGTCAGAGGGTAAGAAAATCAAACATTAAAATATCCATCTAACACATTTTTTTTAACATATTTCCTCTTCTTTTAAATTTTACCCCTCTCTTTTTCTTACTCGATTTTTTTTAATATTATGGACGATCATGGTCGTGATATCTCGTTTTAAGATCTCCAGTTTTTCCAGCAATGCACTAAATTTTTAAATTCATAAAAATACTCCATTTTACAATATATTTAAAATTTAAAAGTTTTAAGTACAATTCACAAGCTATCTCATTACAATTAATTAAAAATGTAAAAACAAAATATAAAATATTATGCTCAGAAAAGTTAAATAAAATTCCAAGAGGTAAAAACAGCAGACATAATACACAAGCTTCTTTCTATTTCTTACTCGGATTTTTTAAATATTTTCTCTGATGGTGATCCATGGACGTGATATCACGTCCATGGATCACCATTTTTTCTAGCAGTACGCCCAATTTTTAAATTCATAAAAACATTCCAATTTACAAAAAAAAATTATAATTTAAAGGTATGAGGTACAATTTGCAGGTTTTTTTTTTACAATTAATTTTTTTACAAAAAATAACATAAAATACCATGCCCAGAAAAATTATTTAAATATCGAAACAAGGAAAACATCTTTACAAATTCAAAAATCGAGCGAGCGTCAGAAGGTCTCCTAATATATCATAACCCCCACTGACTCATTGAAACCCCTTCACGCCGTCTCCATTAGCCCCATTGGAAGCCCCTCCCAAACATCCGAATGCCTCGTAAACATGCCTTCGTTGCCGACCGCGAGGCACGTAAATTCTCCTCCTTAAATCCTTTCTTTTTGAGAGTTTTGTTCCTTTATCCGCATCCTCCTAAATGACGCGATCCCAATGCTGAGGGGAGATGGGCAGGGCTGCTCGGGATTTCAGCTCTTAGTTTTATTGTCCCGACACATGTCCTGCCTGCTCCGTAATGGCTTTTCTCAGGGCTACAATTCTACGGACTTATGAGCTCAAACAAAATAAAATCGCTTTCTCAGCGCGATTATAGTCTTTCGGCTTTATTATGGGATACATTCGGGTGGTTTTCTTGTTGGAGAGAGCTATTGTTTTTAAACTATTATCAATATTTTTTTTCATGTAATTAGGGAAATCTAATCAGGAACAAAAAAATAATTGGAACAAGAGGTATGTTGTTTACATGCGATAATGATGTTTGCATTAATTAAGCCTTAAGGTAGTCTGGGGATATTTCCTTGATTATTATAATAGAGTGGAACTCCAATTATCCGGATCAATTGAGACCGGATCCCATCTGTATAATCGAATATCCGGATAATTAGAAAATTCAAGATTTTTTTTTATTTCTTAGTATAAAATAACGATTTTTGCTTTAGTACGCAATGTAATCACTATTAAAAACAATATAATTCAAGGATAACAAAATTTTAAAATGTGGATTTTACTTATTTTTTTTTCAAATCCGGATCGCTAATTATCCGGATTTGCGATCCGGATAATTAGCGATCCGTTTTGTTTGATTCGAATAACTGGAGTTCGGACAAATGGAGTACTACTATATTAAAATTAAAACAAATTCTTATTCTGTCAGTTGTAATTTATTCCTATCAAAATGAAATTGGTTGTTTGATTCAACTTCGCACTAGAGCAACGTAATAGGATATTTTTGACGGTTCGAGATCTTTATTGAAGGAAAAAACACGGGAATATTGCTTATGTAGTATTTATTTTGTAGTATTTAACTCATAAAATCAGCTGCTAAATTTATCATTTTAAAATCATAGATTCAGATATCATGAAAAAATTTTATGTATTATTTGAATATTTTGTAGTATGTAACTTATAAAATCGGCTGCTAAATTTATCATTTTGTAATCATAGATTCAGATATCATAAAAAATAAGCATAAACCTAATACATCTATAGTAACATTTTGTAACATATAATTTGACATTTTATTTTGAGTATTTTTTAGTATGTAACTCATAAGAGCGGCTGCTAAATTTATCATTTTCTAATCATTGATTCAGATATATCATTAAAAAAATATAAAGAAATATAATAAATCTTTAGTAACATTTTGAAACATATAATTCGATGTTTTATTTTGAGTATTTTGCAGTATGCAACTCATAAAATCAGCTGCTAAATTTTTCATTTTGGAATCACAGATTTAGATATCATGAAAAAAAATTATTTAATTTGAGTATTTTGTAGTATGTAACTTGTAACATCGGCTGCCAAATTTATCATTTTGTAATCACAGATTCAGATATCATGAAAAAAATTATACAGAAATCTAATAAGTCTATAGTTATATTTTGAAATATATAATTCAATATTTTATTTTGAGTATTTTGTAGTATGTAACTTATAAAATCGGCTGCTAAATTTATCATTTTGTAATCATAGATTCAGATATCATAAAAAATAAGCATAAACCTAATACATCTATAGTAACATTTTGTAACATATAATTTGACATTTTATTTTGAGTATTTTTTAGTATGTAACTCATAAGAGCGGCTGCTAAATTTATCATTTTCTAATCATTGATTCAGATATATCATTAAAAAAATATAAAGAAATATAATAAATCTTTAGTAACATTTTGAAACATATAATTCGATGTTTTATTTTGAGTATTTTATAGTATGTATCTCATAAAATAGGCTGCTAAATTTTTCATTTTGGAATCACAGGTTTAGATATCATGAAAAAAAATTATGTAATTTGAGTATTTTGTAGTATGTAACTTGTAACATCGCCTGCCAAATTTATCATTTTGTAATCACAGATTCAGATATCATGAAAAAAATTATACAGAAATCTAATAAGTCTATAGTTATATTTTGAAATATATAATTCGATATTTGTTTTGAGTATTTTGTAGTATGTAACTTATAAAATCGGCTGCTAAATTTATCATTTTGGAATCAGAGATTCAGATATCATAAAAAACTTATATATACAAATTTAATAAATCTGTATAGTGACATTTTGAAACACATAATTTTATATTTTATTTTGAGTATTTTGTCGTATGTAACTCATAAAACAGGATGCTAAAATTATATTTTGGAATCATAGATTCAGATATCATAAAAATATATGCTGAAATCTAAAATATCTATAGTAACAATTTTAAACATATAATTCAAAATTTTATTTGGAGTACTTTTGTAGTATATAACTCATAAAATCGGCTCCTAAATTTATCATTTTTGATTCATAGATTCAGATATTATTATGAAAAACATATATAGAAATATAATAAATCTGTAATAATATTTTAAAACATATAATGCAATATTTTATTTTGAGTATTTTATTGTAAGAATAGAATATAGAACTAAACATATAAAACATCCAAAGAGTCGAGAATAAAATATATATAGTATTAACTACAAATCCTTCTGTGAAGATTTGCAGCTGGCCCCTTATTTCATTTTCATTTCGACCCTACATAAAAAATCCCTGAAGAAAAGTACATAAAAAAAAACCTCTTAAGCCGCAGGAAAAATGCTTTCTATCATCTTTGTAATCTTCAAGCTAAGACGCTTTTGATGACAAGGCGGTAGGAAGGATAGGAACAGAGTGATGTATGTGAAAACTAAATATATATTGAGAGAACTATGAAATTGTTTCAGACATTATATTTCATTATTTGATATGACAATAGTGACGATATATATTTCATGTAAATTATTATGTGTGGGAAGCGGCTATGTCGGGAATATATCTCCAGACAAAAGAGTTAAATATCGTGGGAAAATAACTTTGTATTATACAAGCCTTCTCTAATGAAAATAAAAATATTTTTAATCAATAAATAATAAAATCCCAATTGGAAAATATAAGTTACAGAGTAAGTTTTAGGGATTGGGAACAACAAATTCTTAACATTTTCGTTTTTGAGATTTTTACATAGTTTTATTTCCCAATGAACTACCTTTAAAATGACATATTACTTTTCTTTTTATTCCAATTAAAAAGTACTAAAATGCAATAAAATATATTTGTTTTCTCATGTTAACAAGTAACATTTATCATCTTCAAATGCATTTTTCTCAAAATGTGATTTTTTTTTGTTCAATGTACCTTTTCACAGGAACTTTTCATTGTATATGTGCAATTTTTATATATACTCTACATATGTCCGAGATTACACTGAAATAAGCTTTTAAAGATTATTGTTTTATTTATTTAAAAAAAAAATTCTTCTAAAAAAAAGGGACGCAATTTAAGTGAATTTCCTTAATTTTTTTAATCTATAAGGTTTTTTTTTAAGGGGGTCCGATACCCAAAATTCGCAAAAAAAGTCATTTTTTTTTTATATTTAAAAAATAATATTCAAACTTATCTTAATAACTCACAAAAAACTGCTTCAAAAAATTCCTATTACTTTTTTAGTTATGAATGTTTTAATGATGTGTTCCTATAACATAGTTGTATCATATGTAAACTTTAGAAGCAAATATCTCGGTTCGTGGTTTTGAAATTTAATGAACACTAAAAATGCTAAGGCTTTTTTACTATTATACTTAAAATCATAATTTTTGTGTGTATAGCAAGATAAATATATTTTAAATAGATGTATGCATTCAGATTTCCTATTTTTCCGTCAATTTTTTTTCCAAAATTTCTAATATATTTTATTTTTTTAAAGTTATGTATCTGAATCAAAATTTGAATGTATACATCTATTTACATATTATTCAAGATCTTAAATAAAAAAAATTGCTTCAAAATATTGAAAAACAAAAAAGGAGTAGGAATTTTAAAATTGTTAAAAAAATTACTAAAATTTTAATTTAAAAATAAATGTGCAATTTAAAAAAAAAATTGAGCGTCTTAAAATGTTTTTTTATGCATATTTAGAAAGAGAAAAAAAATTGGATTGTACAAGTATAAAAATAAAGAAAAAAATGTCGAAGGTATCGGACCCCCTTAAAAGCCCATTTCAGTGAATAAGGAATAGGAATTTAGCATTGGCAGTACAGGAGGTATATATAACGGCATCTTTTATTCTATAGTACATTTTTAAATTTTTTATTTTATATCATTCGTTACTCTCCGTTCTGAAACGCATACCACGTAGAATTGCGTTCTTATAACCACTGTTTTTGTCTCTCTAAGGTTCTCTAAATTCGTATACTTTTAGCATGTTAAAATATAAATAGGAAATTTTAATCCTTTAACTCACAATTTTTTTTTGTCGCAGTACAAATATGTTTTTTGTTTTAAATTGTGCTTTCTGGCCACCTAATATTTTACACATTTTTTAGATAACTTATTTAAGAAATTAAAAGCATCAATGGAACGTCATAAAGGACCAATATATAAATCTTTGAAGCAACCCATTTATATTTTGAATCATCAGGCTTAATATAAGGCTAAACATATTTACTTTATTAGCAAAAAAAAATTAAATATTGACAGATTTTAACAAAAATCACAATAGCAAAACAAATAATTTATTCGCACAATTCTCTGCGAGAGTGACACTTGAATAATTTTTCGCTATACATTTCTACGCTTCCTGTTCACGCATGTGGTTACCATGGAAACCAGTATGTTTCACCCTACAAATTTGTAAATAGATGATTTTAGTATGAGACCGCCTGGATCGAAATAGTTGAATAGATGTCTACTTTTGCAACTTGTATTTTTTTCTAAAGAATTACAATATATGCACGACCCCCGACAGTTTGCAGATTAATATTTCCTCCGCGACAGAAACGTAATAGGTCGACCCATTCCAAGATGCAGAATGTACTTAAGGAATGGGAAAAAACCCGCATCACTATTGTAAAGAGGTGAAAAAATCTTCAAGAGTTCGACTATTAATCCTTGGGCAGGATGGAGCGATTGAGGGATCAATAGAAAGCTTTTCCTTTTACAATGCGACTGCTCGAAAGAAGTTCTCTCTCTAGTTTTAAGGCTTCGGGCACCGTTTCAAATATACAACTCCACGGCTCTATTGAGGAATCTCACAATCGATACTTTCACCACTTTATTGTTCTTTAAAGCTCCATTAGAAATATTAAATTGGTAGAATTTTTTCCAGGAGTTATAATGGAAAGTTCTATTTTAGTAACTACTAGAGTGCTCTTGCGTGTAAAACCCCTTGTGCATGTTTTCATTTGTAGAGGGTTAGTAATAGTAAAATTGTCGCATGATAAGAAATGTTACTCTTTGATTTAATATCTCGTATACTATTACTTAGTGGTTTTTTTGTGCAAGATATATATATATATATATATACACATACACATACATACTTACATACATACATACATACATACATACATACATACATACATACATACATACATACATACATACATACATACATACATACATACATACATACATACATACATACATACATACATACATACATATATATATATATATATATATATATATATATATATATATATATATATATATATATATATATATATATATATATATATATGTATTTATGTATGTATGTGTATGTGTATGTGTGTGTGTACATACACATACACATACACATACATACATACATACATACATACATACATATATATATATATATATATATATATGTATTTATGTATGTATGTGTATGTGTATGTGTGTGTGTACATACACATACACATACACATACATACATACATACATACATACATACATACATATATATATATATATATATATATATATATATATATATATATATATATATATATATATATATATATATATATATATATATATATATATATATATATATATATATATATATATATATATATATATATATATATATATATATATATATATATATATATATATATATATATATATATATATATATATATATATATATATATATATATATATATATATATATATATATATATATATATATATATATATATATAACTGTCAAAAAATATCTTAAAGGCGTCAGTGGTTTTTAATTTAGAGTTATCAACTTAATGATCGTAATTTCGAAATTATTAAATTCCTGTAAACAACCAATACCTAGAGTTACATTCTTTAATAAATTACTGAATAAAAAATATCTTATTTTTAATATTCGAAATGCTAAAAGTATAATCACAAAAGTATAATGCACTGTTAAAAATAGGTTCTCAAAAATAAGTAAGATGTACTCTTTTTCATTCGATGCTTATCATGGCTCCGAATACATGTTTCAATTTTGAAAAAGTCATGTACTCAAAAATATGCACAATAAATGAAAAAAGAGCAAATTCTAGCCTACATAGGCTGCCTTCATAAAACACTTTCTATAAATATCAACAATTACAACCAAGACTTACCGGTGATCGAACCCAGATCTTAAGGCACCGCAGTCCAGTTCCTTATACGTTGTACTACCAGGACGACGTAAGAAGTTATAAACAGAAGACTTTTTTAAAAGGTATGTCAAAAGAATGGAAAGTAAGGTAATTGAGTTGTAGTAACTCAATTTCCATTTAATCAATCGACATCAAATAATGTGGAAAACCATCTTCTGGACAATCATTTTAAGTTTGTCATGTCTTTTTGTTAAGATCGCTTGAATAAAAGCTGAGATTAGCAATATTAAAATACAGTGCTCATTTTTGTGAAAGTACGGTTGATTAAATTTGAGTCATTTACAATGCAATTGTACTCAAAGAAAAACGAGTAGGTTCATGTACTAGTTTTTAAGTACCTTTTATTTTACAGTATGTGAAATAAAATAGCAATTGAGTTTTTTAGCTTTAACTTCATTGATAAAATTAACATTGGTATTCATGAAGAAATAATTGAATGCACATACAAGAAAACATAATTTATTTACTTCTTGGAAGGAAAACCTTTAAATGAAAACGTGGGTCTTCCATATTTTCTTTCTTGAGTTAAAAAAAAAATCCATTCCTCGGTATCGGCATTGATGGGATTGTAAAAGCAGCCGACATTGTTGTTATTACAATTTGCAGCGAAGAAAGAAGTGTGAAAAGGGGCAATAAAGCACATAAAAGAACACAGCTGTTGACGGCGGGGGAAGAATATTCCCTGCATCTCTTCTCAATCAAATAGAAGAGGGAAGTAAAGATGAGAGCTGCGCAAACCAACTTCGCATCGGATTCCAATTTCTCTGGCTTCGTATGGGGAAGCCAGAAAAGATGCGCCCCAAAATAAGGTAAGAAAAACAAATACTTGGGGCTCGAGTCTGAGGAAGGGGAAATATTGCGAGTAAAAGGGGCGAAAAGCATGTTTCTGGTTCGCGGGAGTGTTTTCTTTTGAGCTGGTATCAGCACTTTCATCTTTGATCCCGATAAAGTAGCTCCGGGCTGCCCCAATGGAATGGACCGTAATAAACTGGGATTCGTGTTTTTGGTCGGGTTTCCACCGAATTTGTAAATAGGGTTTGTTGTTGGAGTAGAGCGTTTATCAACATTTAGGGATTAGGCGAGAGAATGTTCGTTTGGGAATAAACAAGGCATTTGTCTGTTTGTTTTTGAAGAGGAACTATAGAATACATTCGAAGTTTTAAAGTAAATGAGACCGCAGGGAAATGTTAGGTTCGATGCACTGTTAAAAATTGGTACTTAAAAATAAGTAAAATGTACTCATTTTTTATTACATACTGCAGGGAAATGTTAGGTTCGATGCACTGTTAAAAATTGGTACTTAAAAATAAGTAAAATGTACTAATTTTTGATTACATAATGCAGGGAATTTTAGGTTCGATGCACTGTTAAAAATTGGTACTTAAAAATAGTTCAAATTTATTCATTTTTGATTACATACTGTAAGGAAGCACTGTTGAAATTGGTACTTAAAAATAACTCTAATGTACTAATTTTTTATTACGTACTGCAGAGAAATAAATGTTAGATTCGATGCACTGTTAAAAATTGGTACTTAAAATTAAGTAAAATGTACTGATTTTTTTATTACATTCGATACTTATCATAGCTCCGAATACATTAGTTTCATTTTTGAAAAAGACATGTACTGAAACATTCGAGGTTTTAGAGTAAATGAGACTGCAGGGAAATGTTAGGTTAAATGCACTGTTAAAAATTGGTACCTAAAAATAAGTAAAATTTATTAATATTTCATTACATACTGCAGGGAAATGTCAGGCTCGATGCACAAGTTAAAGATGTGCACTTAAAAATAAGTAAAATGTACTCATTTTTTATTACATACTGTAGAGAAATGTTAGGTTTGATGCACTGTTAAAACTTGGTAATTAAAAATAAGTCAAATTTATTCATTTTTGATTACATACTGCAAGGAAATGTTAGGTTCTATGCACTGTTAAAACTTGGTACTTAAAAAAAAATAACTCATTATGGGCCTTAGCTATTAAAACATATATTTTAATAGACGGAGTAACGCAAACATGAATGGTATTAAATAATTAAGAAAATTAGTAAACATCACTGTAAAAAATATGCTTAAAAATGAGTAAATGGGCGTACTCGTTTTTTTAGTATAATTGCATCGTAAATGAGCGATGACGTACTCAAATTTAAGTAATCGTAGTTTGAAAAATGAGCAATATGGTTAAATATTGCTAATATCAGCCTCTGTTCAAGTCATCTTAACAAAGCGACCTGCAAACTTAAAATATTTGTTCAAAAGATGGTTTATAACTTTTTCACGTCGCTTTAGTAGTACAACGAATAAGTCCCTGGACATCGGTGGGGACGACATCATGTAGACGGATTGGGTTTGATTCCATTTTATTGAAAGTGATTTATGTAGGCAAGCAATTAAAATGTTTATTTATTGTACTCTGTTTTGAGTTCATGTCTTTTTCAAAAATGAAACTTATGTATTCGAAGATATGATAAGCATCGAATGTAATGAAAAATGAGTGCATTTTACTTATTTTTAAATACATATTTTTTAAAGTGATTTTATGTTTAAATACATCAAAGTAAAAATACTAAGATAAAAAACATAGAGTTAAATTTAAAAAAACAGCACAATATTAAATAAAAAGGGAAAAGGAGTTGATGCTAAAATACAGATAATTATATTTAGATGTATCACTTTTGTATATAGCAATTTCTACACATAAGCAATAGTCATTTTTACTTTTAATTCACATATATTTGGAAATTATTTCTTATTAAATAAAATATGAACTTTTTTTAGTATAATTAAAAAAATATGTATCCAGTTTTGGATTTACTTTTTCTATTTTCCAGATTTCATTAAAAAAATATCCCATTTTTTTTTCTATGTTTTGGACGTACATACCTATTAATATGACACTTTCAACCTTGTTTAACATTTAAAATACCACAAAAAATTTCAATGTATTTTTATGCAATGTACTTTCAAAATATCATAATTTCTTGCAAACCCCTTGGGCGACATAGATCTAATTTCGAAGAAGCTAAAATTGTGTTATATTAAAGAAATATTCGATAAGAATAAAAAGCAAAAACTAGTCGCCACCTTTTAGGAATACTTTTTAACAAAGAAAAAGTTATAATAAATTTCACTTTTTTTCCGTATTAAAAGACAAGTGCCGATGGCTATGAATTCTTTTGGGGAATTAAAAAAAAATAGTCCATTTTAAAAAAGTATGAAAGTTTATTTTATAATATCAAATATTTTTTTACACATGTGTCTCATTGTGTTATATTTAAATTTACTTACATGTTATTATTATGTAAAAACGACAAATTCTAATCCGGAATCATGAAATATAATCCTTTTGTTAATATTCATAAAACTTTTTGAGTTTTAAATTATAATTTAAGAATAAAAATTAGTGGATTTCCAGATGAATGACAATGCAGAAATGTCAGATCTCATACAGATTTAGTTTATTATTTATTTAAAAGTAATTTTTAATATTCATAAATTTATTTCCCAATATTTACTTTATTAAAAATACAGGATACAAAGAAAACATTATATTTGAATAATTTGCGATGTTTTAAAAACTTAATAGTATATTGTCTAACTTATATCTGAAAGTTTTGCTTCTTATGTAAAGCATAATAACTATTACCAATTAATAGTTATTAGTAAGACATATAGCTATTAGTAAGACATATAGCTATTAGTAAGACATATAGCTATTAGTAAGACATATAGCTATTAGTAAGACATATAGCTATTAGTAAGACATATAGCTATTAGTAAGACATATAGCTATTAGTAAGACATATATGAAAGAAAAGATAGTAAAAAATATGATAATCAAACAAATCAAATTATTTTTTATTGTATTTAAGTTGATTTAAAAAATACTTTGCATGTAAAGCTTAAGTTTGTATGAAAGCATAAAGAAGTATGAAAGCATTAATTGAATAACCAATGAGTATGTTTAAATTTTGAAGTTGAACAGTAACATGTCGTAAATATTATAAACATTATGTATTATAACAACATCTACATTAATAATTTACCATCTACATTTTATTACCTACCTAATAATAATCAGAAATAATAAACCATACTGCTCATTTTTGCGAAAGTACGATTACTTAAATTTGAGTACGCCATCGCTCATTAACGATGCAATGGTACTCAAATAAAAACGAGTACTTCCATGTACTCATTTTAAGCACATTTATTTTTGCAGTGCATACGTTTGTCTCCTGGGTAAATATATAATTTTCCCAAAACTTTTATCCAAAAAAAAGTTCATAAGACATAAAATTGTTTAGTGAAAACAATAAACTTATCTCGATGTCAGAACGAATTAAGAAATAAAGATGCAGTTATACTTCAGAAGAGTTCTCCATAGGCATACTGAAGGATGCCACTCAAGATTTAAAAGGATTAAGTTCTTGTCGTTATCAATATAATCCTGTCTCAGTTGCCTAAAGTTAGGGCTTGGTTATTATATAAAAATACTTTACTCAAAAATACTGCATTTTGCCATTTAACTAGTTAAGATTGAAACATTCGAAACTGTGGATTATTATTATAGAATTTTTAAGAAATGGTATTGTAAAAGTATGAAGGATTAGTTTAAAGTAAGATATTATTTTTGTTGTTAAAAGATAAATAAATATGTTTTCATAAGAACTTGAGTTGACTGTTTTTTATGATTATATTGTACCGTCATCAAATGAAAAGAGTCAATTTGAATTACATGATAGATTTTTTTAAAATATACTTTATTTTCTATTTGACGAAAATAGAAAATATATTATATAATTAGAAAAACATTGTGTGAATTTTGCTTGCATAATAAACCTCTACTTGCAAATAATGGCTAATGTGTAAAATAAAATGTGTCGGGTAACATTATTAAATATACATCAATTATCGGATGCTAGATAACTTACGAAAATTTTGTTGATAAACGTATACTTTTATTTGTAACTCCATACAAGTTTATTGTAAACCATCGAATAAACTAAAGTACATTGAAACCATTTATTATATTATCTCTTTGAAGATCCGATCATAGCCCTGTTTAGTAAACATCTTTCTGACGCCTATAAAATAGTATCATATATATTATTTTTGTAGTAAAGATCCCTTTTACGTCCCTTAAACGCATCGCAAATAATGGCTAATGTGTAAAATAAAATGTGTCGGGTAACATTATTAAATATACATCAATTATCGGATGCTAGATAACTTACGAAAATTTTGTTGATAAACGTATACTTTTATTTGTAACTCCATACAAGTTTATTGTAAACCATCGAATAAACTAAAGTACATTGAAACCATTTATTATATTATCTCTTTGAAGATCCGATCATAGCCCTGTTTAGTAAACATCTTTCTGACGCCTATAAAATAGTATCATATATATTATTTTTGTAGTAAAGATCCCTTTTACGTCCCTTAAACGCATCGCAAATAATGGCTAATGTGTAAAATAAAATGTGTCGGGTAACATTATTAAATATACATCAATTATCGGATGCTAGATAACTTACGAAAATTTTGTTGATAAACGTATACTTTTATTTGTAACTCCATACAAGTTTATTGTAAACCATCGAATAAACTAAAGTACATTGAAACCATTTATTATATTATCTCTTTGAAGATCCGATCATAGCCCTGTTTAGTAAACATCTTTCTGACGCCTATAAAATAGTATCATATATATTATTTTTGTAGTAAAGATCCCTTTTACGTCCCTTAAACGCATCGCAAATAATGGCTAATGTGTAAAATAAAATGTGTCGGGTAACATTATTAAATATACATCAATTATCGGATGCTAGATAACTTACGAAAATTTTGTTGATAAACGTATACTTTTATTTGTAACTCCATACAAGTTTATTGTAAACCATCGAATAAACTAAAGTACATTGAAACCATTTATTATATTATCTCTTTGAAGATCCGATCATAGCCCTGTTTAGTAAACATCTTTCTGACGCCTATAAAATAGTATCATATATATTATTTTTGTAGTAAAGATCCCTTTTACGTCCCTTAAACGCATCGCAAATAATGGCTAATGTGTTAAATAAAATGTGTCGGGCAACATTATTAAATATACATCAATTCGGATGCTAGATAACTTACGAAAATTTTGTTGATAAACGTATACTTTTATTTGTAACTCCATACAAGTTTATTGTAAACCATCGAATAAACTAAAGTACATTGAAACCATTTATTATATTATCTCTTTGAAGATCCGATCATAGCCCTGTTTAGTAAACATCTTTCTGACGCCTATAAAATAGTATCATATATATTATTTTTGTAGTAAAGATCCCTTTTACGTCCCTTAAACGCATCGCAAATAATGGCTAATGTGTAAAATAAAATGTGTCGGGTAACATTATTAAATATACATCAATTATCGGATGCTAGATAACTTACGAAAATTTTGTTGATAAACGTATACTTTTATTTGTAACTCCATACAAGTTTATTGTAAACCATCGAATAAACTAAAGTACATTGAAACCATTTATTATATTATCTCTTTGAAGATCCGATCATAGCCCTGTTTAGTAAACATCTTTCTGACGCCTATAAAATAGTATCATATATATTATTTTTGTAGTAAAGATCCCTTTTACGTCCCTTAAACGCATCGCAAATAATGGCTAATGTGTAAAATAAAATGTGTCGGGTAACATTATTAAATATACATCAATTATCGGATGCTAGATAACTTACGAAAATTTTGTTGATAAACGTATACTTTTATTTGTAACTCCATACAAGTTTATTGTAAACCATCGAATAAACTAAAGTACATTGAAACCATTTATTATATTATCTCTTTGAAGATCCGATCATAGCCCTGTTTAGTAAACATCTTTCTGACGCCTATAAAATAGTATCATATATATTATTTTTGTAGTAAAGATCCCTTTTACGTCCCTTAAACGCATCGCAAATAATGGCTAATGTGTAAAATAAAATGTGTCGGGTAACATTATTAAATATACATCAATTATCGGATGCTAGATAACTTACGAAAATTTTGTTGATAAACGTATACTTTTATTTGTAACTCCATACAAGTTTATTGTAAACCATCGAATAAACTAAAGTACATTGAAACCATTTATTATATTATCTCTTTGAAGATCCGATCATAGCCCTGTTTAGTAAACATCTTTCTGACGCCTATAAAATAGTATCATATATATTATTTTTGTAGTAAAGATCCCTTTTACGTCCCTTAAACGCATCGCAAATAATGGCTAATGTGTTAAATAAAATGTGTCGGGTAACATTATTAAATATACATCAATTATCGGATGCTAGATAACTTACGAAAATTTTGTTGATAAACGTATACTTTTATTTGTAACTCCATACAAGTGTTTCGTTAACCATCGAATAGACTAAAGTGCCTCTTAACCATTTATTATACTATCTTTTTGAAGATCCGACCATATCCTTGTTTAGTAAACATATTCCTGGCGCTTATAAAATAGTATCATATATATTATTTTTGTAGTATAGATCCCCTTTACGTCCCTTAAACGCATCGAATATTAACACATGAGGTGTCAAAAAAAAGAGAATTTCATGGGCCAGTAACGAATCGTTATTTCCTCTCATAAATTCATTTTTTAATGCGTTAAAAAAATTAATTATAACGGGTGTTTTTAAACAAGCCGTTGACAATACTGCCTTCTATCACATGCCTTTTCTCCCAGTTCTTTAAGCAAAAAGTAGTTTGTTTTTGTTAGACAGTAATGTTTTTAGGTTATCTGGCAAATTAATAAAACGACTCAAATTGATGACTTATAGCCTTTTATTTTAGCTTTTACTTATTACATTTTTTTAATTTTATGTGTTTTGCGCCATTAATTATTTTATTTTTACGTACACCCGGGGTAAACGTACCACAACTTGAAAACCGCTGTCTTAATCTCTTAAAATCGTTTATATTAGTCTAAAAATCATTTATTAATTAACCCATTCGAAAACATGACCACATACAACTCAAAACACTATAATTACGTATTACAGATAAGAATCATTATACTTTTATTCTCTGACATACAACTACACTTTATCAATAAAAGTAAGTCTACGAATCCCCAAAGCATTTATTTTTAAAAATTAAATTAAGTAATTAGGAACTAAGAAGAAAGTGCACGCTCCATTCCAAACTCCCATTCCGTAAATCGCATATCACATCCTACATGTTACATATCTATTTGCATAGACCCATTCAGGAAACATCCTACTCACGTACAGCGAATTCCTTTACTTGAAATTCCCCGCTATACCCAGCTACCAAGAGCAGTCATACACATACACATAAGAATTATTAAACTTTTATTCTCTGATGTACAACTACACTTTATCAATAAAAGTTAGTTTACGAATCCCCAAAACATTTATTTATAAAAGTTAAATTAAGTAATAAAGAACTAAGAAGAAAGTGCACGCCCCATTCCAAACTCCCATTCCGTAAATCGCATATCACATCCTACATGTTACATATCTATTTGCATGGACACATTCAGGAAACATCCTACTCAAGTACAGCGAATTCATATACTTGAAATTCCCCGATACCCTGCTACCAAGAGCAGTCATACACATACAGATAAGAATCATTAAACTTTTATTCTCAGACGTACAACTACACTTTATCAATTAAAGTAAGTTTACGAATCCCCAAAGCATTTATTTATAAAAGTTAAATTAAGTAATAAGGAACTAAGAAGAGTAATAAGGAACAAAGAATAAAGTGCACGCCCCATTCCAAACTCCCATTCCGTAAATCGCATATCACATCCTACATGTTACATATCTATTTGCATGGACCCATTCAGGAAACATCCTACTCACGTACAGCGAATTCCTATACTTGAAATTCCCCGATACCCAGCTGCCAAGAGCAGTCATACATTTCCCCAGCTACGAGACTGCTGCCTGTAAAGCCGGCTCAACTGCCTTGCACGGCTCGCGTGCAAGAAGTGATTCTAATTAACCGTCTGGTCGTGTCCGAAAGCTAAATTTAAGAGCGGCATGAATCCATGCCGTGATTCGTGGAATTCTTCGCGTGACTTTGAGTTGGGGGGCTGGGGATAGATAGAGATAGAATAATTAAGCGACTTCTGTTAGGTCTGATGGGCTGTGACGTATGCGACACAGATGGGGTAGGGAAGGGATGATAAACAAACCACCCAATTATCCGTCATGTCTGTGTTTATTAGAAGAGCCCTTCGTTCGGGGTGAAGGGCTGGAAATAACATCATAGGAAAAACGGAAGTGTTGGCGGTAAATTTGAATTTAATATTTTGCAGATGGCGCGGTGGGCTAAATTTGGAGAGCGGGGTTCGGGTGTTTTTTGGTCGCTGATGATGAAGGGTGGGGAATGATGAAAATGAACCAGATAAGGAAGACGTGATATTTATATTTTGACATCTGGGAAAACATGCTTCATGCCATTTTGACGGCCATAAAATCCTGGGATAAAAAAAAGATCTATTTTGACTGAAGAGGACATGGTGGTACCATCTAAACTTGTTTTTCTGTTTGTTTATTTATTATTTGAATTAACGTTTTGATGGGTAATATTTAAATTTGTATAAAAAACAATATTTCACATAACAATTCCTGTTTGTATTTTTGTCAAAATTTAAACATGTTCAATATTTAAAGATTTTTTTTAAAACTCTAAGGCTTTTTTAAATATTTATATTCTTTCACCAATTTTTTTTCTCAGACCCTCTATGCTTATAATAATGACATAAAAATTGGCATTAAAAGTTTGTATACGACATGTTTTTGATTTTTATATAAATAGTTATCAATAACAACACAAATTTTCTTTAAAATATTTTTTTTTTACTTTAATATTTTTTTTAAAAAAATTTCTACTCATAGAGCTAATTTGAATGCAAATTTATAATATACACATATTTTGCAATATGCTTTAAAAATTGTACAATTATCCATTAATGATAAATAAAATCCTTAGCGTTTCGAAAAACTTAATATCAAGGAAAGCTAAACGCTGAGAAGAAGACTGAGAAGACATGAATTTAATTTCCATTCCTTGAAAATCTAGCATAAACTTTCAAATAACTCATAAAAAAACATTTATACAGTTCTCGAATTTTGCAAGCATGTTTAGAAGACTTTAGCAAATAAAGAAAAATCGTGAATTTTACAATTTGTACGGTACTGCGTCCCTTTAAAACACTGAAGGGAAAACACTTATTAAAACATGATATAATGACGATACCAAATGGTTAATAGTGTTAAAACATAAAATAAATCGTACATTTTTAAATAACATGTGTTAAAAAGTAAATAATATGTTGAATACCACTCTTTTAAATTTGGCGAAACTTTAGGTAAGTTTGCGCAAATTCGCACTAACTTCATTATAAACATACATTATTAAAACAAGTTATTTACTTTTTAACGCTAGTTAAAAAATGTAAATTATTAAAATTTTTAGACCATTTTTCCGAAATCGTTTTCTTATTTTTTGCATTTTTACTTATTAATTAAAGGTACCAGTTAATCAGACATCAATGTATTATTGTTTCTCTTTCAATATAATTTGCATATGTTATGAGAACAAGATTTGCGCGCAAGAAAAACCTAGGTAAAATTAGAAACATCGATCTGGATTCTAAGTGAAATAGAAGCGAATTATTAGAAAAAACGAACAAAAAATAATAACTATCTTCCTAAAAACTTATTTATTTAATGTTTATGATTTAATGGTAATGATTAATTATTTAATGGTAATGATTTAATGGTAATTATTAATGATTTGATGGTAATTATTTAATGATAATTATTTAATGATAATTATTTAATGATAATTATTTAATGATAATTATTTAATGATAATTATTTAATGATAATTATTTAATGATAATTATTTAATGATAATTATTTAATGATAATTATTTAATGATAATTATTTAATGATAATTATTTAATGATAATTATTTAATGATAATTATTTAATGATAATTATTTAATGATAATTATTAATGATGTAATGGTAAAGATTAATGGTTAACGATATAATGGTAATTACTAATGGTTTAATGGTAATTATTAATGATTTAATGATAAATATTAATGATTTAATGGTAATAATTAATTGGTAATTATTAATGATTTAATGGTAATGATAATGATTTAATGGTAATTATTAATGATTTAATGGTAATGATAATGATTTAATGGTAATGAATAATAATTTAATGGTATGAAAAAAACCTGTTAGTTACGTGTAGATAATAAACAAAGCAATAAAAAGTAATTATAACTAATAGTTTTGTGAACTGTACACCTCACGACCCCAAAAAAAACTATATACTTCGCTTTTATTAGCTTTAAGGAACGTCCGTAACATATTAAAATAAATAACGGAACCACGCGTTTGGTCGTGACTGTGTAACGCACACACAAATTTACAGACAAAATATCTAAAGAAAATCGAACAACGCGTGTGGTCGTAACTGCGTAACAAACATATGCCGAAAGGTTAAGTTGAAACCGTGGCATTGCTGTCGCTCGGGCAATAATTAAAATTTTAAAGTTTGACTTCTCAAAATGTATATTTAGTTTTGTACGTAATGAAATACCTCGTTAATTGGATTTAAGTATTACAGTACATATGGTGTAAAATATATTATGAGAATTTCTTTAAAAAAATATTCATTAAATAAACTGTTCTTTGACGAATTCCATTAAATATCAGGCTCATAGAAAGCCGTAATTGGGTCTCAGACAGCTAATATAATAACTAATCTGATTAAAAATTATTTAGAGTTTGAGTCCTATTAAAAATTACGAGGCATCAAACCGAAAATCATAAGACGTTAGTGATAAATTTTAATGTTTGAGTTATGATTTAAAGAAAAAAAGTTTTAATCATTCTTAAATTATTAATATGTAAAAAGATTTGGAAACTACACTACATCATTAAAAACGTAATTTAGCAAAACTAGCGTTGATGTAAATAGTAAATTACAAATACAAAAAGTTTAATCTCTGAGTCAAAATATCAAAAGTAGAAAATAATATTATTAATTATATATATATATTTTTTTTACAATTTTAATTACCAAGTCTTTGAATAACTTTTTATAGATTCGTGCATTTGCCTTATGAAGTAATTAGGGTGATTAAAAACACAAATATATTATCTCTTAAAATATATCCTAATTTTAATATTTTAAATTGAGTGACAAATGTTTGCTAAAAGAGACTTTATGTCAATATCATTAACTTTGAGAGAAGTTGCGTTTCGTAAATAGAAAAACTGAATTTAATTCTATTGATTTTTTAATGGAATTTTTTATAATTAAGGTGTTTGGGACCGCAATTTCAAGTCTTTGCCCATTAATAAATTTTAATTTTACTGTTTTCTTAATAAGAAAGTAAACTAATTTGAATTTTCAAAAACGTTTACACTTTTAAGGGGAAAATTTAAAGGGCAAAAAAAGTAATTTTCACGATTTTTTTTCTTATTTTCTGAAATTATAGTTTGGAATCTTTTAAATTTTTTTGAAAAAAATTATAGAACTGTATCTATGTTTTTAAAGAGCTATTTGAGATTTTATACTGGTTAACAGGTATGTTTTTTCGAGGAACGAAAACTTTAAAGCTTTTTTTTAGTGTTTGGTTTTCTTTGATATTAAGATTTTTCGAAACGCTAAGGTTTTTTTAACTATAAATAGATAAATGTATTATTTTTGAAATATTGTAAAATATGTTTATGTTAAAAATTTACATGCAAGTTAACTCAATCAGTAGTAGTTTTTTTTAAATACTAAAGAAAAAAATGAGTTTAAAAAAAATGTTACTTCATTTTGAGTAACAATTTGTATAAAAATCAAATACATAGAAGAAAAATTCAATAAAAATAAGCGTTTTTTTTAAAAAATATCTTAAATTTTTTTAAATGTTTAAATTTTGAAAATAAATAAATTATTGAATGAATTTGTGTGCAAAATATTGTTATTTTATATAAATTATGTGATGATATATATATGAATTATATAAAGAATTATATATATAAATAATATAATGTATTATATAATAAATTATATATAAAAATATATAATGTATTATATAATGTATTATATAATGAATTATATATAAATTATGTAATGAATTATATATGAATTATATATGAATTATATATGAATTATATATAAATTATATAAGGAATTATATATAAATTATATATAAAGTATATAATTATTATATATAAATTATATAATTAATTATATATAAATAATATAATTAATTATATAATTTATGTATAATAATTATATACTTTATATATAATTTATATATAATTTATATATAATTTATATATAATTTATATATAATTCATTATATAATCTCTTATATACTTACATTTCTTATATATTATTGTTCAGAGCATCTGAGAAAAAATATATAAATATTTAAAAAGCCTATGCGTTTTAAAAAAAAGCCTAAAAAATTGAATTTTTTTCAATTTTGGAAAAAACACAAACAATTAAAGAATTAATTTTTGTTTGAAATATTATTCTCTTATATAAATTTAAATAATATATATAAACATTTTATTCAAAAAGTCAAATATAAAAAGTTTAAGCGGTACCGTGTCCCATTAAAGAAAGACATTTGTGCAGTCATTAAATTATTCAAAACTCCCATTAATCAAGGAATATATTGATTACGAATTTTATAAACATAGATTAGTAATAAATAAACCATAATTATTTTAGTACTAATTTACAAATCAATGTATAATATTTAAAAGAAAATGTGTTTAACATTTTAGAACTTCTTATAAAAATAATTTAAAAAAAATTTAACACCTCTTTTAAAATAAATATCATTCTAAGTTTTTACACGATACTTATATAGGTGAAGCCCCAAAATAAAATAAGTGGGGACATTTCCTCTTACCTGCTTCTAAATCGATATAAAATGAGAACTTGTAGTGCCTGTTCTAGAAATGTGCAAGGCAAACATTCCCAGGCGATCACACAGCTATACATTTTATATAGAAGACAGATGAAAACACCGCGAGACAAATACAAATGGTGGTATCGACATTTTTCTTTCGCAATATGGTTGGATAAATCATCAAATTTTATGTCAAATGATTGGTGAGATACATTGAACTCCCGTCTATGTGCTTTGTCTTACATCGGTATATCAATTTATATCTCTGTCAGCAGCCGTATTTTAGTGGGTATAATATTTGGATTATTCAACAATTTAACCATCTGAGGAAAATATAGAATCTGTAGTTTGTTTTTACTACAGGAGGGTTTAATTTTTACAGGGTGGTCACAAATTGTTGGTCATGGTCATTGTTTGGCTGTTTAACCCTCTAGTGCATAGTGTAGCATATATGTTACACAACTTTAAAATGACCACTAGTTGCATCTATTGAGTTGTATGTTAACTATTATAGTATTGTTACATAGGAAACTATGGTACCTAGTTCTTATAACCGCCGCAAGGTCCCCTATCTTTATAAAAATGATTGTGATAAAGGCAATCAGTTGCTTCAAGGTTTGTTGTTCTAAAACTGGCTCGTGAAGGGGAATTTTTCGGAGATTGTTTTATTACTTTTAAGTATAGTCTGACTCTACAAAAACTCCTAGCTAATACCAGAGGTATATATCTTCTATTTAACTTTACTTTTTTAAAGTTATTTTAGTAATTACACATGATGCATATACGCTACACGGCGGTTTTAATTAATTATTGAATTAAATAGGCAATTAAAATTTTTTTTGTATATTTTTCAGAAATCCAGGGGCAAAAAGAAAATGAAAAAAAATGTATTTCATTAAAAAAGAAAAAATCATGCACTAGAGGGTTAACTTCACATAGTAAACCATTCATATTTTTTTAACTACTTTATTTGTTGCTGCTGCAGCTAGCTAACAGACCTGATTAAAATATAACCGAAGTAGTTGGTCAAAAATTATGTTTAATTATGTCATTATAGCTATATTTAATACAACCAAACACGCTAAATGTGAAACAGTCATGGCAAGCGCCCAACAAATTCTGACTATCCTGTACATTCAACGCATTATTCTTTAAAAAAATTTTTTAATTATTTTAGTAATGAAGGGTTTCAAAAGTGCCCCCAAACCGATATTTTTCTTTATACTTTTCCCATTTGCTGGCATTATGAGATTTAATATCCCAAATTAAATGGTGTTATGCAGTTAGTAAATTACTATGCTGGTAATTTAAGATATTAAATAAAAAATTATTCCCCTGTAAAGGTTTATATATCATATATATTATTTCAATATTAAAGATCCCTTTTGCGGGTCTCACACGCAAGGAATCTTAACATGTGAGATATAAGAAAACGGAATTTTACGGAGCATTGACGAATCGTACTTTTGACTCATGAATATCAAAAAAAAATTCCAAATGCGTTTAAAAATAATTAGTTTCCAAGCAGTTTTTAAACGAGCCATTGGCACTACTGCCATCTATGAGTAGAACCGTCAATTTTTTGTCTCATATTTTGGCTATGAAAAAAAACCTTAATATCTCACCCTTACAACGAATGTGTGTATGGGGGAGGGGGTTAATGCGATAATTATCGTACGAGCATGCTATTTTTAAAAAACATATTTTTTTTTGTTTGCTTCTTTGAAAAATAAAAAGGAAGAACAAGTTTTATTCCATAACGGTTCAGATTTTAAGAGAAGTTAATTACATGACAATCCAGTAGTATATTAATATTTTTTTTTTAATCGAGACATTATATCGTTGTTAACAGTGCCAAATGTCGTAATTCTAATCCTAGTGATTTACAGGAGAGCAAAAATTACAATTGGTTCCTTATAATTATTCTATAATCGATACTTTTCTCATTTAGCTGTATCTTTTTATTGGATTAACTGATGACACCAGATACAAATAACATAATAGCACATATGGCATTAATAAAAAAAATTTAGACTTACGGCCTTTTGCAATATCAACGACGATATATGAAACGACAATTTATATAATTTATAAAGACAAAAGGAATATCCCATTTAAAAAATACTTTAAAAGTCCTTAATCTTCCAGATTATTTTTAGTTTCACTTAGTAACCAAACGAGAAATAGAACAATTACGTAGCTATATAGTGCTTGAATGGTTCGATTTGTATATGTTTAAGGTATATATGAAAATAATATTTCAAAAGTTTCGCTTTACATACTTCTAACTTATCACACTGTTAGAAATAGGAATTCAAAAATAAGTAAAATTTACTCATTTTTGAATACATTCGATGCTTATCATAGCTCCGAATACATAAATTTCATGTTTGAAAAGGCACGTACTCAAAAATGAGTAAAAATGAATAAAAAGAGCAGTAGCTTGCCTACATAGGCTGCTTTCATTAATCACTTTCAATAAATATCGACAATCGCGTCGTCTGATCTCCCTCCTTCTGCATGAATAGTGGCCAGGGAGGAATAAGCCTCAATGAATTCTTCATCCAGTTCAATGGCCCGCTGCAGAAGTTCCTGCGCAATTTGGGTCCTTAATTCCCTGCTTGCTGTTGAAGAGGGAAAGTTTTAATTAAAACTTTAAAGTGTGCAACGATACACTATTTTTTACAACTCCAATCAATTGTCGACACTGTTAGAAATAGGTATTCAAAAATAAGTAAAATTTACTCATTTTTGAATACATTCGATGCTTATCATGGCTCCGAATACATAAATTTCATTTTTGAAAAGGCCTGTACTCAAAAATGAGTAAAAATGAATAAAAAGAGCAGATGCTAGCCTACATAGGCTGCTTTCATTAATCACTTTCAATAAATATCGACAATCGCGTCGTCTGATCTCCCTCCTTCTGCATGAATAGTGGCCAGGGCGGAATAAGCCTCAATGAAATCTTCATCCAGTTCAATGGCTCGCTGCAGAAGTTCCTGCGCAATTTGGGTCCTTAATTCCCTGCTTGCTGTTGAAGAGGGAAAGTTTTAATTAAAACTTTAAAGTGTGCAACGATACACTATTTTTTACAACTCCAATCAATTGTCGACACTGTTAGAAATAGGTATTCAAAAATAAGTAAAATTTACTCATTTTTGAATACATTCGATGCTTATCATGGCTCCGAATACATAAATTTCATTTTTGAAAAGGCCTGTACTCAAAAATGAGTAAAAATGAATAAAAAGAGCAGATGCTAGCCTACATAGGCTGCTTTCATTAATCACTTTCAATAAATATCGACAATCGCGTCGTCTGATCTCCCTCCTTCTGCATGAATAGTGGCCAGGGCGGAATAAGCCTCAATGAAATCTTCATCCAGTTCAATGGCTCGCTGCAGAAGTTACTGTGCAATTTGGGTCCTTCCCTGCTTGCTGTTGAATAGGAAGAATTACAATTAAAACTTTCCAGTGTGCAACGGTATACTGTTTTCTACAACCCCAATCAAATGTCTACACTGTTAAAAATAGGTATTCAAAAATAAGTAAAATTTACTCATTTTTTTTAATACAATCGATGCTTATTATAAAAACCGAAAACAAAAGTTTCAATTTTGAAGAAGATATGTACTTAAAAATGAGTACAATGTTTACAAATGAATAAAAAGAGCAGATGCTAGCCTTTATAGGCTGCATTCATAAATCAATTTCAATAAATATTGACCAGTACAACCAGGACTTACGGGAATCGAACACACAGAGCCTTATCGTTAAGCTACCAGGGGCGACATGCAGAAGTTATGTTAAATAGGTGTGACAAAAAAATAGGAACTTAAGTAATTGAATTGTAATAATTCAATTTCCATTTAAGCAATCGACATCAAATTATGTGGAAAACCATCTTCTGAACAAATGCTTTAAGTTTGTCAGGTCGCTTTGTTAAGATGGCTTGAAAATAAGCTGATATTAGCAATAATTAATCCCACTGCTCATTTTTGCGAAAGAACGATTACTTAAATTTAAGTACGCCATCGCTGATTTACGATGCAATTGTACTCAAAGAAAAACGTACTCATTTTTAAGCACCTTTTTTATAGTGTACACTAACTCATACTCCAAAATATTTCACAAAATCGCATCACTTTCCCCCTTGTAATAACAGAAAATGTTGACTCTAAATTTCTCCAAACACTCCCACGTAGCACACGAAGCACATTCAACGAACTAAGAAAAATTTCTTACCAAGTCTAGGCTGTATCCCATAGTCCCAAGCAAAATCACAATTCAAGCGCACGTCTAACACATATTAAGTACATAAACTGATGGTATTCAGTTTCTACGTGTTCGCGCATTTTTATCAACTCCGTTACCTTTTTCCCAGCTCTGGTCTGTCCTCTTTTTCAATTGAAAAGTTACCAAATTGGATGCCAGACCAGACTCTAGTCCGTGGACGTTGAATATCAATCAGAAAAACGTTATGTCAGAGATTTGCTTTATTTATTGTGCAAATTCTCCACGGTTTCGGTGTGTGTGTTGTTAAGAAACTAGTTTTAACCATTTATTTACTTTATTTTGGTTGCAGAGCTGTTGCGGAATTCCGCCGTCTACATTTAAGTTGTAAGCTCCATGGATGAGATGGATAAATGTATTTGTTGAACGCCGTTGAAATTTAAACCCTGTAAAATTGTGAATTTTATGCAGTCGTCTCAAAATTCGTATAAATTATGAATGATTTTACATAAGAATTTTATACTAGTAGTTTTGGGTAGAGTAGACCTCGCGACGAAATAAAATATTTTCACCACATATGTCAATTTTAATGAATTAAAGAAAAATTCCTACCAAATTTGCAGAAAATCGAGCAACGCTTTTGGTAGCATCAAACTGTATAACAAACAAATTTACAGACAAACAAACAAAAAGCCCAAATCTCTGGTTAAAACAGGAAATCGTTAACATTAAGTCTATTTATAAAAAATCTATAACTTATGTATTTATTCACTGTAAAAAAAAATGTACTTAAAAATGAGTACCTGAGAAAGAAATGAGTACTTATTTTTCTTTGAGTAAAATTGCATTGTAAATAAGAGATGACGTACTCAAATATAAATAACCGTACTTTCACAAAAATGAGCAGTGTTTTCTAATATTTCTAATATCAGCTTCTGTTCCATATTAATTAATATCGATTGCGCTTATCCTACTTCCTGTTCTTTTGGCACACCTTTTTAATATTTCTTCTGTTTATAACCTTTTTACGTCACCCTGGTAGTACAACGGATAAGGCATGGGGATGCGATCCTTGAGGACCTGGGCTCGATTCCAGGTAAGTCTTAGTTGTAATTGTCGATATTAACTGAAAATTATGTAGGCAGCCTATGTAAACAAGTAACTTCTGTTTTTATTTATTTTTATTTAGTGTACTCTTTTTTGAGTACATGATACATACTTGAGTACATACCTTTTCAAAACCGAAACTTTTGTATTTGGATCTATGTTAAGCATTGAATGTACACAAAATAAGTACATTTGACATATTTTTGTGCACCTGTTTATATAAATAACAGTTATAAATATATATTTTGGAAACTGTTAATATAAGAAAATGGAAGTAGTGAAATATTAGACACATTCATCATGTAAACCAATTTGTCCCTTATTTTGGGTGTCTGTTGCGAAATTTCGATGTCAAAATTTAAATTGTAAATTCAATATATGTGGAGTAGGATTAATGTATTTATTGCACGCTGTTGAAATTAAATTTAAACCCTATAAAATGGTAAATATGCAAAATCCAGTAAAATATTTTTATAAACAACGAATGTGTTTACATATTTTATTAAAAAGTACTATTATTTAACTATTCATTTATTCAAAAAAGTTATGAACACATATTTTTGAAACCATTAATATACGAAACTAGTGGTTGGAAGATTTAACAATTTCATGGCTGCAACAAATTTTATCGTTACACTTTTAACAATTTTTATTTTCAAGAAATTTAATAAGGAACCCTTCCTCTAAAAAGAACTTTGCTGAGAAATTTTATAATTGTGTGCTGTCGAATTTCGGAAATCAACCGCAACACTTCAGCCGCAGGCTAAGTTGAAATTGCGCACAACTTTTCTACTTTTTTTTTTTAATTTCGACGTGCTACAATATTATCACCGTCGCTTCGAATTGAATTATGATGCACCTCTAGGAGATAAAATTCTCCCCTGACTTTATACAGAAATATATATAAAGTCGTTGAAGTTTTCTGACATTTTGAAGCTCTTTCGGGAGCATCAAGCCAGTGAATCTACAAACATACTAAATTTGCAGACAAGTATATTATTTTTCGTTTTAAATATTATATTAATTAAAACTGAATTAAAATGCATTGTTATATGAATCCTTTATGGGTCGATCAACATGTTTGATATTTTCATCCCATTCATGTTCTTTTCTCCAATCAATCTCTGTAAAAAATGGTACTTAAAACTGGGTACCTGAACCTTATCGTTTTTCTTTGAGTACAATTGCAACATAAATGAGCGATGGCGTACTGAAATTGAAGTAACCGTAATTTCGCAAAAATGATAAGTGTGATTTAAAAGGGTTTATCTTAGCTTCTGTTTAAGCCATCTTAACAAAGCGACCTGGCAATCTTAAAATATTTGTTCAGAAGATTGTTTTCCACGTTATTTGATGTCGATTGCTTAAATGGAAACTGAGTTATTACAATTAAATTATTTTACATTCCATTTTTATGGCAGACCTTTTTAACATTGCTTGTGTGTTTAACTTCTTCGCGTCGCTTTAATAGCTTAACGGATTTGACTCTGGACAGTGGTGCTTGCAGATTGGGTTCGATTCCCGGTAAGTCTTGGTTGTAATTATCGATTTTTATTGAAAGTGATTTATGAAGATATCCTATGTAGGCTAGCATCCGCTCTTTATATTCTTATTTACACATTGTACTCATTTTTAAGTACATATCTTTTTCAAAATTGAAACTTATGTATTCGGAGCCATGATAAGCATAGAATATATTCAAAAATGAGTACATTTTACTTTATTTTTAGTACCTATTTTTAACTGTGTATTTATTCTCTTTTTATGGAACAGTGGCATCCAATTCATGTTCTTTTTTTCAATCAATACCTCGATGTTTTCCATGGTGATATCCAAGTAATTTACCCGGTGATACCCAAGTAATTTACCCTGTGATACCCAAGTGATTTACCCGGTGATACCCAAGTAATTTACCCGATGATACCCAAGTAATTTACCCGGTGATACCCAAGTAATTTACCCGGTGATATCCAAGTAATTTACCCTGTGATACCCAAGTAATTTACCCTGTGATACCCAAGTAATTTACCCTGTGATACCCAAGTAATTTACCCTGTGATACCCAAGTAATTTACCCGGTGATACCCAAGTAATTTACCCGGTGATATCCAAGTAATTTACCCTGTGATACCCAAGTAATGTACCTGGTGATACCCAAGTAATTTACCCGGTGATATCCAAGTAATTTACCCTGTGATACCCAAGTAATTTACCCGGTGATACCCAAGTAATTTACCCGGTGATATCCAAGTAATTTACCCTGTGATTCTTAAGTAATTTACCCGGTGATATCCAAGTAATTTACCCTGTGATACCCAAGTAATTTATCCGGTGATACCCAAGTAATTTACCCGGTGATATCCAAGTAATTTACCCTGTGATTCTTAAGTAATTTACCCGGTGATATCCAAGTAATTTACCCTGTGATACCCAAGTAATTTATCCGGTGATACCCAAGTAATTTACCCGGTGATACCCAAGTAATTTACCCGGTGATACCCAAGATGACCCCTAATGACATACTTTTAAAGTGTCTTAGATAAAGAACAAGGTAAGAAAGGAAAATTGTCTTTTTATGTTCAAGAACATGCCGTTCTTGTTCAATTTGTAGAACAGGGAACAAAAGAACAGGTCGTTAATTTTGAAACGGAGAGTCACATGACGACCGCATAGGGTTCATATCGAGTAACAGTGTTTTAAATAAAATATTTCTATTATATCCCCTTTTAAAATGAGTTAAGCAGTAAAAGGAAGATCCTGAGGGATCACTTTCCCCATTCTCTCAAAATTGAATTATTGTACTGACACCATTCTGACAATGAACCTCCGAATTGAAAGATGGCTCATGATCTCTTCTGAAAATCGATACGTTTTGCTCGCCTGTGCTTCGAGCGAGGCAACAATGGGCCATTTGATCGCCGAATTTATATCGTAGCTGTGAAGGATCGCGCATGGAGATCTATATCCATCCATTCACACGTATTTACTGCATCATTAAACAGCCATTGTTGCCCTACTAAAAACTGTTTAGAGTCGTACTGTAGAAAAAAAATCACTGCTGCACTTCGTAAAAAAGCTCTTACGAGCATGTTCCAAGTTCGAATAACGGCGTTGTTATTCGCGCTTCACCCCATAAATTTGTTCACATTCGCCGAATACTAGTAGCCGAATCCTATAAACTCGCCTTCTGATTTTAAGCAGATTTGTGAGATAAATTTCAAGTTATGCTGCTTTAAGGGGTTGTTAACCGTGTTTATGGCAATAATAGTGCGCATCTATCAATTAAAATATTACTTTAAGCTGTTATCAGTTGCAATAGTGTTAAACTTAACTGGGGAAATACTTTGTATTATGGTATTTATAAATGCCTTGATCTTTATTACATTAAGTTATTGTGAAATGGTTACTTTTTTGGTTACTTTTGGTTACTTTTTTGTCGAAAATTGGTTATTTTCGCAGTAGGTGTGTAGCTCCCGAAGAATAAATTACGTTCCGCGGTATGTTAGTTGCTAGGTGAGTTGCGCCTAACGACATTTTTGGTTCCAGGTGTATTGCGCCCCGCCTCCGGATTGCCATCCATCGTTATTTATAGATTTAATATCATGTCAAGCATTTTTTTTGTGCAATCTATTAGCCTTACCCAGAATTTACCTGGTTTTTTTACCCTTACCCATTTTTTTTAAAGTATTGTGCCATTGTCCGGAGCTAAAACCGACTGCTAGGAAGGGATGAGTAGCCCTAAACGACAGCTCGAAAGGGGAACGACCTGTTTTTGAACATGAATGTGCCGTTGTCTTGTGCTAAAAACGACTGTTCATATGATCATGTTTAAAAAATACGAGGCATTGTTCCCGGGTCTTTCCTTCGAGATAGATCCCGAACCGTCGCCAATAGCCCACTGTGCAATTCTAATGCGGCGTTAATTCAAGAAACCAACCCAAAATATACTGACCAAAGATATGAGAATCTTAAAAGTGTTACCAATCGAAGATGAGCAGGGCGCAATACATCTAACAACAAAGATGCCGCGGGGCGCAACTCACCTAGTAACGCGAGAAAAAAAATTCGGGACGCAATTCACCCTCAACCGCTATTTTTATTGCTAAATCATACGTCTAGAGTTGCTCATGTGTCGTATTTTTATGTGTCGGGATTTATATTAAAACGCGTTTTTTATAAGCATACTATAAAATATACTGATGAAAGTTTGAAATTTAAATAGCTCTTCCAGGAGTATTTTTATTTTCACAAATTTTCTATTAAATTTTAATCCATTATTTTGATTTAAAAAACTTGAACATTGTAAAAAAATGTGCATAAAATTAGTTCATGGACGCACTCGTTTTTCTTTGAGTACAATTGCATCGTAAATGAGCTATGGCGTACTCAAATTTAAGTAATTTATACCCTAACAATAAAGATTGAGCCCAATTATAGTGTGGTTCTGTTGTGTTTTTATAACCTCTGAACTTGGAGTAAGACCAGGTACACTGAGCACGGGCAGCCTAATCATGTAAGGAACAAGTTTTGGGGAGTGTCAACTTCGTTCCATCTTCAGCATTTGCTATATTACTCAAATGTATAATGCCACCACCTGGAGCTGAAAGCAAGAAAACTAAAACAAATCATAAAAGAAAGGGGAAAACTGTCATTTTAACATCTTTATCATATAAAACTGAATTAGAATATCAGGTGGAAGAAAAGAAAAAAGAACATGACAGAAAAATACTTATCAAGGAAGAGAAAATAGTTTTCTGAGGACCCAGAAGACAAAAAAAAAGAGAGACCATCTCAAAACAAAACAACCAAAAAGGGAAGTATAACAAGAACCAATATAACAAAAAAGTCTTATTCCAAACACCTAATTCCATGATTGATGATTCTTCCATTAAAAACGATAAAAACGCATGAGACGTTGCTTGTTTATATTGTAATGATGTATTTTCTATCTCAAAAAAGAAGAAAGATGGATACAACATGGTAGGTGTCTTGCCTGTTCCAACGAATGTTGCAGTGCAGTAGACAAAGAGTATAACTACTTTACTTGTGAGTTTTTAATAATATTTTTAAATTGGCACGTAAAATAAAAATACTTCTTCACCAACAATCGAGTTCTCTAATTTACCATAAGGTTGACTTGTACACCCGGTCTTACCCCACTAAAGTGGTGAGACTGGATAAGTTGACTTAAAAAAAAATCATTTATAAAAAAAAAAAAAAAAAAAAAAATATTTTTTTTTTTATTTTTTTTAAATTAAAAAAAAGTAGTGAAACTTTGACTTTTGAAGAATGATTTATTGTACTCAGTTAAACAACGAATATTTAAATTAAATCTGACATCAAACTCTAGGTCGATAAGTTTGGCTCCCGCAGGGTATCAAGTGTTAGCAATTCGGTCTGCTCCCACTTTCCCCTTATATATAAATCGCTTAGGCTTATCCTACATAAGTCTTTTTTTGGGGCTAAATAAAATAATGTATGTTTTAAAATGTATAAAATAAGAATATATCCGGGAAAAAAAAATAAGGTAAGTTTTCGGTAGTTACATTTGACAAAAACACTTAATATATTTCCAAAACTAGCCTATGTTCAGCTGAGAAGAATATTTCATAGGTTGTCAGCTGTTTTAATAACATGTGGCAAAATTGAAATGTAAATTGAGACAGTATGCTGTTGATTGAAAACTACAAACTATTTTGTATTTATTGACATTGCTTACTGAAGTTTATTAGTGCAATCAGAAAAGCTATAGTAGGAAAGGACAGCTATTACCTGCATAAACAGACATCAATTGAATAACGTTTTTAATTTTTTTAAAACATTAGTCTGATACAATAGTATAATTAAATTATTAAAACATTAATGCATGACTTAATTACGTTTAAACAAGAAAATTGGCCATACGCAGTTCTATAAATTAACTATTAATTTAATAACTAAATCATGATATTAGTTAATGCTCTCTTTGGACGCGATCAACCAATTACAATACTTACAACCAGTTGTTAATCTAGTTAAAAGTTAGAGCTGCATTTTGTTTTAAAAATACTCGGCTTTACTAGATTTAAAAAGTTTACTTAGCGTTCTGGCCATTATTTAAAACGCTTCTTTATTTACCGATCATGCGTTAATTTATTCACGAAATGTTGAAAAAAAATTCAAGAAACCATACTCTATTTTTCTTGTTAGTACATTTGTATTTTTTTTCGATCGATCCAACACACACATATCTACTGCTTCTGCGTGTAAATTAATTTTTCAGAAAGTCAATGAAAAGGATGTGCCCTGTATTATCTCATCATTAATTTATGTTTGTTTAGAATAGTTATTTAATTAAAGTATGGGTTGCGAGCTCAAATATTTGTTCTAATTATCGATGCATGAAACGCTGATCTTAAATATGAAAGAATGAAGATTCCGAAAGAAGAAAAGGAAATAGAAACAAAACAATTTTCGATTGATCGTTATTTTTTTTAGTCATAAAATAAGTTCTTGTCAGTTCATCTAATACTTACTAAAGGCCCCCAAATCCTAATATTTTTATTAATAAATTCAAAAA
The DNA here is from genome assembly GCA_963932185.1 of Troglohyphantes excavatus. Lineage (NCBI taxonomy): Eukaryota > Metazoa > Arthropoda > Arachnida > Araneae > Linyphiidae > Troglohyphantes > Troglohyphantes excavatus. Next base: position 10,783,665 of record OZ010676.1, on the reverse strand, counting down.
TACTATTTTTGTTGCATTATTAGAAAAAAAAATTCTGAACGATAATCGAAAACAAAAATAATATTTTTTTAAATTTTCTTTGTTTTATTTGCGTTTCTTAAGCTTAAACAGACTTTTTAAATAAAACACTACTCCTCCTTTAATTTTTAATGTCTAAAAAAATTTAATTAGATAAATAACGTTAATGTATATACCAGACGTATGAATATACTTTTGCAGATTTGGGTTTTAATTGTTTTCAAAAACTTCTTTTAATTTCACAACCTAAGAAATATTCACATTTTTATGTTTAATAATCGTAAAAGAATTATTTATAACTTAATTTAAAAACGCTATACATACGCTTATAAAACAAATATAAAATCTTCAAAAACTATTAAAAGTTTTATTTTAAGTTAATTTTTCACAAAGCCTAAGCATTTTAAACATAATTAAAATTCAAAAAAACATATTTTGAGTAAATGACGAATGTTGCAGACGAAAAGTATATAAAAAGATAATAAATGGTATATAAAAAGATAATAAATGGTATATAAACATCTAAACAGATATACTTCTCTTTCGTTTACTGTTTTGCAAATTTTGTAACACCTTCTTAAGTAAGTATGTATATTACAGTATCCTTTTATGAAATCGAAATTTGGGGCTCGGATCTCCTTTATTGTTTTATGTCTCCTTATTATTTTTTTAATGCCAAAATAGAACTGCGCTTAACCCTGCAGCACTCGCGCCCATCAATACAAGGCGAATCAAATCGGAAGCGAGACGACTTGGAAAGACTCCTACTGGAATGACATCACTTACTCTTAGGGGCCGTCAATTATTACGCCTGAGAGGCTCGTAAGAACTAACAAATGATCTATTCGACAAGATGATTTCGCTCACAGGGAGAAGAAAAGGGTGATCAGAGGTTCGAGTGGTTGTGGGGTTATTTTATTTAATGTTATTGTAACGCTAAGGAAAGTAAGGATTTTTTTTTACCTCGATTGAAAAGATTTATGAAAATTAGACAATAACTTTATGTTATACAATATGTAAATATATTTGTACGATATGGTGATTGTTCCTTATTACACTCTAGTCGAATGTGTGCTGGTCCTTAGAAGGGTTTAATGAAAAATCCAAACGCAGATCAAACCGCGATAAGTGGCTTAATATGTGACGGCCCCTAATAAGAATACGCTACCTCAGTCATTATGTTTCCAATTTCGTTCCACCTCTAATTTGATTCGCCTTGGATTGTGCCTCTCAGGAATAGCGCGAGCTCCTCAGTGTTAATTTATAAGTAGTACGGATTGATTTTGTTTGACTAACTCAATCACTCATTCATCTTACAAGCTAAAAATTAAAAGAATTCAAAAATTAAATAAAACTATTAGTTAGTTATTAATAGTTTTTTTTATGTTTCTTGGAATTATACAAGATACAATGCGGATAGTTAATCATGCTTATTTTTTTATTAATATCCCTTTATGCAGACTCACCCAGTGTAGAGTTTAAGTGTCAAGATATATTCCTAAACATAGCCAATGTATTATTGTGAAACTTTATGTATGACATCAACTGCGTAAATGCAGTTTTTTGGATTTTTTACATCGCAGTGTCATCACTTAAAACATAAATAATCTTCTCACGGCGCAAAAAAATTTTGCTTGGCGAAGTAACGTGTCGCTGACGCTTTAAATTTGAAAAATACTAGCCTTCCCGTGCGATAATGATCACGTGAACAACCCCTACCGCCCCCCCCCCCCCCCACACCAGCGAAGAATATTATTCTACTAAACTAAAGCAAATGTATTATATTGTATAAGTTATGGTGCCGTTTATTTTTACCTCCTATGGTTGCATTAGTTCTAAAACTAACAAAGAAACGAACACGTTTATATGGATATATTGAAAAAAAATTATATTACTTTAGCAACACAATAAAAAAAATTAGTGGTTTGAGATTTCCTTTAATAAAAAATTCCGAAATTAAATTTTAATTATGTTTCTTAGTTTTTAAAATGTTTTTTTCCCGACAAAATTTATTTTAAATGAAAGTAATATGCCTATTTTAAATGAAAGTTAAATGCCTATTTTAAATGAAATTAAAATGCCTATTTTAAATGAAAGTAAAATGCCTATTTTAAATGAAAGTAGAATGCTTATTTTAAATAAAAGTAAAATGCCTATTTTAAATGAAAGTAAAATGCTTATTTTAAATGAAAGTAAAATGCCTATTTTAAATGAAAGTAAAATGCCTATTTTAAATGAAAGTAAAATGCCTATTTTAAATGAAAGTAAAATGCCTATTTTAAATGAAAGTAAAATTCCTATTTTAAATGAAAGTAAAATTCCTATTTTAAATGAAAGTAAAATGCCTATTTTAAATAAAAGTAATTACAGAATACCTAATTAATTAACATAATTTAAAATATCTGTGATCATTTCGGTATAGAACTTCAATTTTATAGAAACATCAAACCTAGATTGAAATATTAAACAAAGCTATTTTTACTATTACAATAAAACGACCAAAATCCTTAAAACCCTCTAAGAGACAAAACGGGGAATACATATATTAAATATTTATTAAATAAAAGATTTAAAAACCTATAATGAAATGACCATCATAAAAATACAATTTATTAAACGATAAGTCAAGAACCTCTCTTTATTTTGGCAATACCTTTTGTATTGAAACATGCGCTATACATTTAGAAAGGTTGATGTATAGAGTCAAGATAAAAATGTTTTCTTCCAATATAACATCAGAGATTTTCAATCATAAACGATGTGGAGCAGAAATTGCGCTTCTCTAAAAAGTGAAATATTGTCTACGATAAAACGTAGTCCGCTTTAAAGATATATAAGATCCTTGTGTCTTCAGTGTACTTAATTTACTTCTTACTATGCATTTATGTTGATTTTGTTTACTTACCAACTAAACAAATTGAATTTTGGAATTCATTTTTCCGATATTTTCACAACTACAAAATTGTCACATTGAGACCTTTACATAGAAAATTCTTTTTTTTATTCATAATTTGATTTTATGAAATTGAATTCAAGTTTTTAAATATTGGAAAAATAAATTAAAACTTTTTTTATATATTATGCACCATAGCCAAATAAGCATTTTATGTTGAGCATTTCTAAATTTTTGCGCATTTACCTCAATTTCTTGTGATTTCTTGTGACTGAAAAAATTTACAAATTTTTGAAAGCTTTATATTTTTTTTAACCATGTAGCTGATATTAAAGTATAAGTAAAAATAATTAGCAGCTTATTTTTGAAGATAGAATAAAACAAAAAGTAATAATACTTTTCTTAAGCACAACAATTTAAAATATAATTTACGGTTTTCAGTGTAAAAAGACATTTCGATTATTGTATTTCTATAATCGATCAGATAAATAGAGCAGTTTATAACTTTTCTATAACTATATTTATTGAGGTGAGAATCAATGATTGCTGATAGTTAAGTTATTACGGTATGTGCTATTTCCTAAATAAAATCTTTATAATAATCGGTACTGCCGATTGGGTTAACTAAACCGCAAACGTATTTTATACAAACCATATACATACCATACATTATCATATACATACCATACACCATGGTCAGATGATGAGGAAACACCTGAACTGGCGCCCAACGTCTTCAATAGACGTCGGGACTTTGGACTCCGATCAGATTTATCTTGCACCAGTCCCGTATACACGCCGTTAATTTTTTGCGGATGTTCTGGACGACTTTCCTAGTATTTTGTGGCAAAGCTGGCAACCCTCCGATCACAAGATCACTACTTTTTTACTGTTCTTTATCCCCAGTTGCGCAGTTGGTAAGGCGTTCAGCTACTAATCAGAGGATTGGTGGTTCGAGTGGTGCAATGGACTTGACATAGAAAAGTAAAAAAAGTAGTGAACTTGCGATCGGAGGGTTGCCAGCTTCGCAACAAAAATACTAGAAAGTCGTCCAGAATATCCAACAAATTATACTGGCGTGTATACGGGACTGGTGCATGATAAATATGATGGGGGTCCAAAGTCCCGACGTCTATTGAAGGCGTTGGGTGCCAGTTCAGGTGTTTCCTCGTCATCTGACCATGGTTCTAAAATAACGAGGTGCATGTATGAATGTGTATGTTTTCCCGGGTCTTTCCTTCGAGATTGACCCCGAACCGCCGCCAATAGCCCACTGTGCAGCTCTAGTGCGACGTTAATTAACAAAAACCAAACCCAAAACTTTCCTTCGAGATAGGCCTCGAACCGTCGCCAATGGCCAATGTGCAATTCTAGTACAAAGTTAATTAAACAAAACAAACCCAATAGATCCCGAGCCGTCACCAATATACCCATTGTGCAGCTCCAGTGCGGCTTATATTCAACCAAAAACATATATCTCCTCTTTTTACTGAACACCGAAAAAGGCGCAAAAAGCCAACGCCATGAATAACTAAAATAAACAACCCCAAGAAATATATTCCCGTTGTTTATCTATCATCTCCAAGAAAGATCCCCCCGACAAGGAAACACTTTGTTCTCCTTCAATACCATAAAAATGCTCTGCGCTGTAAGTGATAAACCTATATTTCATGAGATTGTCTTCCACCCGAGACCCCCACTGCAAAGTAGGCTCGTCCCTATCCCCAAAGCTCTGTTGGGTGTGTCTATTCGAAGCGAGACTTTGACATGAGATCTATCAGACTGATTGAGATACGATGGAAGGAATACTGTAAGAGTGGAATGTCCGTGATCCAGGTAATTTTGAATGATCCAGGTAATTTCTGATGGTCACATTTCCTGTGACCATCAGAATGTGGGCGAGGCATTTTCTAATTCGCACTTGATTTGTCAATCATAGAAAGGCATGACGGGATCAGGAACATGTTGGTTAGAATTAAGGTTAATATATTCGCTGACAAACATTCGCTTTTAAGCTACTAATGCCGATCAGAAAGACACAAAATAAATTTAGGTATTTATTATCATTGCACTAGTGACACTCTTCAGTGTGACACCACTGAACTCTAACTGTAACTGCTGGAAGGCTCAAACCTTGTTTCCTCTACGGGCGCGTTGAAACCAATTGAAAGCTGCCATACTGTGTCCCAAATTTTTTTTTTAAGTGATTTAGTGGTGTTTTTTATTACCAAAGCATTGTAGAAGTATTAAATTTATATAAATATTATATTTTCTTCTTATAGAATTAATTTTTATATTGCCAAACAGATAGTTTTTGTTCTTGCTTTTTAACTACTTCTACTTTGACTTGCAAATGACTTCCTATTTTAAGAGCAGATTACATTTAAAATGGGTTTAAAAAGAAAATAAAAAAAACTTACCCAAAAGTAATATATGTCGGCGTATTTTAACATGAAAAATATACGAAATATTGCAGTATCAAGAAAAGTGGGACACATCATGGCGGCCTCTATATCGGCTTCAAGTCAGCAAAATGTCTTGCCCTATCCAGAAGTTACAGTTAGAGATCAGTGAGTGACACCCGTTACAGTGGCGGGAACTTGCATTATAATAGCATAGGCGACTCATTATAATAACATAGGCGGCAGTATTATATTACTAATTCAGTGTTAATCTTCTATGCAAAATTGGTTTGAATAGTTATCATACTTACACATAAAATCATGGTGACTCGCTTTTCAGCTACTAATGCCGATCATAAAGACACAAAATAAATTTAGGTATTTATTATCATTGCAATAGTGACACTCGTCACAGTGGTGGGAACTTGCATTATAATAGCATAGGCGGCAGTATTATATTACTAATTTAGTGTTAATCTTCTATGAAAAATTGGTTTGAATAGTTATCATACTTACACATAAAACCAATGGTGATAAGTTGATATCCAAACCTTACTTAACCAAATTCGACAAATATTTTTAAAAGATTATGTTACAAGGTGGTGAGAAAGTATTTGGTAAATTCCTAGAACACGGTACGGCTTGGCGCGATTCTGAAAACTGGCGCCAAGGTAAGGATGTAAGGCATGTTTTCGTTTGTCGCCAAGTCAAAATGGCAAACATAATGGCTGGCTGGTTGATTAAATAACGCTGCGCTAGAGATGCGCATTGGAATATTAGAGACGGTTCGGATTCGACAATTATGGAATTAATCAAAAAATACGACATAATCAAAAGTCTTAAGCACAAGCAAGTTCCGTGCGCTAAGGTCACAAACTCGTACCTCGATTGAATGTACCGTGAAACATTGGTCTCGGCACTTACCTAAAGGTCAACATACGGCCTCCTACTACTAAAGATCAAAATCGGTACCCTCTTCGAGCAGTCGATAGGGGTGCTTACATACAATCTTTCGAGCAGACGGTTACGTCAAAAGTCGGGCCTCCGTGGCCGAGCGGTTAAAGGCGTCAGATAGGAATACGAAGGTTCCCGGTTCGATGCCAGGTGATGGACTTGACAAAGAAAAGTAAAAAGTAGTAAATCTTGTGATCGGAGGGTTGCCAGATTCGCTACAAAATACTAGAAAAGTCGTCCAGAACATCCGCAAAAATTAACGGTGTGTATACGGGACTGGTGCACGATAAATCTGATCGGGGTCCAAAGTCCCGACGTCTATTGAAGGCGTTGGGTGCCAGTTCAGGTGTTTCCTCGTCATCTGACCATGGTTCTGAAATAACGAGGTGCAGGTATGAATGTGTGTGTGAATGTGTATGTGATCCCGTGTCTTTACTTCGAGATAGACCCCAAACCGTCGCCACTGTAAAACTCTAGTGCGACGTTAATTAACCAAACCAAACCAAACCTATGTCAAAAGTCGTCGGAAATAACTTCCGCGGGGCAACCACGCAGCAACAAGTCTTCAACACAAATCCAGCATTCATACACTATTCAATGATGGCACGTTTGCTTTTTACCCCTGACTTCCATAAATATTTACTATTAGATACACATCTGCAGCATACATAGCGATATCAGAACACAACCATGTGTCAAACGTAGTGCTTAAAATTCAGGAATAATTTTAAACCAAACAGGTGCAAAAGGCTGACACTATAACCCTCCGCGGTGGGTGTAATCAAGTTTATTTACGTCATAAATTAGGGTTGACAAAATATAAACTTTATCGCTCACCAAATGTCGCCACATCTCGGATTTGGCGACTGTACCGTATACTAGGAATAGACCAAGTATTTTTCGAAACATAAACTAATTAACACGTACAGTAAGAGAATTAAAAATAGGAGCCATGCTCAAAGTAAGATCTTATTACACAGGGATACTATGAGAATTTTTCGATTTTTGAATGAGAAAAACGAATTATTAAAAACAACTTTTATGCTAACTGAAGTATTGATTTCAGAAATGACTACAATACTTCTTATTACGATATAAAAAATAAAAAGGAATAAGCTTTGCAAAAGCATGTCCTATACTTTTGTTCTTTTTCTGATACAGAAAAACAATTTTTGGCTAAAGAACACATTTCAGCTTTCGCACATGAATTATTTAACAAGTATAAAAAGATAAATGCGTAAACAATGAATAAATATACAGTTTTTGGTAAATAGTAAACTTATGTTTGTTTTAGGCTGCAACGATTGTAACTAAACAAAATAAATACTGCTAGTTCTAAAACAACATGTAGAAATCTTCCCTAGTAATTATTCACTATACATGTTCTATAGCCTCAAATATATTAGAGCAAATCTAAAATAATAAAAGAAATTGTCTGTCTGTGTTTATGTCTGTGGAACACAAAACACTATCGTCCACTGTTCAGACATGTCTGAAAACTTAGATAAAGATACTTTCAATCTATAATTATGCACCTGAAGCTTTAAATTTAATATCCCGTTTAGTTTTCCGTTTACAAAGGTTTTAGAAGCTATTTTTTTAAATGGGCCATTAAAAAATAGTATCAACATTGTTATAAAATTACATTGTTATAAAATCAAAAGATCTTGACAACAATCAAATACTTTAAAATAAATTATTATATATTTAGTGTATTAAATAATTGAAAGTTGGCGATCAAAAATTGCTTTGGCGCAATAACTCTTTCTGTGGGGCTTCAAGGGGAATAATAACGGAAAAGCTAACATTCGGAGATGTACCCGTAGTTGTCTGAACAATAGACCAGCTATTTTGTGTTCAAGTAAACAACAGAAGAAATAACTTGAGACAGCGAAACAATGGGATAACGTTTTTGTGTAATATATTTATTTAATTCTAATATCTAGTATTAGAATTAAATAAACACATGTCGTGGAAATAATAATAGTTAAAATTAGTATTCACATTCATAAACTTATGGATATCATGAATGCAGTTACATTTTAGTATTTTTTTAATTATGACTGATAACTACATCCTTGTACTTCATAAAAATTGAGCAGTATGATATAACATTGCTGATTATCAGCAGAAGATGGTTTTCCACATTATTTGATGTCGATTGCTTCAATGGAAACTGAGTTATTACAACTCAATTATCTTGCTTCCCATTTTTTTTGGCACACCTTTTTTTTAACATTTCTTCGGTTTATAATTTCTCCACGTCGCCCTAATAGTACAATTTTACTTATTTTTGAGTACATGTTTTTTTTTTTAAATGAAACTTATGTATTCGAAGCCATTATAAGCATCGAATGTAATCAAAAATGAGTACATTTTGCTTATTTTTGATTGCCTGTTTTTAACAATGTAGGTCTTGATGGAATTGCAAAAGAATCATAGTAAACTGTATGAAGAATATCTAATACGTTTTGTAATATATTTTATGAAAGAATCGCATTAATATAACGAAAAACAAATAAACGCGTCGAAATGATAATGATCCTAATATATATTCATGGGTTCGTGAACTCGAGCATATCGTGCGTACAATTGAGTAACCAAACTCTCATTGTTATATACGATTAATATAAATAGAAGTCACGCTCAATGGTCATGCATGCAATTTTGCTTTATGTTTGTTTACGTGTAAGTTAGAAAATAACGTATAAAAACCGTGTTTCCTGCTATAAATAAATACCAATTATATAATAAGTACAAGTTGATAGAGAAGCTAGATTCACATGTATAATCATATGGTCGCTATATTTGCCAGTTTATATAAATTCATTAAAATATTAAATAATTAAAAAAATTCAGCCAAATATATTCACAGTGTAAAAAAAAGGTACTGAGTATAAAGGCTTTAAGTATAATTTCATCGAAAACTGGCATATGACATACTCAAATGCAAGTAATCGTACTTTCTCAAAATAGCAATGGGATTTGATATTGCTAATAACAGCTCCTGTGCAAAAGATCTTAATGAAATATGCCAAACTTAAAATAGTAGTTCAGTAGATGGTCTTCCACATTATTTGATGTCGATTGATTAAATAGAAACTGAGACGGACGATCAATTGCCTTATTTCCCATTCTTTTGGCTCACCTATTTTAACATTTCTTCTGCTTATAACTTATCCACGTCTCCCTGGTAGTATAACGGAAAAGGCATTGGGCTGCGATCTCTGAGGACCCGGTTTTGAATCCCGGTAAGACTTAGTTGTTATTGTCGATGTTTATTGAGTAGATTTTATTGAGTTGATATTTATTGAGTATTATTTTATGAGTAGACGCTTCCCTACATAGGCTTCCTTCATAAATCACTTTATGAAGGAAATCTATGTAAGCAAGTGTCTACTCATTTTTTTTTAGTTCGATAATTATCGCATGAACAACCCCCCCGCCCCACACACACATCAGCGAATATTAGAAAATTTTATATGGCCAAAAGAATCAAAAAAGTTTACCTGTCTGCATGTAGATGGCAACATTATCGACGGCTCGTTAAAAAAAAAAACTTTAAAATGAATTATCTTAAACGCATTTTTTTAGAAAAAAAAAACGTTGATATTTATGAGGTAAAAGTACGATTCGACACTGGTCCATGAAATTCTTTTTCTTTTGATTTCTCATGTGTTAAAATCAGTTACTTCTAAGGGTGTAATAGGGATCTTTATTACAGCAATAATATATGTGATTTCAACATACACTATTTTTCTGAGTTTAAAATGTATGTATATTTCTGGAAACTCATAGACGACTAAAGACGTTTAAATCGTTTAAATGTAATACAACTACAATAACCCTTTTTCGAAAAATTGTGATATAGCGTTTTGAATTATTAATAATAATTTCATAATTTAATTAGTTAAGTAGTTGATAATGTGATATTATTCTTCAAATTAATAATCCAATAATATCCCCTTAATTTTAAAAAATCCATTCACTTATACACCTAACTAATTCTAATCCACTAATTGTCCACTCTAATCCGCTAATTTCTGGAGACTCATAGACGACTAAAGACGTTTAAATGTAATACAACTACAATAACCCTCTTTCTAAAAATGGTGACTTAGCGTTTTTAATTATTAATAACAATTTCATAATTAAGTTAGTTAAGTAGTTGATAATGTGATATTATTCTTCAAATTAATAATCCAATAATATCCCCTTAATTTTAAAACATCCATTCACTTATACACCTAACTAATTCTAATCCACTAATTGTCCACTCTAATCCACTAATTTCTGGAGACTCATAGACGACTAAAGACGTTTAAATCGTTTAAATGTAATACAACTACAATAACCCTCTTTCTAAATATGGTGACTTAGCATTTTTAATTATTAATAATAATTTCATAATTTAGTTAGTTAAGTAGTTGATAATGTGATAATATTCTTCAAATTAATAATCCAATAATATCCCCTTAATTTAAAAAAATCCATTCACTTATACACCTGAATAATTCTAATCCACTAATTGTCCACTCTAATCCACTAATTTCTGGAGACTCATAGACGACTAAAGACGTTTAAATCGTTTAAATGTAATACAACTACAATAACCCTTTTTCGAAAAATTGTGATATAGCGTTTTTAATTATTAATAATAATTTCATAATTTAATTAGTTAAGTAGTTGATAATGTGATATTATTCTTCAAATTAATAATCCAATAATATCCCCTTAATTTAAAAAAATCCATTCACTTATACACCTGACTAATTCTAATCCACTAATTGTCCACTCTAATCCACTAATTTCTGGAGACTCATAGACGACTAAAGACGTTTAAATCGTTTAAATGTAATACAACTACAATAACCCTTTTTCGAAAAATTGTGATATAGCGTTTTTAATTATTAATAATAATTTCATAATTTAATTAGTTAAGTAGTTGATAATGTGATATTATTCTTCAAATTAATAATCCAATAATATCCCCTTAATTTTAAAAAATCCATTCACTCATACACCTGACTAATTCTAATCCACTAATTGTTCCGAATTCCCCATAATAAAATGCGTTATTTAATCTCCCTTATTGATCCAAGCAGACAATGAAGAGCTTTTCAATTTACACATCCAAGCTAAAGTTAATTCCTTGGCTTGGATATTTAACTAAACAAAAGGACTAAATGCGAACGCTAACTGATTTCATGCTTTCAGAGATTTAACACTTAAACAAATAGCTCTCTCCTGCGGTGACCAGTTAGTCGAGAAATTTATTCTGTACCCATTCAAAGACATGGAGCATCCAGATTCGTTTGTTTGAACAACGCTATCTTCGAAGGCAGTAAATTGCATCAAGGAACGGATTGAAGCTGAGGTAACGGAAAGCACAGCTTTTCAGCAATATTCAATTGACGGCAAGTTAATTGATTCACTGTTATCAAAAGCACGTAATGTTTTTAACAGTCTCGCGCTTCGAGTTATTTAGAATTGATTTGCACAACACATGTAATCATTTAATGTTTATTTTTTTAAGAAAATGTATTTCAATAAGTATAGTAAAATTAGTAGAGGATGTGATTCATATAATTTTGCTTTAATTGTCAAATTGTCTAAAAGAAGGTGTATATAATTTATTATTTTATAAACTATAGATTTAAATATATCAATATACATTATACCTTTGATATAGAAATCAAAACTAATAATAGCTCTCAACAAATTACATAAACTTATTTTAAAATTTGATTGAGTGAACTGGCAAAACGTGACATTTAATTAGATAAACACAAATATTATGGATGATTTCCATATTTAGACAAATACCATAAAAATAATTTAAATAATACTAACAATTACTATAACTAAAAATAAGAACAGCTTTGTATAGTTGACAATTTCATGATAATTTGTAGGTACTTTTTTTTTAATCTTAAAAAGGTTGGTAACCTTCAGAATAGAAACATAATTTAAAAAAAAAGGCGACTGCGAGAAACGAAGAAAAGGAGATAATATTACATATATATATATATATATATATATATATATATATATATATATATTATCTTTTGATCTATATAAATTATAAAGTAGGTTTAGATGAACTAACATAATATTATATTTGTAGGTCTCTTTATTTATATATTAAAACATTCACTGCAACAAATCCAAATAGCGAAGATTTTTTTAAACCTCCATAAACAATAAACTATTTTATTGTTTTCTAACAGAACTGATTCCGTTGAAATACTTTCCATAAAAGAAATGTAAACTATTCTACCCCCCCCCCCCACCTAAAGTATAACATCCACTGATATTTATGGACTTATATTATCTTTTGAGCTATATAATTTATAAAATAGGTTTAGATTAACTAACATAATATAATATTTGTATGTCTCTTTATTTAATTATTAAAACATTCACTTCAACAAATCCAAACAGCGAAGGTTTTTTGAAACCACCATAAACAATAAACTATTTTATTGTTTTCTAACAGAAAGGATTCCGTTGAAATACTTTCCATAAAAGAAATGTAAACTATTCTACCCCCCCCCCCCCCCCTAAAGTATAACATCCACTGATATTTCTGGACGTTTCTATAAAATCCTTCAGGCCAGAAATAAAAACCCGTTTACGAAAATATTGCCATTCTCGTTGCCCCCTGGAAAAAAGAAATAAACCTAAAATAAAACCCCAGAGGGGAGGGGGCTTAAAAAATTCCCAAACGTCACTTTTGGATCTATCCTATCTTCCATTTTTGAATAATCCCCGCTAAGCCAATATGAAAACTGCTACTACAAAAAGCGAAGCCCGATGCCACTATTGCTTTATAGTCCCTTTCCCCTCGGACTTTTATATGAAGATTTATATATTGGGAGATTCCCAGTCTCATCAGCGAGACCTTGGCGACGGACTATGAGACTTCCGGCGTGTTATGACCCATTTCGGGAAGAAAACAAATAACGCCTATATATATCTGGCTGTATATCTGCTCCCGGAGACTGTATATCTGGGGCTGAGACTTTGCTTTGGCGATTTGGGCTGCTACGAGGGTTGTAGTCGCAATCGAAGGGAGGCAGTAACAGTTGGAGAGCGAATCAGTTTCTTATTTTATTTTTTTTGAGGGGGGGGGGGTGTAAATCAAAGGGTTGTAAAGAAGGATGGATTTTCGATTGAAGTTTTCCTTTTTTTTGTGGGAGAGAAAAGGGATGTCGTTAAACTGCTTTAACTTCTGCTCCGTTTGGGAAAGGGGAAGATTTGTGATCCAAACCACGCGCCATAAACTACAACAGGTATTTGGGGGGGGGGTGGAATTTTTACAGCTCTTCTTGCCGGAAGAGCCCTCGAATATAAATGTCACACCGATGCATATAAAACGATCATGGGGTTTTAAGTTTCTAAAGAAATGTTCAAGTGATTCGATTCTGTTGTAAGCTTAAATGCGTGGAAGAGTCAGGAAGGTTATTCGTTTGGGGATCCGTTTATTAGACAGAAGGCCTGTGAAAACAGGATACACAAATAGTGGGTAAGATTTTAGTACCTATAAACGAAAGGAAAATGTGTTACATGAAAAGCGATAACTATTTTCGTTTGTATTTATACACTATTAAGAAAAGGTACTTGCAAATAAGTTAAGTGTACTCATTTTTGAATACATTCGATGCTTATCATGGCACCGAATACATGAGTTTTAAATTTGAAACAGACATTTGTGGGGTTCACTTCATCTACCCGATACTCCCACTTAGGCGAGAGTGATCACTTTGGCCTGACTGGCAGAGTATCGGCGTAGCAACCCGAAGTTCCTCGGTTTGATACCGAGAGTAGCCAAGTAGTTCTTTGCGTTACATGGACATCTCCGGACTGCAGATCAACGCAACCTTCGAACAAGCACTTGTGACACCATATCGCATCAACCACTGCCAACTGATAACACTTGACGGCATCAACCACTGCCACGTGATAACACTTGACGGCATCAACCACTGCCACGTGATAACAATTCACGGCATCAACCACTGCCACGTGATAACACTTGACGGCATCAACCACTGCCACGTGATAACACTTGACGACATCAACCACTGCCACGTGATAACACTTGACGGCATCAACCACTGCCACGTGATAACACTTGACGGCATCAACCACTGCCACGTGATAACAATTCACGGCATCAACCACTGCCACGTGATAACACTTGACGGCATCAACCACTGCCACGTGATAACACTTGACGGCATCAACCACTGCCACGTGATAACACTTGACGGCATCAACCACTGCCACGTGATAACACGCCACTGCCACGTGATAACACGCCACTGCCACGTGATAACACTTCACAGCATCAACTACTGCCCAAATGATAACACTTCACGGGCATCTCAATCATTCGTTCCTACGTCCGACTCACTGAGAGGGGGTACTTTGGGGTTCACTTCATCTACCCGATACTCCCGCTTAGACAAGAGTGGTCACTTTGGCCTGACTGGCAGAGTATCGGCGTAGCAATCCGAAGATCCTCGATTCGATACGGAGCATAGCCAAGTAGTTCTTAGCGTTACACACTTACTCAAAACAATGAATAAAGAGTGCATTTCCATGCCTACCAATGGCGGCCCACAGTCACTTGGCAGTAAGTCTTAATTGTAATTGTTAATATTTATTGAAAGTGATTTATAAAGGCAGCCTATGTAGGCAAGCAACTACTTTTTAATTCGTTTTTACTAATTATGCTCATTTTTTGAATGCATGTCTTTTTCAAAAATGAAACTTATGTATTCGGAGCCATGATAAGCATCGAATGTAATAAAAAAAGAGTAAATTTTACATATTTTTGATTACCTATTTTTAACAGTGCATAAATAAAAAAAGGAGTACAGCTATCTGGTTCTTCCACCCGTGCCTTCAATTGTTATTGTACAAATTCCGTCTTAAAGTTTAATCAACCTTAACTATAATAAAAAGTAAATATTAATTTACTTTAGGAAATTAACACTGCATTATTAGCTCTAAGAAGAGTCTTATCTACCTAGATTCAACATTAAAAAAAAACCTGAAGTGTTATCAATTTCCTATTAATCTGAGCTCTTAGAATTAGTACAAAAGCATCTTCAAACCATGTTTCTCAATATGCACGTAAAAATCAAGTTTGAATTTTTTTTTTTAACCATTCCCAAATTTTAATTATGTTTTTCTGATAAAAATAATTCGGTTATTAACGAGATATTTTAATAGAGAATTTTAATGAGATTAAACATGAGTTTATTTTCTCGGATCCTGTTTCATTTAATTGAATTTTTGTTTGGTAATGTGATTGAGATATAAATAACCAAGTTACTAATGAGATCAAAAATATTTAATTTTAATACGGGTCCTTATAATCATGCTTGACACATTTTTTTAGCGTTTTAAAAACTATATTTGTAAATGAAATTAATGATTTCGCTCGGCTGAATAAAATAATCATTGTGGGTGTGATAATAATTTAATATCATATTTTTTCGGATATTTTAGTGACTTAAATAAAAACTTTAATTAGTTTTAAGTTTTTTTATATTTTAAATCCTTACTTTTATATTACTGAAAAAGATTTTAAATTCGGTGTAATTTTGGTTTTTTAATATGCAAAAAAGTAATATATGGAATAAACACATACTTTAGATGGGATATATCTAGGACTATATTTGTAAATGAAATTAATGATTTTGTTCGGCGGAATAAAATAAACGTGGATGTGCTAATTATTTAATATAATATTTTTCTTATATTTTAGTAACTTAAATAAAAACATTAATTAGTTTTAAGGTTTTTTTTCATATTTTAAATCCTTACTTTTATATTTACTGAAAAATGATTTTAAATTAGGTGTAGTTTTGGTTTTAAATATGTTATAAAGTTATATATGGAATAAACACATACATTAGATGGATATATATAAAATTATATTTGTAAAAGAAATTAATGACTTCACTCGGCTGAATAAAATAAACGTGGGTGTGCTAATAATTTAATATAATATTTTTTGTTTATTTTAGTGACTTAAATAAAAACATTAATAATTTAAAAAAAAATTTCTTTCATATTTTAAATAATTACTTTTATATTTACTGAAAAATGATTTTAAATTAGGTGTAGTTTTGGTTTTTAATATGTTATAAAGTCATATATGGAATAAACACATACATTAGATGAATATATATAGAATTATATTTGTAAAAGAAATTAATGATTTCACTCGGCTGAATAAAATAAACGTGGGTGTGATAATAATTTAATATCAGATTTTTTGTTTATTTTAGTGACTTAAATAAAAACATTAATAATTTTAAAAAAAATTTCTTTCATATTTTAAATAATTACTTTTATATTTACTGAAAAATGATTTTAAATTAGGTGTAGTTTTGGTTTTTAATATGTTATAAAGTCATATATGGAATAAACACATACATTAGATGAATATATATAGAATTATATTTGTAAAAGAAATTAATGACTTCACTCGGCTGAATAAAATAAACGTGGGTGTGCTAATAATTTAATATCATATTTTTTGTTTATTTTAGTGACTTAAATAAAAACATTAATAATTTTAAAAAAAATTTCTTTCATATTTTAAATAATTACTTTTATATTTACTGAAAAATGATTTTAAATTAGGTGTAGTTTTGGTTTTTAATATGTTATAAAGTCATATATGGAATAAACACATACATTAGATGAATATATATAGAATTATATTTGTAAACGAAATTAATGATTTCACTCGGCTGAATAAAATAAACGTGGGTGTGCTAATAATTTAATATCATATTTTTTCGTATATTTTAGTGACTTAAATAAAAACATTGATTAGGTATTTTTCATATTTTGAATTCTTACTTTTATATTTACTGCAAAATGATTTTATATTAGGTGTAATTTTATTTTTCTAATATGTAATAAAGCTACATATGGAATAAACGCATACATTAGGTGTAAACTTTAATATATGTATTTATAAAATACTAGTATTTTTATACACTAAAACGTATTTTTTCATATAAACATATATGTATAGATTTTGAAATATGTGTTCTTAATACATATGGTAACTGAGCATTTCATGAAGTATTTAAATTGTTTATGACATTTTAATGAAATGCCGAATTATGTTGTTACAGAAAAGTAGGATAAAATAATTAAAGTTTGGCATATTCGAAAAAACGTTATTAGTTCTTTTTGTGAATCAATACAATTATATATATCATATATATAAAGCTGAAATCTTCAAAATGTGTCCGGATCTCTGTTTGTTTGTTTGTCAGTACAAAATAAGCTCCGTAACTACACAACGTAGATCTTTGAAATTCACAGAATAATTAGTTAAAAAAATTAGAAATTTAACGTGATCATTTTCGAGTCTATACGATGTTCCATTTGAAAGTTATGACATTTTTTAGCGAACTTCAGCAAAGTTTCACGAAGTGGCAACAGTAAAATCAGTTAAAATCAACGAAGCAAAGCGAAAATATAATATAAAAAAATTATGAATCGATTAGAATGCCGATATTTACACGAAATTCTCCATAATTACAGAACGTAGCTTTACGAAATTTACAGAGCACTTTAATTGAAAAATTAGATATTTTTTGTGATAATTTTTAAGTTTGTACGATATTCCATTCGTTTATTATAGCTATTTTAATGTATGTCATTCACTTAACATGGATGACAATATCGTTTGCGATTTTAAAGAATTTTCATTTCGTTATTGATACTATAAAAATGACGTCATAAGTTTTGTTTGATTTAATAATTACTGAAAATATCCGCACATTCGGCTTTTTGCTACAATGAGAAGAAGAAATGTATATATTTTCTGTCATTTGTCGTTATTTTATTTACCACCGAGCGAAGAACGGGTAATTTTGCTAGTGTAGTATAAAATCAAAAAAATATTGTAGTTAAGCAGTCTTCTTTTAGTTTGATTTTTGGAAATTATCTAAAGCAGCAAAATTTCTTTTAGCATTTTTATCCCAGCTTGAACAATGAATAGAGGTTATATTCAGAGAGTTGTAATATTAAATAGAGAGCGCCTTCAATACCAGACTCTCGTAAGGCCGCGGTGTCGACATTGAAATGAAAAACCCACATTACGTGGTTATAGCGCTGCCACATTTGGCGTTCAGACATCTGCAGGAGTTTCAAATTTGGCGCACTTTCTTCTCTTTTGGTGATAAGGAGTTCTGTCCGTATTCAATTTTTTAACATATATGTACGTATTTACTTATTTTTAAACAATAAGCGCTAAATATTTCCTCTTCATTAACGAAACGAAAATATTTTATTTGTGTTCAATACTCGAAGAAGCGAAACTCTTTATATTTCTCAGGTTTTATTGTTCATATTTTCTTATTGAAGTATACAAAATAACAATTGAAAGAACTTCGCTTATGGTAAATTTTTTACATAAAAACGTAATGCAATTATTTCAAAACTACAAAGTAAGAAAAATCTCCTTAATCTGTTAAACTCCCTTAAATTGTGCCACTCGTTCAAAAAAACGATATTTAAATACAAAATTAAACACAAAACCATATTGCAATACTTCGATCTCGTTTAGTTGTGAAAGTCGCCAAGGCCTGCCAAGTAATATTGGCGCATGAATGAATTGGCATTCCCACATATCACGTGGTTTCAATGATGGACACACGGAAATCAGCATTTTTATTCCTCTATTTGTATCATTACTCTATGGTTATATTCAGTTCACTTTATTAAAAGATTACTTTGAATACAGACAGCATTAATGCACTTTTTTGTTCGATGATATTTAAATTTTTTTACTATCTCTACACACTCCCTTTAATCCTTGACAAACCCACATTGACGTACATTCCGTTACGTCACTATTAAATTAATTTTAGATAAAAATTTAATTTTAGATAGGGCTAAAATAATTTGTTTGAAACTAAAGGTCCCAGATGAAACAAACTTTTTATTTTTCGTAAAAAAACCTCAAAATAAACATTTTAATCACATCAAAAGAAGACACACAGTTACAGTAAACTACATATTCAAATTTTACATATATAAAAAAAAGAATGCAATCAATACTTATATATAAGAAGGAAGTGTCTGTCTGTGGAATAGAGCAAAACCCCTTATTTTGAGTTTTCTTCACGAATTAGGATATACTGATTCAGAAAATCACATTAGAATTTTTTTTGTCTGTTTGTCCGGATTTAACTCAAAAACGACTAAACGGATTTTTATGAAACTTGCGCCATTTTAACAATATTTCCTCGACTTAAAATCTGCACTTTTTTTCATGTCGATACCTATAACCGTTCAAAAGTTATAGAACTTTTTCCTATATGTTATTCCTATTGGAAATTTAACTGTAGATCTATCTTCCCTTCATAACATGATTTTTAAAAATCGCCTTGGCTACCAAATATATTTTTCGACGATATGGATAAACGATGCATTTTAATTGGCTGATGAGTGAATATCGCCAAATGTTGCCAAATGAATTTAAAATATCGCAAATGAATGAAAATGACGCCAACCAAAATTTAAATATCGCAACAAAAAAAAATGCCAAATAAATAAAATGTTGCAAAACAATTAAAAATATCGCCAAGTGAATAAAAATGTTGCCAAATGAGCTAAAATATACCTTAATATTTAAAAATGGCGAAATTAGTGTCCAAATAATAAAATTAATGTCAACATGGACAAAATACAGTAAAACAATAGTAAAACACTCGAATTAGTGGGAAAATAGTAAAAATTATATTTCAATTATCAACATATAATAAATAATAAGAACATTTTATTGCCTATTTTACGAATACTTTATGAGGTTCAACCAACAACCAATGAGTTTTAAGAACAAATTCGCAAATTACAACTTGATCATTACACAAAAAAATTTAAAATATCTATATATAAAAAAGAGTGCCTGGAACTTTGCCTTTTGATTTTGACGATTAGTCAAAACTACACTTGGAAGTACAGAAGAATTCAAGATATAGAATTCCTAATATATATATATATATATATATATATATTTTAAGGGATGAACACTCGGTATGCCAAAAGTCAACTCCAGAAGAATTGCATTAGTTTATCAACAAACGTAAGAATAGTAATGCTTTAACAAAAGGGGTAAATTTCCAAAGGGAATAATATATATATATATATATATATATATATCAGTGTTCACTCTAGACGTTTTTTGAAGGGCGGTCCGCCCTGCCCGCCCTTTTTTCATCTCGATAGCGCCCTCATGCCCATTTTTTCCAAAATGCCGCCCTCTTTAGAAATAATTCCGCCCTTCTTGCCCTTTTCAGTCAAGCACAAGCATCATTGCTTCCCTGGTTGTCTTTAAAAAAGGCATCGATTAAAAAAGATTTGTGTGTAAATTGGAATTAAGTGAATTATGACAGTAGAAAAACAAATTCCTTTATAACTACGTGTGTTGTGAAATCGCGATGATTCCGCGATAATTTCGAGCACGGGGCATTCTACAAATCCTATTGGTTGCCTGTGCCTGCATATGAAATTCTAAGTTTTTTTCTGTGTTTTTTTAAAGAGAAGTTGGTTTGGGACTAGGTTGGGATTGGTTTGCAAGACTAAGCATCTTATTACCAAATTTTGGATTTAAGTAGCCTTTTTATCAGTTTTGCAAGGGGTCCGATTCCTACTTAGAAATTTGGTTTTCAGGGAAAACAATTTTAGAATGCCAAATTTTAAATAATATTTTTAATAAGAAGACACCAATTTTGTACGGGTCTTTCCTTCGAGATAGGCCAAGAACCGTTAACAATATCCCAATATTTAGCTCTAGCGCAATGTCAACAAACAAATCGGAACTTTTTTTTGTTTGGTCACGGGTCCGATGTGTCAATGTGTGGCCACGCCAACACCACATTTTTTTTAAAAGTGCCCTTTTAAAAACAAGACGTGCCCTTTTACTGCCAATAGCGCCCTGCCCCTTTTTATTTCTAGAGTGAACACTGTATATATATATATATATATATATATTGCCAACCGAAGGAGGATAAATTTTCAACATCAATTGGCATTGAAGCAACATCGCCAAGTGTTTTACTTTTATTTTTGCGCAATACATTATTTTTATCGACATTATATTGCAAGGCTAATATTCGTAAATTTCAGTTTTATAAGTAGTCACAATATCATGTAAAGTCGAAAACATAAAAAATAAAATGTACTAAGTTCAGGTGTCTCAAAAACTACTCAAGTTAATTAAATAAATCTAGATTTTGATAAAGTATTTTTTTCACAGTGCACAGATAATATGCGACTGGCTATGGTAACAAATAAAAGCATCGCGCAGCTCTTACTTCGCAAATTAACCACGAGCAACGCCGGGCCATATTGCTAGTATATATATATATATATAATTATATATTAGTATATATATATATATAAGTAATTATATATATATATATATATATATATATATATATATATATATATATATATATATATATATATATATATATATATATGATGTGTAAATCTACACCTATTTCAAGTCAATATTTGATCATTTCATCAATTTGATACTTCGTGTTATTCCTCGATATGGTGTGTGGTAATTATTTTCTTTCTATCGGTTTATACCATTAAGTTTTATGTTAAAGAAACCGTCCGTTGGTTTACAGGATTTCTTTCTACTTTGGGTTTACAGGACTTCTTTCTACTTTGCTCGCCCCCTTATTTTCTTTCATCTTTTCTTTACGTAAAGGTGACATCGAACATCGATCTCAGTCGCCTTTTTTTACAAAGACGAGGGGAAAAAGATGTCTAGTTAGTTTTTTAAACATATATTTACATAGTTAGACCAAATGTCAATTGAATTCAGTATTCGAACTTTTTATTTTATTTTAAAGATATTCTAGTTTTTTAATAAATGAAAAGGTTTGGATTGAATGTATAAATTCCTAGTTATATGTAATAAATGAATAAAAAAAGGTAATAGTAATGAATAATATAGTAATAAAAAAGGAAGTATCTAATTTGATTAAGAAAATATTTTAAAGAAAATATTTTTCAGATTTATTTTGCCATTTATATATAAAATGTTGCCGTAAGGCGGTATTATTCGGTAATTTATTAACTTATCTTTCCACTCTGTTCAAATATTGATTTAATTTATGTTGTATAATTTTCATGATAAAATATATATACCGTTGTGACATTTTCTAATATCTTTATCATCACAAATTTTCAGTTACATTCATTCGGTTTAATTCATGGGATTCAACTAAAAAAGGATTAATATTTTAGCAAATTTCATGAAAATTATCATAGCGTATCATAGTACAACAATTGGTTTGATGCGATCATTGTAATTACTGTAGAATAAACGTAACCCATTAAATTGTTTATAATAATTCTGGAAATACGAAAAGGACTAATACATTTTATGTTGGCTATGTGATTCTGATTACTTTTCCTAATTCATGTGATTCAACTAAAAAAGGATTAATATTTTAGCAAATTTCTTAACATCTGAAAATTATCAGAGCGTATCATAGTACAACAATTTGTTTGATGTGATCAATGTAATTACTGTAGAATAAACGTAACCCATTAAATTGTTTCCAATAATTCTGGAAATACGAAAAGAACAGGCATTTTATGTTGACTATGTGATTCTAATTACTTTTCCTTTCTTGCGTTTTAGCATTGATACTAAAATCCATAACACATCAAATATCTTTTGTTACAATTCATTCCAGAATGATAACCGTTGTAATAAAAACAATACTAGTTGCTTATAGTCATGTTAATTATAATCATGTTAATTTAATATATTCCGTGAACATAAAATCACACAAAACATTTAAATTTGCGTTTATTACAATAACGCAAGTATGCAAGTAGTAGTGATTAGTATAAGTTTTATATGAAACTTTTTTTGAAAATATTAGGGGGGGGGGGTTCACTAAAAATATATTTAAAACTTAATAAAATCAACAAAAATTGTCAGTAAATCAGTATACCTATATGTATATTATATTTATGGATTCTTTTTTAGATTTGAAATTTTAATAACACAAAACTATTCGAAAGTCATTTATTACCACATCAAGTAAGGAAATTTATAGGCAATGATTCTTCATTTATGATATCGTTATTGGTTTTCAAACACTCTCAAAATTAAGTCTCATTTTTGAAAATTCTGCGATCGCCAAAACTACTTTCGTTATATTTGACAAAAAAAGAATACTCAAATTTTGAACGAAATTCATTTACTCAGATTCATTTTCGGCCCTGTTTTGGGTCATCAGCTCATTTTTGGTTTTTATACTTATATTGTCAGAATATAATCGAGCCTTCTTGTCCGAATAGATAGATCGTTAGACTCTGGAACGGGAGGTCAGAGGTTCGAGTCATCTCGTCGATATTAAATTATTTTAAATAATCCTCATTTTTGACGAAATATAGTTCGTAAAAAAAGAAGACAAGTTTGACGAACTATTTAATCGGAGTCTGTTTCGTCAAAAGACAAAAGTTTCGTCAAACATACGAATGAATTTTTAACAGTGTATTTAACGGCAACATCAAACTTGAAGTATAATTATCTACATCCACTAACTATTTCCACGGAAAGATTAATAACATTTTGTTACATATATCCTCCATACAAGAGATATAATTAGCTCATCTTCAATCCATTAATTTTTGTTCCAAACACTGCACGTTATTTGACTAATGAGTATCTAAAACTTATGCAAAACTAGGAAAGAATGAATGACATAACCCTACGCATATCATGAAATAGTAAAAATAGAACCAAATTGGCACTTTGCGCAAACTGAGGTGAATAAATAACTAATGTGGAAATTAATGCTTGGTGTTTTCAACACAGTGAACAAAAATGCAGTTATCCTTAGTTAATTACATTTTGCACTTAGGTTAACAATGTATATGTAATTATAGTGCCAAAGCTAATGAATCTTTGTTTATGATTTAGTTATGTGATATTGCATTTTGTTATTGTAATTTGGGAAAGAGTGGAATGATAAGCACTGAAATGTTATGATGTTATAGACAAAAATGAGAAATTACTTATTGAAATATACGGTATAGTAAATATGTTTTTAGTGGTACATTCGACAATGTTAAAGTTGTGTCTTTTAAAATTTTAAATTTTAGTAAATTTAATATTTAGTAAAAAAAATATTTAATAATTTTTTTTCGATAAATACTAAAATTTAAATAAAAATTGCATTTTGTTATTGTAATTTTTGGAAAGAGTGGAATGATAAGCACTGAAATGTTACGATGTTGTAGAAATTAATAAGTAATTACTTATTAAGATATATGGAGAGATAGTAAAGTAAATGAGTTTTTAGGGGTACATTCGACAATATTAAAGTTGTGTCTTTTAAAATAGAAAATTTTAGTAAATTTAATATTTAATAAAAACAAATATTTAATATTTTTTTTTCGATTAAATACTAAAATTTTAAAAAAAAATTGCGTGTTGTTATTGTAATTTGGGAAAGAGTGGAATGATAAGCTCTGAAATAATGTTACGATGTTATAGACATAAATGAGAAATTACTTATTGAGATATATAGAGATAGTAAATATGTTTGTTAATGGTGCATTCGACAATATTAAAGTCGTGGCTTTTGAAATAGGAAATTTTAGTAAATTGAATGTTTAGTAAAAAAAATATTTAATAATTTTTTTCGATAAATACTAAAATTTAAATAAAAATTGCAATTTGTTATTGTAATTTGGGAAAGAGTGGAATGATAAGCACTGAAATGTTACGATGTTGTGGAAATAAATGAGTAATCACTTATTGAGATATATAGGGATAGTAAATGTGTTTGTTAGTGGTGCATTCGGCTATATTAAAGTTGTGTCTTTTAAAATAGAAAATTTTAGTAAATTTAATATTTAGTAAAAAAAAAAATATTTAATAATTTTTTTTTCGATTAATACTAAAATTTAATTGAAAATTGCATTTTGTTATTGTAATTTGGGAAAGAGTGGAATGATAAGCACTGAAATGGTGCGATGAGTAAATACTTATTGAGATATATGGAGAG
Source organism: Troglohyphantes excavatus (assembly GCA_963932185.1). Classification (NCBI taxonomy): domain Eukaryota; kingdom Metazoa; phylum Arthropoda; class Arachnida; order Araneae; family Linyphiidae; genus Troglohyphantes; species Troglohyphantes excavatus. The sequence continues at coordinate 10,758,304 of OZ010676.1, read as the reverse complement.
ATAGTATAGTAAATGTGTTTTATTGGTACATTCGGCTATATACTAAAGTTGTGTATTTTAAAATAGGAAATTGTAGTAAATTTAATATTTAGTAAAAAAATATTTAATATTTTTGTTTTTGATTAAAACTAAAATTTAAATAAAATTTCTAAATTTAATCGTGTTAAATCAGTTTCGGAAAGTTAATTAAATATTCAGAATTTATATTTTCTACGTTTAAACTAAGAACGGCCAATATAACATGATTAACATAATCCTAAAATATTATATGTACAATTTGAAACATTAAAAAAATATGAAATATTATTTATATATACTGGAAACATTAAAAAATATTATTTAGATGTATAGAGATAGTATAATAAATGTGCTAGTGGAACATTCGACATTATTAGAGTTATGTATTTTTTTAAATAGGAAATTTTAGTAAATGTATTATGTAGTAAAAAAAGTATTTACTACAAATATTTTTTTCGAATAATACTGAAATTTATATATTATAAATTCTAAAATAAATTATGTTAAAGCAGTTTCGGAAATCTAATTAAGTATTCATAAATTATATTTTCTGCATTTAAATTTAGAAAGGTCAGTGTAACACGATTAATATAATCCTCAAATATTATATGTATAATTTGAAACATTAAAAATATATAAAATATTATTTATATATATTTGAAACATTGAAAACAAAATTATTTAGATGTATGGAAATAGTATAATAAATGTGTTAGTGAAACATTCGACATTATTAAAGTTGGATATTTTTCAAAACGGAAATTTTTAGTACATTTATTATTTATTTATCTAAATAAAAAAAAGTATTTAGTGAGACAAATCTAACAATTTCAATTTAAGCAATCGACATCAATTGAAATGGAAAGCCATCTTCTGAACAACAATTATAATTTTGTCATGTCGATTTGTTCAGATGCCTTGAACAGAACCTGAGATTAGCAATATTAAATCACACTACTCATTTTTGCGAAAGTACGATTACTTAAATTTGAGTTCGTCATCGCTCATTTACGATACAATTGTACTCACAAAAAAATGAGTACGTTCATATACTCAATTTTAAGTACTTTTTTAATGTAGATATCCGTTTGTTAAATTTCAATAACTTAAATATATAGACTTAAAATATCGATAAGCTTTGCATGATATTTTTTGATTGTTAAAGATAACTCAAAGCTGAAATGTATATACAAGAATCCAATTTCTGTGTTTCCTAAATATTTTATAATCTTAGAAACATTGTAAATGTGCAGTGTTTGCAGTGTTGTACATAGTACGTCATCGCTCATTTACGATGCAATTGTACTCACAGAAAAACGAGTACGTTCATCTACTCATTTCTAAGTACTTTTTTAATGTAGATATCCGTTTGTTAATTTTCAATAACTTAAATATATAGACTTAAAATATCAATAAGATTTGCATGATATTTCTTGATTGTTAAAGATAACTCAAAGCTGAAATGTATATACAAGAATCCAATTTCTAAGTTTTCTAAATATTTTATAATCTTAGAAACATTGTAAATGTGCAGTGTTTGCAGTGTTGTACATAGTACGTCATCGCTCATTTACGATGCAATTGTACTCACAGAAAACGAGTACGTTCATGTACTCATTTTTAAGTACTTTTTTAATGTAGATATCCGTTTGTTAATTTTCAATAACTTAAATATATAGATTTAAAATATCGATAAGATTTGCATGATATTTCTTGATTGTTAAAGATAACTCAAAGCTGAAATGTATATACAAAAATCCAATTTCTGTGTTTCCTAAATATTTTATAATCTTAGAACCATTGTAAATGTGCAGTGTTGTACATAGCATCCTAGTTACACAAAGCATCCAATTTATGTGAAATCTAATCTCGAAGTGCAATCAAAACAACATGTTTGTGCCCGAATTTTGTCTCATTACAAATAGCTGCTTTGTTATTTGCCCAATCAGTACAAAATAACGCTGGAAGACAAATCAGTCTAGTTAATCCCTATAATGAATAACCAGATATAAGTTTGCAGAAATTGCGAAATTTATGCAAATTTCATGATATCCATCTTAGTTTGTCAATGTGTAGAATAATATTTTCAAATACTTGTAAACTCTCTGAATTTTACTTTGATGATTTAAGCCTCCGGGAAATTAAGATATCAAATCCATTTTATTAAATTATAAATTGAATTGGATATTTATCCGGGCAGATTATTTTAAATGCGATTTATTTGTTGTATTGGATAAACTGGTTGCGTTTAGGAATAGTTTGAAATTTCACTAGTTATGCTTAGTTTTGTTTAGTAGTTTATATTATATAATAATATGTTTCTATTTAAATTCAGAAAATATGCGTAAAGTTATATTACTTTGAAGGATTTATATTATTTTAATGGTAGATTGTTTGTCAAATGTTTGAATGTTAAGTTTAAATCCTGCATATAATGCTCAGATTTTAAGAATAGCTTCTAATTCTCAAATTAAAATTGATAATGAGTTATTTTGGTTGTTAATTTAAGAAATAATAATACACTGTTAAAAATAGCTACTCAAAAATAAGTAAAATTTACTCATTTTTTAATAAATTCGATGGCTATCGTGGCTCCGAATTCATAATTTTCAATTTTAAAAAAGACGTACTTAAATATAATTATAATGGGTCAAAATGAGTAAAAAGAGCAGATGCTAGCCTACATAGGCTGCTTTCTTAAACCACTTTCAATAAATATCGACAATTACAACCAACACTTACCGGGAATCGAACTTACATCTTCAGCCACCGGTGTCTAGAGTCTTATCTGTTAAGCTACAAAGGCGACGTGAAGAAATTATAAAGAGAAGTAATGTTAAAAAGTGTGTCAAAATAATGGGAAGTAAGCTAATTGAACTTATTTTTAAGTACCTATTTTTAACAGTGTTGTAATAAAAAATGAGTAAATTTTACTTTTTTTAAGTACCTATTTTAAACAGTGTTGTAATCAAAAATGAGTAAATTTTACTTTTTTAAGTACCTATTTTAAACAGTGTTGTAATAAAAAATGAGTAAATTTTACTTTTTTTAAGTACCTATTTTTAACAGTGTTGTAATGAAAAATGAGTCAATTTTACTTATTTTTAAGTACCTATTTTTAACAGTGTTGTAATCAAAAATGAGTACATTTTACTTTTTTTTAAGTACCTATTTTTAACAGTGTTGTAATAAAAAATGAGTACATTTCACTTATTTTTAAGTACCTATTTTTAACAGTGTTGTAATCAAAAATGAGTACATTTTACTTTTTTTAAGTACCTATTTTTAACAGTGTTGTAATCAAAAATAAGTACATTTTACTTATATTTAAGTACCTATTTTTAACAGTGTTGTAATAAAAAATGAGTAAATTTTAATTATATTTAAGTACCTATTTTTAGTATGAGTACATTTTACTTATTTTTAAGTACCTATTTTTAGTATGAGTACATTTTACTTATTTTTAAGTACCTATTTTTAACAGTGATGTAATAAAAAATGAGTAAATTTTACTTATATTTAAGTACCTATTTTTATTAGTGTTGTAATCAAAAATGAGTAAATTTTACTTATTTTTAAGTACCTATTTTTAACAGTGTATAAGTTTGTTTATCTACCGTTTTATAACTACATAACCAAGAAACTATTGAACTGGGAAACAATACCAACTCATGCGGATCATTAAGCGAAGGGAGAAACGAATGCTATAAAGAATCAGTTTAAGCATGCAAACTAATGCCAAGCCATCGACCGCAAAGCGGACGTTTTCATATAGGGATAAAATCCATGCCCCTAGTCACGAACATTGTCGTGCAGTTTATGGAAATAGAACTTCGAAGAGGCATTTAGGTGGAGTAAAATGTCGCACTTTCTACTCCAGGTATTTTTTTTCCCGTTTGCCTATAGCCATTATACAAAAACTTTGTTTCTAGTATCGGAAATATATGAGTTTTGAGAGTATAACAACTGGAATACGTGACAGAAGACACGTCGCAATCATGTTTGGGGCAGAAGTAATATTGTATTTATAAAGCTTTTGGGGCACTCATAAATTGGGTTCTGTGTTTTAAGTCCTTAAGCGTCGTGAATTGTTCATTTACTTGGACATGTAAAATCCATTTGAAGTAAGGAAATAAGTGGACATACGACTAAATTTTGTATTGATTGGTTTAATAAATAAATTATAATGTAAAATTATGTAGATGGGTTTATACATAAAAATAACGCGTTAACGTATTTTTCATGATATGGCTTTTATAAAACAAAACTAAAATTTAAAATGGATTACAGAAAAATGTAAAAATAAATTACCATTGCATTATTAATATAGGGAAAATGTTACAGTAGAACTCCAATTATCCCGATCAATTGGAACCAGAGCCCATCCGGATAATCGAATATTTGTATAATTGGATAATTCACCAATAAAATAATATTTTTTAGTAGAAAAACGAATTTTGCTTCAGTATGTAATGTTATTTAATGGCAGTTAAAAACAATATCAGTTACTTATAAGAATTTTTTTAAATGTGGATTTTTCTGGTAGCTTTTTTTTCAAAGCTATCCGAATCCGGATAATTGGTGTTGATCCGCATATCTGGAGTTCTACTGTAATGATAATGGGATAGATAATGGGACAGATAATGGTACTGATAATGGGAGTTCTACTGTACTAACATATTATTCGTATCAATATTAAAAGAAAGTAGGTTGAAAATTTAATGATGGTATATTCAATTTGAGAAATTTATGTATTTGATCATTATTTTACTAATAAGTTTATGTTTAGTTATGTTAAATTAAGTTATGTTACTAATAAATATAAGTTTCATATTAATAACAGTTTAAAATAAAATATTTTCCGTGATTGTTTTTAAAAGCTAAGAAAAATATAAATTAAATATGTTATAAGTTTTAACTCTCTAGTGCAGGGTTTTTCTTTTTTAATGAAATATTTTTTTTCTTCGTTTTCTTTTTGCCTTTGTACTGCTGAAAAAATATTTTTAAAAAATCCTAAATGCCTTTTTAATTAAATAATTAATTTAAAACTGTTGTATAGCGTATATGCAATGTCATATATAATTAATAAAATATTTTTCAAAAAGTATGAAAATATAGTTAAATACAATCTACATACCTCTAGTATTAGCTAAAAATTTTTGTAGAGCCATATTATACTTATAAGTAATAAAACAATCTCCGAAAAATTCACCTTCACGAGCCAGTTTTAGAACAACAAACCTCGAAGCAGCTGATTGCCTTTATCACAATTATTTTATAAAGATAAGGAACCTAGCCGAGGTTATAAGAACCAGGCACATAGTTCCTTACGTGGAAATACTATATTATTTAACATAACTCTCAATAGATGCAACTAGCGGTCATTTTAAAGTTGTGTAGCATATATGTTACACTATGCATTAAAGGATTAACAAACTCGCTGCCGACCACGCACAGGCGTTCTTCAAAACAACTCGTAAAAAGCAATAGTCAACTTGCATGCTTTTAGATACCGGTAATGAATGTATTAAGCAGCTTAGCTTTTGAATAAATGTGTGTAAAAAATAACGAAAATACTAAGACCTTCAATGGAAATAAAAGTAAAAAAATATATTTTTACCTTCATAATACAATATATTTCGCTGATTCGTAATACTGTCGTACTTTTTAACGATTTAAGTATAAAAGTGACGAATAGTAAAAACTAAACCTGTAACCATAGTAGTGATTAATAAAACTAATCAATAGAACACTTCTTTTTTAGATTTCCTTTAATATATTCAATGATTAGCAATTCAACAATCTACGAGGTAGAGACAAAATTGTTCCAGACTTTGTTCATAAAGAAATATATCGTTATCGAATATGTTCTCTGAATTAATGATATTAGTCACGTTATTATTTCTACTTATAACCCAACTATAAACTACTTATTGCACGAATTTCTTATGTATGTATAGTGATTTATTACATATGGATAATCATCGTTTGCAGATATTATGGATTTTACGAAAAACGCAGTGCAATAAACTTTAAATGGAATATTTCTACAATCTATATATTAAACTAATCCAGTATTTTATGTTAAAAAAGTTATGGAACATAGTTTAAGTTTCCTCCGTGTTAAAGATAATATGGATTCTTTTGTTTAAGTTTCGGTTGTAAGATTTTTGTACTACTTACAAAACTATGTTTCCTTTCTTTTCTATCTTTACATACATCTTTTACTTTCTTTTCTATACATATGACGACATTTACTTAAAAAATGACTATGCATTTTTAACAGTGAAGCGAATTCAGTTATGAAATTACATTAAAACTTGAATTATCCGAACTCCACTTAGCCGGATCAAACTAAACGGATCGCTAATTATTCACATCCGGGTCGCTCAACAATCAACGTTTTAAAAGTTTCTTATATGTGAATGATGTTGTTTTTAGCAGTCATTAATTTGTTTAAATTCATGCAGTACCATACATATAACAATATACATTTATATGGTATAAGATACAAAATTCTTTAAAAATATTTAAAAAAAACAGAAACATCCAGAAAAATATATAAAACAGATATATACAGATTTTATTACGAGTGTTGTAGACGGGAATATATAATTTGTTTTGTTCACCTATACAAGCACAATCAATTTTATAATGCAGTACATTATAAACAAAATTGTACATGGATATAATTCTTCTGCACTCTAAAGAAAATTAATTTTGTTTTTAGATCTAACATTACATTACATACAAAAACGAAATTCGTATTTTTTATTTAAAAAAAAACTTTTGTGTATCATGAATTATCCAATTATCCAGATATTCGGTTATCCGGATATTCGGTTATCCGTATATTCGGTTATCCGGATATTCGGTTATCCGGATATATATGGATATAAGACTATCCGGATATTCGATTATATTGATATTCGATTTTATGGATATTCGATTTTATGGATATTCGATTTTATGGATATTCGATTATCCGGATATTCGGTTATCCGGATATTCGGTTATACGTATATTCGGTTATCCGTATATTCGGTTATCCGTATATTCGGTTATCCATATATTCGGTTATCTGTATATTCGGTTATCCGTATATTCGGTTATCCGTATATTCGGTTATCCACATATTCGGTTATCCGGATATTCGATTATCCGGATGGGATCTGGTCCCAATTGATCCGGATAATCGGAGCTCTACTGTGTTATAGGAGCTGTAGATCACACACGTTTTGAATGCTTTCTCCCCAATATATAACCACCAAAGTATCCCTTCCCCTATTAACCTGAGATTGCTCGTTTCAGGTTGAACCACGTTTTCTGCGGGCTCTCCTCCTGGAGCTACCACTTCGTGAACGTGAGCCTGCACACCTGCGTGTCACTCTTCGTCACATTCCTTTGCATCGACGTGCTGCAGTGGTCCCGAGAAGATTCTGCGACGGCCGCTCTGCTCTTCGCCACTCACCCTATTCACACAGAAGCGGTGAGTACGTCCGAAGGGTCGATACTAATCATCGCCAGGGACGGTCCGATACTTGATTCGATATTTGGTGTAGATACATCTAAGTATCGGTGGCTAAATTATCTATCATCCCGATATGTGCGGTATTGGTTGGTGGTTTCTGTAGGGTTGTAATTGTTTTAATTAGATTTATATCTCGTACTATCCCAGGAAAAACGGTCAGCATAAAATCTACGTCAAAGTTGTAAAATTAAAGGTTTCATACAGGAAAACTGCAGTTTTTTAGATGTATATTAAATTAAAGGTTTTCTTTATCCTTCATTAAAACCTGTAGAAACCTTTAAAAATACCTGCAATACCTTCAGAAAATACCTGCAAAACCTTCAATTGTGAAGCAGTGAAGTTATTGAAGGAAAAATTCCATTTTTTAAAGGTTTTTGCGGGATATTTAAAAACTTTAAACAAGGCAGTTTATTGTTTCACATTCCTTTATAAAACCTTCAATTTCACAATTTGGATAAAGGTGTTATACAGACTTGTTTTTCTGGGATGTAAAGATAATTATCCACAATTTTAATTATTTTCTCTTTTTAAATAACATCAACAGTAACACACGTGGCTGTAGCAACAGCAATGTTTAAAATGGGTCATAATTGTTACTACATTTCATATTTCTAACGGTTATATAACTCTGAAAAGAAGGCATTTTTAAACCTATAGATTTGGCCTGGTAATAATTCTGAATGTTTTTCTAAATATCGCAGTTAGTATCAACCAACCTCGCAATTTTGTGATAATAATAACCTGTTTGAAATGTGTTTAAAGTATTTATGAAAACAATACTAACCAAAGAACAAATCGTCTTTTGTTTCCCTGTTCTTTAAAATAAACGAGAACGTCATGTTTATATTTATAAAACATCCATATTTTTTTCAAATTGTTCTCTTGCCAGATCCAAAACAAATTGCTATTTTTGGTCCTATATTAGCACAAAAAAATTCTGAGAAAAGAACAGGAAGATGAATAACTGTTTTGTAGAAATAACGGAAATGTCAAGAAAGTTCTTGGAGGAGAAAGAACTAATTATTAAATATAATAAATTATTTTTTTATAAAATTCATTTTCGTAAATTTTGAATGAATTGCTAAAATCGAGAGTTCCACCATTTTAAACCGTGAACGGGAAGATCTAGTACGGCGTAAATCTAAAATTAAATAATAATAATAAATAAGATTATTATTATTATTTAATTAATAAGATTATTATTATTATTTAATTAATAAGATTATTATTATTATTTAATTAATAAGATTATTATTATTATTTAATTAATAAGATTATTATTATTATTTAATTAGATTATTTTTAAAGGCTATTGTTTTGCTTTCTAAAAATTACAGAAATATTTTTGATTTAGCGTGCCGATGAATTATTGATTTAGCGTGCTGTTACCAATTATTTGTGCAAATATTTTGTGAAGGAATAGTATTTTGCTATTTTATTTGCTATTTTATTGATTTTCAATGGTGGTATTATGAGGTATCAAAATAGTATGATAACAACCGAAATAAAAAGTTTTCGAACTGATTAGGCCTCAACATAAAATGATGCGCCAAGACGTAAAATATATGTTTGGAATGAAAGAAGAAACTACAGAGACTCGTCTAGTTCAACAAAAGACTAACTATAAGTTAGTTGGTATTATTAGGATAAATTAACTAGGTTAAACTTAGGGATTAATGAGGATAGAATTATTAGGTTAAAATTAGTTATTAATGAGGATAGAATTATTAGGATAAATTATAGTGATAAAACTGTGTAACTTCTAAACTAACTGTTTATACCAAATTTTAAATTAACAATTATTTTAATCGAAAGCTCTTCGAAATTATTATTTTTTACTTAAAATAAACTTATAATGAATTTATTACGAGTGTTGTAGACTTGAATGTATAATTTTATTGCTTCGTCCATACATGCACAGCCAATTTTATTATCCAATGAATTATTTTTTAAAAAAAAGTGTGCATGGACATCATTCTTCCGCACTCTATAGAAAATTCAATTTGTTTTTAGGTCTAACGTTACATTACATACAAAAGCGAAATTCGTTTTTCTACTTTTGAAAGTGGTATAATGAGTTCTCAAAATAGTATGATAACAACCAAAATAAAAAGTTTTCGAACTGATTAGGCCTCAACATAAAATGATGCGCCAAGACGTAAAATATATGTTTGGAATGAAAGAAGAAACTACAGAGACTCGTCTAGTTCAACAAAAGATTAACTATAAGTTAGTTGGTATTATTAGGATAAATTAATTAGAATTGTATTAGGGATTAATCAGGATAGTATTAGGGATTATTGATGATAGTATTAGGGATTAATGAGGATAGTATTAGGGATTAACATGGATAGTATTAGGGATTAATGAGGATAGTATTAGGGATTAATGATAATAGTATTAAGGATTAATAGGATAGTATTAGAGATTCATGAGGATAGTATTAGAGATAATGAGGATAGTATTAGGGATTAATGATGATAGTATTAGAGATTAATGAGAATAGTATTAGGGATTAATGAAAAAAGTATTAGGGATTAATGATAATAGTATTAGGGATTAATGAAAATAGTATTAGGGATTAATGATAATAGTATTAGGGATTAATGATTATAGTATTAGGAATTAATGAGGATAGTATTAGGAATTAATGAGGATAGTATTAGGGATTAATGATAATAGTATTAGGGATTAATGATGTGAGTATTAGGGATTAATGATAATAGCATTATTAGGATAAATTTTAGAGATATAACTGTATAATTTCTAAACCAACTGTTTATTTCAAATTTTAAAATAACAAATATTTTAATCGAAATCTAGTTCGAAATCACTCGATGACCATCAGGCAACACAATTAAAACTACTCATTTGCACGGATTCCCCAAAATGACCAGAAACTTAAGGGGGCACAATAACCAAAACAATTATAAAATTCTTGATTTTTTTTTATTTTCTGAAATTGTAGTTTGGAATATTCTAAATATGCTTGCAAAATTGTGAAAATGTATATATATATATTTTATTTGTTATTTTATATTTTATAATAGATGGTGTGTATTATGTTTTTCAAGAAATGAAAACTTTACATCGTATTTTCTGAGTATTTGGTTTTCTTTGATATTAAGTTTTTCGACACGCTAAGGGGCTTGTTTTTATTATTAATAGGGAAATGTATTATTCTTTAGCATATTGTAAATTATGTGTATATTATAAATTAACATGCGAATTAGCTCTATGGGTAGTAATTTTTTTTAAATACTAAATTCAATGAGTTCTTTGTTATTATAAATAACTACTTATATAAAACTCATATACCTGTAGTATACACACTTTTATTGTCATTTCGTATGGGTTATAGTGCATCTGAGAAAATTTGATAAAAAATAAAAATATTTAAAAAAAAACTTAGCGTGTTAAAAAAATATATAAAAAAATTGAAAAAGATTTAATTCTTTTTAAAACAAACACAAACAATTATTGAATTTTTTTGTGTGAAGTATTTTTCTTTTATATAAATTTAAATAATATACAATACAAAATGTACCCAAAAATCAAAAATAAAAACAACTTTAGCAACTTATCCCCGTAATGTTATAGAGCATATTGTTCTTATGATTTACGATTAAAATTAAACAAACTAAGATAATTTTAAATATACGTAGTATATGTTAAAAAGAAATATAATATAGGATATTTTCACAAAACTTAAACTCTGTCAATTAAATAGTTTGATAAGGAAAGTTTTCTTGGGAATATTTAGTCACTTTAATATGCATATAACAACGAAAAATACTTAAATGCACATTTAAATGTTACGCATGGCCAAATACACGACTTAATGTTAATCCTATACTCATATGTAAATTAATACTTTCTCTGGGACATTTCATTACGACACAATGCTCAGATTTTCGACAAATGCTTAAAATATCTTAATAGATAATTTTCTATGCTTAATTAGCCCCGAAATCCTCTGATCTAATTTAAATTGAATTTTGGTGGAATGAGGTTTAAAAGGACAATGGGCAGTTTAATGCGTATATTCTATAGATCCAGGAAGATCTATTCATTTGAACTGGCATAAGATTTATCAATTCATCTACAGACGTCTTATTAAATATATGCAAAGGTGAATCGAAGCAGGAAAAGACATATCTATGTAGGTAGTCGTAATACACGGGCCTTTTGTATGATTTTACATAACGTTTGGATTAGTACGTGATTAGATTTTTTATTACTGGCATAAGATTTATCAATTCATCTACAGACGTCTTATTAAATATATGCAAAGGTGAATCGAAGCAGGAAAAGACATATCTATGTAGGTAGTCGTAATACATGGGCCTTTTGTATGATTTTACATAACGTTTGGATTAGTACTTGATTAGATTTTTTATTACTGGCATAAGATTTATCAATTCATCTACAGACGTCTTATTAAATATATGTAAATATGAATCGAAGCAGGAAAAGACATATCTATGTAGGTAGTCGTAATACACGGGCCTTTTGTATGATTTTACATAACGTTTGGATTAGTACTTGATTAGATTTTTTATATCAGTTCTAATATGTTCATGAATATCATGTTTCAAGGTTTCATTTGGGCAGACAAATCTATTACATTTATAATTGACGACGTGGGTGAAAGAACCAGACAGGTCCATTTTTTTCTGATTTATAATTTTTCACTTATTACTATAAATAATCCTATATCGGTTGGTGCAAAAACCAGACAGTTCTAAATCAGGTCAGGTGCGAAACCCACTATATCCTTCAAAAAAATATTCAGTATTTGCTATTTTTGATTGGATAAAGAGGGTTTTTCACAAACACGCACTGTTAAAAATAGGCACTCGAAAATAAGTAATTTATCATGGCTCGGAATACATAAATTTCAATTTTGAAAAAGACGTACTCAAAAGTGAGTACAATGAATAAAAAGAGCAAATGCTAGTTTATATAGGCTGCTTTCATAAATCCTTTCAATAAATAGCCACAATTACAACTAAGATTTACCTGGAATCGAACCCAGATCCTCAGACACCACAGTCCAGAGCCTTATCCGTTAAACTACCAGGGCGACTTGAAGAAGCTATAAACAGAAGAAATGTTAAAATGGTGTCAAAAGAATGGAAAATAAAATAATTGAGTTGCAATAACCCAGTTTCCATTTATACAATAAACGTAAAATAATGTGGAAAACCATCTTCTAAACACCTATTTTAAGTTTGTCAGGACGCTTTGTTAAGACGACTTGAACAGAAGCTGAGATTAGCAATATTAAATCACACTGCTCATTTTTCAGAAAGTACAATTACTTAAATTTCAGTACGTCATCGCTCATTTACTATGTAATTGTACTCAAAGAAAAACAAGTCAGTTCAGGTAGTCATTTTTAAGTACTTTTATCTTAGAGTGTTACATGATATATTTGGTTTTGCACCAACCTCAAATTTTGAAATATTTATATTTAATAGATATAGGTTGTTTTTGATTACTCTGTTTGGTATATTGGGTGCTCTTAACATAAATATCGATATCTAATTAATGTATCTTTCGGTTTCTTCAAAATGATAATATAAGGCTTCACGAAAATTAGAATGACTAATTGCTTTACAAAAATGACCTTAGTTCGATTTTTTGAAGTACAATAAAATCCTCAAGAAAACAACAAATTGTTTTGAGATAAAAAATACCTCATTAACAATAGATTTTCAAATCGAATGTAGAATCTTCCTCAAAAGGATAATATAAGGCTTCACGAACATTAGAACGCTTTACACAAATGACCTTACTTCGAATTTTTGAAGTATAATAAAATCCTCAAGAAAACAACAAATTGTTTTGAGATAAAAAATACCTCATTAACAATAAATTTAAAAATCGGATGTAGAATCTTCCTCAAAAGGATAATATAAAGCTTCACGAACATTAGAACGCTTTACACAAATAACCTTAGTTCAATTTTTTGAAGTACAATAAAATCCTCAAGAAAGCAACAAATTGTTTTGAGATAAAAATACCGCCTTAACAATAGATTTTCAACTCGGATGTAGAATCCTCCACAAAATGATAATATAAGGCTTCACGAAAATTAGAATGACTAATTGCTTTACACAAATGACCTTAGTTCGATTTTTTGAAGTACAATAAAATCCTCAAGAAAACAACAAATTGTTTTGAGATAAAAAATACCTCATTAACAATAGATTTTCAAATCGGCTGTAGAATCCTCCTCAAAATGATAATATAAGGCTTCGCAAAAATTAGAACGACTAATTGCTTTACACAAATGACCTCAGTTCGATTTTTGAAGTGAAATAAAATCCTCAAGAAAACAACAAATTGTTTTGAGATAAAAATACCGCATTAACAATAGATTTTCAAATAGGGGATGTAGAATCCTCCTCAAAATTATAATATAATGCTTCGCGAAAATTAGAATGACTAATTGCTTTAAACAAATGACCTTAGTTCGATTTTTTGAAGTGCAATAAAATCCTCAAAAAAGCAACAAATTGTTTTGAGATAAAAAATACCTCATTAACAATAGATTTTCAAATCGAATGTAGAATCTTCCTCAAAAGGATAATATAAGGCTTCACGAACATTAGAACGCTTTACACAAATGACCTTACTTCGAATTTTTGAAGTATAATAAAATCCTCAAGAAAACAACAAATTGTTTTGAGATAAAAAATACCTCATTAACAATAAATTTAAAAATCGGATGTAGAATCTTCCTCAAAAGGATAATATAAAGCTTCACGAACATTAGAACGCTTTACACAAATAACCTTAGTTCAATTTTTTGAAGTACAATAAAATCCTCAAGAAAGCAACAAATTGTTTTGAGATAAAAATACCGCCTTAACAATAGATTTTCAACTCGGATGTAGAATCCTCCACAAAATGATAATATAAGGCTTCACGAAAATTAGAATGACTAATTGCTTTACACAAATGACCTTAGTTCGATTTTTTGAAGTACAATAAAATCCTCAAGAAAACAACAAATTGTTTTGAGATAAAAAATACCTCATTAACAATAGATTTTCAAATCGGCTGTAGAATCCTCCTCAAAATGATAATATAAGGCTTCGCAAAAATTAGAACGACTAATTGCTTTACACAAATGACCTCAGTTCGATTTTTGAAGTGAAATAAAATCCTCAAGAAAACAACAAATTGTTTTGAGATAAAAATACCGCATTAACAATAGATTTTCAAATAGGGGATGTAGAATCCTCCTCAAAATTATAATATAATGCTTCGCGAAAATTAGAATGACTAATTGCTTTAAACAAATGACCTTAGTTCGATTTTTTGAAGTGCAATAAAATCCTCAAAAAAGCAACAAATTGTTTTGAGATAAAAAATACCGCATTAACAATAGATTTTCAAATAGGGGATGTAGAATCCTCCTCAAAATTATAATATAATGCTTCGCGAAAATTAGAACGACTAATTGCTTTACACAAATGACCTTAGTTCGATTTTTTGAAGTACAATAAAATCCTCAAGAAAACAACAAATTGTTTTGAGATAAAAAATACCTCATTAACAATAGATTTTCAAATCGGATGTAGAATCTTCCTCAAAAGGATAATATAAGGCTTCACGAACATTAGAACGCTTTACACAAATGACCTTACTTCGAATTTTTGAAGTACAATAAAATCCTCAAGAAAACAACAAATTGTTTTGTGATAAAAAATACCTCATTAACAATAAATTTAAAAATCGGATGTAGAATCTTAATTAAAAGGATAATATAAAGCTTCACGAACATTAGAACGCTTTACACAAATAACCTTAGTTCAATTTTTTGAAGTACAATAAAATCCTCAAGAAAGCAACAAATTGTTTTGAGATAAAAATACCGCCTTAACAATAGATTTTCAACTCGGATGTAGAATCCTCCACAAAATGATAATATAAGGCTTCACGAAAATTAGAATGACTAATTGCTTTACACAAATGACCTTAGTTCGATTTTTTGAAGTACAATAAAATCCTCAAGAAAACAACAAATTGTTTTGAGATAAAAAATACCTCATTAACAATAGATTTTCAAATCGGCTGTAGAATCCTCCTCAAAATGATAATATAAGGCTTCGCAAAAATTAGAACGACTAATTGCTTTACACAAATGACCTCAGTTCGATTTTTGAAGTGAAATAAAATCCTCAAGAAAACAACAAATTGTTTTGAGATAAAAATACCGCATTAACAATAGATTTTCAAATAGGGGATGTAGAATCCTCCTCAAAATTATAATATAATGCTTCGCGAAAATTAGAATGACTAATTGCTTTAAACAAATGACCTTAGTTCGATTTTTTGAAGTGCAATAAAATCCTCAAAAAAGCAACAAATTGTTTTGAGATAAAAAATACCGCATTAACAATAGATTTTCAAATAGGGGATGTAAAATCCTCCTCAAAATTATAATATAATGCTTCGCGAAAATTAGAACGACTAATTGCTTTACACAAATGACCTTAGTTCGATTTTTTGAAGTACAATAAAATCCTCAAGAAAACAACAAATTGTTTTGAGATAAAAAATACCTCATTAACAATAGATTTTCAACTCGGATGTAGAATCCTCCACAAAATGATAATATAAGGCATCACGAAAATTAGAATGACTAATTGCTTTACACAAATGACCTTAGTTCGATTTTTTGAAGTACAATAAAATCCTCAAGAAAACAACAAATTGTTTTGAGATAAAAAATACCTCATTAACAATAGATTTTCAAATCGGCTGTAGAATCCTCCTCAAAATGATAATATAAGGCTTCGCAAAAATTAGAACGACTAATTGCTTTACACAAATGACCTCAGTTCGATTTTTGAAGTGAAATAAAATCCTCAAGAAAACAACAAATTGTTTTGAGATAAAAATACCGCATTAACAATAGATTTTCAAATAGGGGATGTAGAATCCTCCTCAAAATTATAATATAATGCTTCGCGAAAATTAGAATGACTAATTGCTTTAAACAAATGACCTTAGTTCGATTTTTTGAAGTGCAATAAAATCCTCAAAAAAGCAACAAATTGTTTTGAGATAAAAAATACCGCATTAACAATAGATTTTCAAATAGGGGATGTAGAATCCTCCTCAAAATTATAATATAATGCTTCGCGAAAATTAGAACGACTAATTGCTTTACACAAATGACCTTAGTTCGATTTTTTGAAGTACAATAAAATCCTCAAGAAAACAACAAATTGTTTTGAGATAAAAAATACCTCATTAACAATAGATTTTCAAATCGGATGTAGAATCTTCCTCAAAAGGATAATATAAGGCTTCACGAACATTAGAACGCTTTACACAAATGACCTTACTTCGAATTTTTGAAGTACAATAAAATCCTCAAGAAAACAACAAATTGTTTTGAGATAAAAAATACCTCATTAACAATAAATTTAAAAATCGGATGTAGAATCTTCCTCAAAAGGATAATATAAAGCTTCACGAACATTAGAACGCTTTACACAAATAACCTTAGTTCGATTTTTTGAAGTACAACAAAATCCTCAAGAAAGCAACAAATTGTTTTGAGATAAAAATACCGCCTTAACAATAGATTTTCAACTCGGATGTAGAATCCTCAACAAAATGATAATATAAGGCTTCACGAAAATTAGAATGACTAATTGCTTTACACAAATGACCTTAGTTCGATTTTTTGAAGTACAATAAAATCCTCAAGAAAACAACAAATTGTTTTGAGATAAAAAATACCTCATTAACAATAGATTTTCAAATCGGCTGTAGAATCCTCCTCAAAATGATAATATAAGGCTTCGCAAAAATTAGAACGACTAATTGCTTTACACAAATGACCTTAGTTCGATTTTTTGAAGTGCAATAAAATCCTCAAAAAAGCAACAAATTGTTTTGAGATAAAAAATACCGCATTAACAATATATTTTCAAATAGGGGATGTAGAATCCTCCTCAAAATTATAATATAATGCTTCGCGAAAATTAGAACGACTAATTACTTTACACAAATGACCTTAGTTCGATTTTTTGAAGTGCAATAAAATCCTCAAGAAAACAACACATTGTTTTGAAATAAAAATACCGCATTAACAATAGATTTTCAAATAGGGGATGTAGAATTCTCCTCAAAATTATAATATAATGCTTCGCGAAAATTAGAACGACTAATTGCTTTACACAAATGACCTTAGTTCGATTTTTTGAAGTGCAATAAAATCCTCAAGAAAACAAAAAATTGTTTTAAGATAAAAATACCGTATTAACAATAGATTTTCAACTCGGATGTCGAATCCTCCTCAAAATGATAATACATGGCTTCGCGAAAATTAGAACGACTATTTGTGACCTTAGTTCGAATTTTTGAAGTGCAAGAAAACAAAAAATTGTTTTAAGATAAAAATACCGCATTAACAATAGATTTTCAACTCGGATGTAGAATCCTCCTCAAAATGATAATATAAGGCTTCGCGAAAATTAGAACGACTATTTGTGACCTTAGTTCGATTTTTTTAAGTGCAATAAAATCCTCAAGAAAACAACAAATTGTTTTGAGATAAAAATACCGCATTAACAATAGATTTTCAAATAGGGGATGTAGAATTCTCCTCAAAATTATAATTTAATGCTTCGCGAAAATTAGAACGACTAATTGCTTTATACAATTGACCTTAGTTCGATTTTTTGAAGTGCAATAAAATCCTCAAGAAAGCAACAAATTGTTTTGAGATAAAAAATACCGCATTAACAATATATTTTCAAATAGGGGATGTAGAATCCTCCTCAAAATTATAATATAATGCTTCGCGAAAATTAGAACGACTAATTACTTTACACAAATGACCTTAGTTCGATTTTTTGAAGTGCAATAAAATCCTCAAGAAAACAACACATTGTTTTGAAATAAAAATACCGCATTAACAATAGATTTTCAAATAGGGGATGTAGAATTCTCCTCAAAATTATAATATAATGCTTCGCGAAAATTAGAACGACTAATTGCTTTACACAAATGACCTTAGTTCGATTTTTTGAAGTGCAATAAAATCCTCAAGAAAACAAAAAATTGTTTTAAGATAAAAATACCGTATTAACAATAGATTTTCAACTCGGATGTCGAATCCTCCTCAAAATGATAATACATGGCTTCGCGAAAATTAGAACGACTATTTGTGACCTTAGTTCGAATTTTTGAAGTGCAAGAAAACAAAAAATTGTTTTAAGATAAAAATACCGCATTAACAATAGATTTTCAACTCGGATGTAGAATCCTCCTCAAAATGATAATATAAGGCTTCGCGAAAATTAGAACGACTATTTGTGACCTTAGTTCGATTTTTTTAAGTGCAATAAAATCCTCAAGAAAACAACAAATTGTTTTGAGATAAAAATACCGCATTAACAATAGATTTTCAAATAGGGGATGTAGAATTCTCCTCAAAATTATAATTTAATGCTTCGCGAAAATTAGAACGACTAATTGCTTTATACAATTGACCTTAGTTCGATTTTTTGAAGTGCAATAAAATCCTCAAGAAAACAAAAAATTGTTTTAAGATAAAAATACCGTATTAACAATAGATTTTCAACTCGGATGTCGAATCCTCCTCAAAATGATAATACATGGCTTCGCGAAAATTAGAACGACTATTTGTGACCTTAGTTCGAATTTTTGAAGTGCAATAAAATCCTCAAGAAAACAACAAATTGTTTCGAGATAAAAATACCGCATTAACAATAGATTTTCAAACAGGGGAAGTAGAATTCTCCTCAAAATTATAATATAATGCTTCGCGAAAATTAGAACGACTAATTGCTTTAAACAAATGACCTTAGTTCGATTTTTAGAAGTGCAATAAAATCCTCAAGAAAACAACAAATTGTTTTGAGATAAAAATACCGCATTAACAATAGATTTTTCCTTCATATAATTAAGTAAACTTCATTATGCAAGTTACCACCTGATATGGTGAACTTGAAGCGTCATATGTCAAAAATGAAAGAAATGGAGAAGTTGATTAAATGTTTTTTCCTTGACATCAGTAAGATAAACTTAAATTAATACTCAGGATTATACCGACTTCCATTTTTGACAGAAACCCATTTTTCTTTTATTCTCTATAAACTTTATCATAATATTTTGGATTATTTCGTTATTTCCCTCTATCTTAGCTATATTATAATTAAACTCGTATTTTTTTTCACACCTCAAATTCCCGTCATTTGCGCATCTGAACCCAAATACCCTTTAAAGATATGCGATTTGGGTTACGAAAGCGAACTTTTTGGGTGAAGTTTACAAGTTACATTTAATTATAACCGGGGATGATTAAATTAGATTCAAAAAATGACTAAAAAGTTATTAATTGCGTGGAAAATGAATTTGGATTAAAAGAAGAAAACGAAGACTAAAAAGTATTTTGCACTGGCACTGTCCCAAAGCTTGCTTGACAGAATTAAATCTGGTCATTAAAAAGTATTTTAAGAAGTGAATATGGAATGCATTTTTAATAAAGTGTAATATTAGTCTTATGATTTTTCTGTATATCACATAATCTAATTATTCTGTTATTCTTTTTTTTCTCGTTCAATTAATCTCCTTTCTATTTCTATAAAGATTACAAATCTCACATTGAAGTTGTTTTACTATTCCCTAGTATAAAAATGAAACTGGAATTACAATATTTGTTTATCCAACTGAAAAATGAACATTGCCAGAAGAATCGACATTATTAATTATAGGAAAATATTTTACATGTTTCGAAATATAAAAATTGATAACAAAAACGGTTCATTAATAATTAGAAAACTTATTAGAGATTACTGTTTGTTTATATTTTAAATAGAATTCGAATCAACTGTATATACAGTTAATTTTTTTAATTATAAATTATTATAATTAAAAACCTATACCAAGCGAACTATTTAATTAAAACTATGCCTTTTATGTATGATTTTATTTTTTGCAATGATAATGAAATACGTTTATGCTTGATTTAATTGAAGACAATAGCTAGCATAAAGCATTTTAATTAGTCAATTTGTCTGGCTTGTAAGCTTCTATATGCACAAAAAGATATAAAAAAAACTACTCATTTAATTTTTTTTAATATCATGGGAAAATTTTAACATAATATTTACTTACACAGTTTATATTATTTCTACTGTCGCTTTAACTACTTTTTTCTAATTAAACGTTTTTAGCAAGAATATTATACAGGTAGAATACCTTTATTAATAATTTTATTTTGCCAATACAAAAAATGTCTACCATCTATTATCTTCTTTGTTAGTTTTTTTTTCACGAAATTCCGTTACATTAATTTTCAATAATTTAAAAGTGCCTTTTTTGTATGTCCAATTCCGAATTCTAATTGTCTGGCCTAAAGTAATTTACTGTTCTATCACGCTAAAAAATATATAAACTATTATATATGTCACCTTTTTTACCCAATTATCTATTACTTTCCAATTCCAAAAATGTATAATAGTTTATATGGATACCCCCATTTGAAAGGGACTCTCTTAAAACAAGCACTTCATTTTATTCCCCGCGAAATTTGCCAGAATATGCCTCCATTGCCCCACAATTCTGAATCAAAAATTACGAAATCGAAATTACGATAATTTTTTTACTGCCGGAATTTCTATATATATCGAATCATCGCCCAAACCACTCAAGCTACGGTACCAAAAAATAAATATTTTTTAATATACAACACTTTTTTTACCCATTTATCTATTACTTTCCAATTCTAAAAATGTAATGTTTGGTACCGTAACCCCATGTTACGATACCAAAAAATATATAAACTATTATATATGTTTCCTTTTATACCTAATTATCTATTACTTTCCAATTCCAAAAATGTGTAATAGTTTATATTGATACCCCCATTTGAAAGGGACTCTCTTAAAACAAACACTTCATTTTATTCCCCGCGAAATTTGCCAGAATATGCCTCCATTGCCCCACAATTCTGAATCAAAAATTAAGAAATCGAAATCACGATAATTTTTTACTTCCGGAATTTCTATATATATCGAATCATCGCCCAAACCACTCAAGCTTCGGTACCAAAAAAATAAATATTTTTTAATATACAAGACCTTTTTTACCCATTTATCTATTACTTTCCAATTCTAAAAATGTAATGTTTGGTACCGTAACCCCATGTTACGATACCAAAAAAAATATAAACTATTATATATGTTTCCTTTTTTACCCAATTATCTATTACTTTCCAATTCCAAAAATGTATAATAGTTTATATGGATACCCCCATTTGAAAGGGACTGTCTTAAACCAAGCACTTCATTTTATTCTCCGCGAAATTTGCCAGAATATGCCTCCATTGCCCACATACAATTGTGAAATATTTATGCCATTTCCATCTTTCCAGGTTTCCAGCGCAGTCGGAAGAGCAGAAGTCTTGTCGGCATTATTCTTCCTTTCGTCTCTTCTAGCTTTTGTAAAGTAAGTCTCACTAAAATCCTGAATAATTCTTTGAATTTAAAATAATCTACAGGCACTCCGGGCTCTCCCCCCCCCCCCCCCCCCCCCCCAGTACAAAAGATAGCGTGTCACGGCGAAATTGCAGTTCTCGGTGGCCTTGATGTATGCCCGGAGAAGTAATGTATTCTGCGCTTTCGCGACATGCCGAGGCCGTTTTGCTTCTTGCTTGCTTTAGTTGGAGTCGTGCCGTTTGTTACGGACTTTATGTTGTCTGGTTTTCATGCTGTCTCCCGGCTTCTACTCGGAAATAAAGCGGTCATTTATGTATTCACTTTGCCTAGTAAACCTTTTGAGTCATTCATAAAGAGTATGGAGATTCCTAAGGTTGTTTATTGACATTGGGAAATTACTTTGGGCTTGGTATAGAAATCCCGAAATCATTTATTTCGGAAACCCACTAAGTGTACTTTTTCTAATTTTCGGGAATCACATAAATACATTTTATCTTTGATATTAATATTTAAAAAAAATTAAGGTATTAGTTAACACCTTTTAGAAGTGGATGTTGCCTGTAATTAAATAATGTAGCCTGTAAAAACTATATGTATTCCTTACTTGTTTTTAATTTAAAAATTTGTAATTCAAAGTTAATTTACAAATTAATTTGGCAGTTGACGGGATACTTTGGGCTTGATATTGAAATCCCGAGTATATTTAAATCATTTATTTCGGAAACCCACTAAGTGTATTTTTTCTAATTTTCGGGAATCAAATAAAAACATTTTATCTTTGATATTAATATTTTTAAAAAAATTAAGGTATTAGTTAACACCTTTTAGAAGTGGATGTTGCCTGTAATTAAATAACTATATGTATTCCTACTTTTTTTTAAATTTAAAAATTTGTAATTTAAAGTTAATTTGGCAGTTGACGGGATACTTTGGGCTTGATATAGAAATCCCGAGTATATTTAAATCATTTATTTCGGAAACCCACTAAGTGTATTTTTTCTAATTTTCGGTAATCAAATAAAAACATTTTATCTTTGAAATTACTATTTTTAAAAAAATTAAGGTATTAGTTAACACCTTTTAGAAGTGGATGTTGCCTGTAATTAAATAACTATATGTATTCCTTACTTTTTTTTAAATTTAAAAATTTGTAATTTAAAGTTAATTTGGAAAATGACGGGATACTTTGGGCTTGATATAGAAATCCCGAGTATATTTAAATCATTTATTTCGGAAACCCACTAAGTGTATTTTTTCTAATTTTCGGGAATCAAATAAAAACATTTTATCTTTGATATTAATATTTTTTAAAAAATTAAGGTATTAGTTAACACCTTTTAGAAGTGGATGTTGCCTGTAATTAAATAACTATATGTATTCCTTACTTTTTTTTTATTTAAAAATTTGTAATTTAAAGTTAATTTGGAAGTTGACGGGATACTTTGGGCTTGATATAGAAATCCCGAGTATATTTAAATCATTTATTTCGGAAACCCACTAAGTGTATTTTTTCTAATTTTCGGTAATCAAATAAAAACATTTTATCTTTGAAATTACTATTTTTAAAAAAATTAAGGTATTAGTTAACACCTTTTAGAAGTGGATGTTGCCTGTAATTAAATAACTATATGTATTCCTTACTTTTTTTTAAATTTAAAAATTTGTAATTTAAAGTTAATTTGGAAAATGACGGGATACTTTGGGCTTGATATAGAAATCCCGAGTATATTTAAATCATTTATTTCGGAAACCCACTAAGTGTATTTTTTCTAATTTTCGGGAATCAAATAAAAACATTTTATCTTTGATATTAATATTTTTTAAAAAATTAAGGTATTAGTTAACACCTTTTAGAAGTGGATGTTGCCTGTAATTAAATAACTATATGTATTCCTTACTTTTTTTTTATTTAAAAATTTGTAATTTAAAGTTAATTTGGAAGTTGACGGGATACTTTGGTCTTGATATAGAAATCCCGAGTATATTTAAATAATTTATTTCGGAAACCCACTAAGTGTATTTTTTTCTAATTTTGGAGAAACAAATAAAAACATTTTATCTTTGATAATAATATTTTTAAAAAAATTAAAGTATTAGTTAATACGTTCTCGAAGTGGATGTTGCCTGTAATTAAATTACAATATTTATTTCTTACTTTTTTTTAATTTAAATATTTGTAATTAGCAGGGTTTTGCAATAAAATCTGTTTTTACTGTAGAAACGTACATTTTTAAAGTTAATTTGTCAGTTTACGGGATTGTGCACAAAATTATGTGTTTTTCATATAAAATTCTGTAAAAAATAACAAATTCCAAAAAAAAAATCAAAAACCCGTCAACTACATGTCCTTTTCATGATATATCATGTCGCTTGCTGGGTTTCTGCACTAAACGCAATATTCATTGCAAAAAATAACTCATAAAACAGAATGGTAGTTGACTGGATTTTTCACAAAATTATGTTTTTTTAATTTGAGATTCTGATTCAGTAAAAAATGACAAATTCCAAAAAAAAATCCATCGGACATGGAAATCGAACATTCCATCGGACATTTATCGAACGTACAAATAAAAAATCCTACATATGAACAAAATTACATCTATTACATGTACATCGTACAAGCAACATGACTTAACTATCTTATTTATTTTAGGTTTTAATGCTTATCAAAGTTATAAAGATAATTCTCTTTCGCGTGTAAACCAAAAATCACAATTAAATAAACGTATTTTTACTCAACTCTTCATAATTTATTTCATAAAGTGGCTTTAAACCAAACAATGTTCAAATATTTTAAATTCCAGACATGATGTTATAGAATTAATAATTTTTTTGTAAAACTTATTGTTACTATATTTCTATAATATGAGAACGTTTACGAAGAAAAAATAATTTTCTAAATGTACTAAGAAATGAACGGCATTTTGATTTTATCTTGCATACTTGATTTTTATTATTTATTTTTAACTTTAGCTCAACATCCCAAATTGATTTAAGCAAACATTTTATTATAACATAGCTGATTTGTAAAAGTTATTGTTACTATATTTCTATAATAGTTGTAGTACTAAGAAAACAACGAAATTTTAATTTTATCTTGCATACTTGATTTTTATTATTTATTTTTTAACTTTAGCATAACAGTCCCAATTGATTTAAGCAAAAAATTATTATAACACAGTTGATTTGTATAAGTTATTGTTACTATCATTCTATAATAGTTATAGTACTAAGAAAAGAACGAAATTTTAATTTTATCTTGCATACTTGATTTTTATTATTTATTTTTAAACTTTAGCATAACAGCCCCTATTGATTTAAGCAAAAAATTATTATAACACAGTTGATTTGTATAAGTTATTGTTACTATCATTCTATAATAGTTATAGTACTAAGAAAATAACGAAATTTTAATTTTATCTTGCATACTTGATTTTTATTATTTATTTTTAAACTTTAGCTCAACAGCCCCAATTGATTTAAGCAAAAAATTATTATAAAACAGTTGATTTATAACAGTTATTGTTACTATAATTCTATAATAGTTGTAGTACTAACAAAACAAAGGAATTTTGGTTGTATCCTGTGTACTTTATTTTTATTATTTATTTTTAACCTTATCTCAACATCCCAAATTGATTTAAGCAAAAATGAATTATAACACAGTTGATTTGTGAAAGTTATTGTTACTATGATATATTTCTATAATATTTGTAGTACTAAGAAAACAAAGCATTTTTGATTGTATCTTGTGTACTTGATTTTTATTATTTTCCTTATCCCCAAATGATTTAAGCAAATATTTATTATAGCACAGTTGATTTGTATAAGTTATTGTTACTATCATTTTATAATAGTTAGTGTAGTACTAAGAAAATAACGGAATTCTGCTATTATCTTGCATATTTGATTTTGATTATTTATTTTTAAACTTTAGCTCAACATTCCCAATTGATTTAAGCACAAATTTATTATAACACAGTTAATTCCATCTCATTCTGCACACAACGCATAAATAAATCCGTATATTTACTGGCGAATAAGTCGTCCTATCCATAACTTTATCCTTACAATGTATCGTCTTGTATATGGTTTCCAGGAGACAAAATGTTATTTATTAAGTAGAAATACTTAATCGACAATGAGTGAATGTCTGAGGAAGATATTAGTGACACGATATCAGAGCTACAATAAAGGTTGACATTCATGAGGAAAATGGGAGTAAATCGATAGCACTATTTTCATTAATGTCTTGTTATGGGATAAGAAAAATCCACTCTTTCGAAACTAATATAATTTACTATTTCAGAATAAATAATAGGATAATATAACCTAAAACATAGGACTCTCTAAATACTGGCTAAGTATGCGGTTTTATATAAATGTAGGAAAAGAACGGAATTTTGCTATTATCTTGCATATTTGATTTTAATTATTTATTTTTAAACTTTAGCTCAACATCCCCAATTGATTTAAGCACAAATTTATTATAACACAGTTAATTCCATCTCATTCTGCACACAGCGCATAAATAAATCCGTATATTTAATGGCGAATAAGTCGTCCTATCCATAACTTTATCCTTACAATGTATCGTCTTGTATATGGTTTCCAGGAGACAAAATGTTATTTATTAAGTAGAAATACTTAATCGACGATGAGTGAATGTCTGAGGAAGATATTAGCGACACGATATCAGAGCTACAATAAAGGTTGACATTCATGAGGAAAATGGGAGTAAATCGATAGCACTATTTTCATTAATGTCTTGTTATGGGATAAGAAAAATCCACTCTTTCGAAACTAATATAATGTAGGATTTCAGAATAAATAATAGGATAATATAATCTAGAACACAGGACTATCTAAAAACTGGCTAAGTATGCGGTTTTATATGAATGTAGGATACTATAATAATTTATATTAATCTAAAATAATATTTACCAAAATAATTTTATTTTTAAACGACTGAAAAGCCCGCCAACTAAAACCGCCAAAACGCGCCAAACTAAGAGAGGTTATCAATTTGACTGTTATGTATTTATTTTTAAAGTATATTAATTAAAGATTTTTGTTCTAATACAGATATTTTGAGTTCTTTTTTTTGTTGAATAAGGGATGTCTCACTTGGGCACCTTTGAAAAAAAAATCCGGTTATCCGTCATTTAACTATCCGAAATTCTCAATTAATTGGACCGTTTGAAAAAAAATATCGTCCGATTTCGAGATTTCTTTCTTATTAAATAGAGAAAAATCCACTTTTGCAATTTATTTTTTAAATCCGTAATCCGGCTGTTATATATGAATACATACAATTTAAATGATCATTTTTAAACGGATTTTTTATATATTAAAAATTTCTTTAAAAAAATCATCAATTTTATTAACTCTGATTTGGGATTACTAATTTAAATAATTATTTTATCATTATCGAAGACTCATTTAAATAATGATTTTATTATTATAGAAGAGTCATTTAAAAATTATTTTATTATTATAGAAGATTCATTTAAATAATTATTTTATTATTATAGATGACTCATTTAAATAATGATTTTATTATTATAGAAGATAATTTTAATTTTTTTTTATTATTTTAGAAGATTCATTTAAATAATTATTTTATTATTATAGATGACTCATTTAAATAATTTTTTTATTATTATAGATGACTCATTTAAATAATTCTTTTATTATTATAGAAGATTCATTTAAATAATTATTTTATTATTATAGATGACTCATTTAAATAATGATTTTATTATTATAGAAGATAATTTTAATTTTTTTTTATTATTTTAGAAGATTCATTTAAATAATTATTTTATTATTATAGATGACTCATTTAAATAATTTTTTTATTATTATAGATGACTCATTTAAATAATTATTTTATTATTATAGAAGATTCATTTAAAAAAAAATTATTATTATAGGAGATTCATTTAAATAATTATTTTATTATTATAGATGATTCATTTAAATAATGATTTTATTATTATAGGAGATTCATTTAAACATTTTTTTATTATAGAAAATTCATTTAAATATGTTTTTATTATTATAAAAGATTTATTTAAATATTTTTTTTATTATTATAGAAGATTCATTTAAATAAGGATTTTATTATTATAGATGACTCATTTAAATAAGATTTTATTATTATAGAAGATTCATTTAAATATTTTTTTTTATTATTATAGAAGATTCATTTAAATAATTATTTTATTATTATAGAAGACTCATTTAAATAATTATTTTATTATTATAGAAGACTCATATGAATAATTATTTTATTATTGGGTGATAATTTGAATTATCATTGTTAAACAGTTTTTTATACATAAAAAATCGCCAAATTGGGTTTCCGAAAATATAGCAATATTAATTACTCTGACTTAGTGATCCCACATTAAAATAATATTAACGGATCAATTACCCCAACGAAACCCACACCTATCAACAGCTCAAACCTACCTCATGTCCCAGAAACCCGCCGCAACAAATAAAGAAGGCAACTCCAATAACAATGAAGCGGGATTTTCCCAATCCACAAATTAGAATAATTAGCTTCCGCAATGTTAACATCGCGCAATCGCCCGACCAAACATATGCCAGCCAGGTTGTCGGGTTCAGCAAGGTGTCATCCGCGCCCTACCAGGGAATGCCCGGAATTCTGTTATCTGGCAGGATGACAAGCACTAGTACACAGCCCCCCCCCCCCGTTCTCTGACACCCCCCCCCCCTTTGGTGAGTTATTTAAAGCCCCCTTTTCCCTAATTAAACAATGCCCCGGGACAAAGGATGTCGGGGGAATTCCGGATGGTGTAAAGGTTCGCGCCGGAATTTCGAACAATAAAAAAACCGAAGAGGGCGCGGCATCTCAATGAAGTTGGTGTGCACCGTACAAACCTCGTAATGGTGTTTTCATTTGGAGGCGCTTAAGCTTTGAGGTAATTGAGGGTTGAATTGGGGATTGGGTGGAATTAGGATTGGGAGAGGGGATTGGTTACTTTTAGCCACTTGGACTTGATTTGTGCTTCAACTTAAGCGACGGAAAAAGGGTTTGCACAAAGTATCCTTTTAACATATAGGGTATTGGAGAGAGTGGTCACAAATTCTTGGTAGATGGTCATTGTTTAGCTATTTAACTATTTGATAATATTTTACTACAATTATTCTGCTACACTGTAAAAAAGGTACTGAAAATGAATACGTAAGTCTTAGTTGAACTGGGGATTGGGTGGAATTAAGATTGGGAGAGGGGGTTGGTTACTTTTAGCTACTTGGACTTGATTTGTGCTTCAACTTAAGCGATGGAAAAAGGGTTTGTACAAAGTATCCATTTAACATATAGGGTTATGGAGAGAGTGGTCACAAATTCTTGGGGATGGTCACTGCTTAGATATTTAACTATTTTACTATTTGCTAACTACTAATATATTTACTACTATTATTCTGCTACACTGTAAAAAAAAAGGTACTTAAAATGAGTACCTGAACCTATTCGATTTTCTTTGAGTACAATTCCAGCGTTGATGATCGTAATGATTGGGTGGAATTAGGATTGGGAGAGGGGGTTGGTTACTTTTAGCCACTTGGACTTGATTTGTGATTCAACTTAAGCGTTAGAAAAAGGTTTCCACAAAGTATCCATTTCACATATAGGGTTTTAGAGAGAGTGGTCACAAATTCTTGGGGATGCTCACTGCTTAGCTATTTAACTATTTACCAATTTAATAACTACTAATATTGTACTACTATTATTCTGCTACACTGTAAAAAAGGTACTTAAAAATGAGTACATGAACCTATTCGATTTTCTTTGAGTACAATTGCATATTATTACATTATGTTATTTATACTACTATGAATAGTGAACAAAACATACTAATGTCAGTATTTGTAACGTTGATTCTCACTATTATGTGTACACTGTAAAAAAGGTACTTAAAAATGAGTACCTGAACCTATTCGCTTTTCTTTGAGTACAATTGCAGCGTAATGAGCGATGACGTACTCAAATGTAAATAATTGTACTTTCTTAAAAATGATCAGCGTGAATTAATACTGCTAATCTCAGCATCTGATCAAGCCATCTTAACAAAGCGACCTAAAAAACTTAAAATAGTTGTTCAGAAGATGGCTTTCCACATGATTTGATGTCGATTGCTTAAATGGAAACTGAGTTATTACAACTCAATTATCTTACTTTACATTTATTTTGCACATATTTTTAACTTCTTCACTTCGTCCTGGTATTACAACGGATAAGGTACTGGGTTGCGGTGCCTGAGGATCTGGGTTTGATTCCTGGTAAGTCTTGGTTGTAATTGTTGACATTTAGTGAAAGGGATTTATGAAGGTAGCCTATTTAGGCTAGCATCTGCTCTTTTGATTAATCATACTCATTTTTGAATTCATGTCTTCTTGTAAAATTGAAACTTATGTATTCGGAGCTATGATAAGCATCGAACGTATTCAAAAAAGACTACATTTTACTTATATTTACTAACTATTTAGCTATTTTACTGTTAAGCATAGGTACTTGAAAATAAGTAAAATGTACTCATTTTGATTGCATTATCAAAGTTTGCATACGATGCTTATCAGGGTTTCGAGTTTCAATTTTAAAAAAGTAATTACTGATAAATGAGTAAAAAAATAGATGCTTGCCTACGTAGGCTGCCTTCATAAATCACTTTCAATAAATATCGGCAACTGCAATCAAGTCTTGTCGGGAATTGAACTCAGATTCTCAGTGCAGCAGTCCAGTGCTTCATCCGTTAAACTACCAGGGGCGACTTGAAGAAGTTATAAACAGAGGACATGTTAAAAAGATGTGCCAAATAAATAGGAAGTAAGATCATTGAGTTGCAATAACTCAGTTTCCATTTAAGTAATCGACATCAATCAATCTGGAAAACCATCTTCTGAACACCTATTTTTAGTTTGTCAAGTGGCTTTATTAAGATGGCTTGAACATAAGTTGATATTAGCAATATTAAATCACATTGCTCATTTTGAGAAAGTACTGTTACTAAAATTTGAATACGCCATTGCTTATTTACGATACAACTATACTTAAAGAAAAACGAGTATGTTCATGTACTCATTTTGAAGTAATTTTTTTTACAGTGTACAAAAGGATGAAAAATAGTGTATCTAACTAGATAACTAAACGCTCCCTAACGGGGTTAATCAGACTAACGTGAAAATATCTTTTTTATATATAATTCAGAACCCATTCGTTATTCTTTGAATATTTGTACTATTACAGATTTTAAGTAGATCATTTCCTTGTTCGCAATGAATTTTTAATGTGCAATGCTACTATAACGGATTTCTTACTCTATCAATTAGTTTACTGTGATCCAAATGTTATTAAGTACATTTATAAGTTTTATTAAGTTTTAATTTATTTATTAAGCTTTAATTTATTTATTAAGTTTTAATTTATTTATTAAGTTTTAATTTATTTATTAAGTTTTAATTTATTTATTAAGTTTTAATTTATTTATTAAGTTTTAATTTATTTATTAAGTTTTAATTTATTTATTAAGTTTTAATTTATGAAAGAACGTATTATGGAATAATATATCAAATATGTATCCTCTAAGAAAGGTATAGATTTTGTTCCTTAAACAGTTTTTTATTTTTAACCGATTCCATATACAAATTAAGAATAATAACTGATATATAACATAAAACACCTTTCACAAAGAAGCAACTAAACAGTTTCATGTATTTCTAACAGAATACTTAATCGATTTTCCAAGTCCAAAAAAACCCTAAAATATGACAAATTGCTCCAAATGAATGGAAACAAACATTTCCTTTGTTTTTATGCTCAACAAAGTCTTAACAAAAAAAATCGAAGTAATTTTTCAAAAACTAGGTTCAACGGCTCTCATTTTGATAAAGCTGAAACCCTAAACACAATCTCTAAGCCCATTAATCAATTTATTTAACACCGTCCATTAGTTTTGTGTGTGAACGCGGTGATATTCGCTCATTAACATTCTTGTATTAATCCAGTATTTGAAAGTAATATGTTACTTTGTGTTCCAGGAGCACCAAGACAAGTGATTCGAACGAGAAATGGATTGGTTGGCTTTTCTTGAGCATGTTTTGCTCTGGCATTGCCCTACTGGCGAAAGAACAAGGAATCACTGTTCTCACGGTCTGCATTGCTTGGAGGGTGCTCCAGCTGATGGGCAACACCAGGTGGGTAATTTATGTGTAGTTGTAAAGTGCTGGACCCCCTATGGGTCCTGGTTCGAATCCTGGATAAGACATAGATCTAAAAATGTCATGTAATCATTTATATTATTTAAGTACACTGCTAAAATTGTAGTACGATCTTGCACCAAATGTTGGTACCCATTTAGCTGCAACCATTATATAGTGCTTAGTTTCACCATTTTATGATGCTACCACAGATACCATTTAGTTATAAAACGTTGCACCAAAATTCTCTTTTTCGCTACCACATTTTATGGTAAACATGTCATGAAATCATTTATATTATTTAGATACACTGTTAAAAATGTAGTACGACCTTGCACCAAAATTTGGTACCCATTTAGCTACAACCATTATTTGGTGCTTAGTTTCACCATTTTATGATGCTACCACGGATACCATTTAGTGGTAAAACGTTGCACCAAAATTCTCTTTTTCGCTAAAATATTTTATGGTAAAAATGTCATGTAATCATTTATATTATTTAGGTACATTGTTAAAAATTTATATTCGACCTTGCACCAAAATTTGGTACCATTTTGCTACAACCATTTTTTGGTGCTTAGTTTCAACATTTTATGGTGCTACCACGGATACTATTTTGGGTTAAACGTTGTAAGAAAACTCATATTTTTGCTTCACCATTTTATGGTGAAACATTGCACCAAAATTATCTTCTTCGCTACAACGTTTTATGGTAAACATGTCATGTAATCATTTATATTATTTAGGTACACTGTAAAAATTTAGTACAACCTTGCATAAAATTTGCTACTCATTTAGCTGCAAGTATTATTTGGTGATTTGTTTCACGTTTTTGTGGTGCTACCATGGATACTATTTTGGGTTAAGCGTTGCACCAAAACTCATATTTTTGCTTCACCATTTTATGGTGAAGCATTGTACCAAAATTCTCTTATTCGCTTCAATATTTTATGGTAAAACGTTGAACCAAAATTCGCGTTTTCGCTACCCCATATTACGATGAAACGCCGATATAATTTGTTGGATGTTCTGGACGATTTATAACAAATCTAGCTGGTAACCCTCCGATCGCAAGATCACTACTTTTTTCCTTATTTTGTCAAGACCACCTCACGGCCTCCGACTAGCAATCATCTGATTACCAGCTGAACGCCTTTACCCACGGGGCAACTTGACCCCTAATGCAAGAGGATGGAGGGTATTCCCCGGTTTGTAGATTCAGGGAAGGTTTCGGTTGCAGTTTAGGAGATTGCACCATTTTTTGGTAAAAGCTGAGGTATTCTCAATCAAAGATTTTTGGTGCAACCTAGATTGCACCAAAATTAAATAAAATATGTTGATGCCATACTTTTAAATGGAGTTAGATACAAAACAATCTAATGAAAGAAAAGCATTTTTTATGTTCAAGAACATGCAGTTCTCGTTCAATTTGAAGAAATAGGAACAAAATAACAAGTCGTTATTTTGGTGACTAACAATCGCCCCTCGAGTCTAAGGGTACGTCCAAGATGCACGCTGATTTTCTGAGTCAGACAGTAGGCGCCGATCGGCGCCGAGTCGGCGTGCATAAAAATCCATTATTGTAAGCGGGACTGGACATAATGCACCTGCGCGCAGACTTCCTGTGCACTGGCAGTCTGACTCAGATGTTTACTGATTTCTTGCACCTCAACTTCAGTCGTGTCTTTTTATGCTTTCGTTCTATTATGGTATTGTGAAGTATGCATACGCACTTTACAATAATTTCTGTCAATTCGACATCCGTTTCTAGTTCTTTTGGAAGTATTCTCCATTTTGCGTATATAATTCCGAACGCACATTCAACTGATTTCTATCTCTAGATAGTCTATTGTTGAAATTCCTTTTCGTGGAGTTCAGTGTTTTTCTCCTGTAAGTTCCATACTACACTAATCTGTTTTGGTGGCAGCTCTGTCTGGCCTGCACTAAAAACCAGCTTTCATAATGACCACATCCTACCTGCCGCTCGGAGTCAGACAGTTGGCGCCGAGAATCTGAATCTGATTATCTGCTTTTACCAGATTGCATCTTGGACGTACCCTAAAGGGTTAAGGCCGCTTTTTCAAACACCGAGAACACCGGTACCGTCACCGGATGCAATGTTACGGTATGCAATACCTGATCGGACTACTTGAAAAAGTTCCAATTTAATAACATTTCATCGGCCGTCCCGGTTTTGCCAGTGTGTGAAAAAGCGCCTTAAGAGTTTTCGTTTGATAGCACATCAAAATATTTCAAGATTTCTTTCTAAAACTCAAAAAGTCTTCCTTTTTTTTTAATTAAAAAAAATTTCGTATCTAGTTTACTGGGTATTTGCCAAATCTCCCCCAACTCTTTCAAAGAGTTCCCAAATTATTCGACAACTTACGATAAGAACTGCTAAACAAATAAAAAAAAGTGATGTCACAGGTGAGACTTCAAAACTAAATCCAAATCCCGGCAACTCCTCCCTTCCAGAATTTCGAATTCGTACGTGAAAATATTCGAAACGCGAAATTTCCGAAACGAGGCTCGGAAACTCCTGTCCTGAGTAAACTTTACCGAGTTTAACTTTCCTAATCGAAAGAGAACTGCTTTGCAATGCGGCAGATACTGCGAAATCAATTTTTCGTTCTTATCGAATGCAAACTTGTGCACGGATGATTCAAATCCTTTAGCACACTGTACGCGCCCCCTTCTCATTCGATAATTCAATACCCTGTGATGGAACCGAAAATCTTTAGGCTTGTAGATATCTCCTGTAGCAGACATTCGGTTCGAATAAAACCGTTATGGGATTTCAACTATATTCGACATAACGACGCTATTAGTGTTTGCATTGTGTAGAAAGTTTTTCATGGTATTAAAGCTTGAGTGGCAGAGATCGAAATTTTCTAATACAAATTTAGCAAGCGGTGTAGTAAATTAAATGTGCTCTCTCTCTCTCTCTCTCTCTCTCTCTCTCTCTCTCTCTCTCTCTCTCTCTCTCTCTATATATATATATATATATATATATATATATATATATATATATATATATATATATATATATATATATATATATATATATACACATACACACACATACACACATACACACATACTTACATACATACATACATACATACATACATACATACATACATACATACACACATACACACATACACACATACACACATACTTACATACATACATACATACATACATACATACAT
>OZ010676.1:10500315-10720315 GCA_963932185.1 Troglohyphantes excavatus | reverse complement strand
TAATTTAAAATTTAAACAGACAAATTTTCATTTAGAAGTTAATTAAATAACATAATATATATATATATATATTTATAATTTAAAAACAAATCTGAATCTCCTCTTTGTAGAAACAAAAAATAATATTAAGATTTTAGTAACATTAACTTAATAATATAGTTTTCTAAATATATATTACAATTTGTGTGCAAATTCTCTTCCGTTCTTTAAATAGCATTGTTTCACAAAATGCATGCGATAATGACTGTATTTAAAACAGTTATGGGTACACATATAAAAGGACTTAATAACCCTACAACACTAACCATGCGTAAATTTTACGCATTATCCCACTGACTTTACATATAACTGTATATTCTAGGTTTAATGAGGAATGAAATTTAACAAAGAGTTTGAAAACAAAGTTATGAAAATATAGTCAATGACCTTAACTCAAACAGTTTTAAACCATTTATAACCTGTACCATTTATGATAATTAATACGGATATCACTTTAAAATATTTATATTCCATAATGTATGGAATATACTGTATAGATTCCCTCACTGTATAGATTTTAATAATATGTTCATTATTTACAATATGTTAAAATAACATATATTTAAAATCATTTCTGCTGTGTGTAAGTTTAATATTCAAAGTTTAGAGTTAATAGATAATTACATATTAATTAGTGACATTCTGACAGAATCTATATAACATTAATTATGTATAGATAAACTTGTAATGCATTGATTGTACAAATATACACTTTGAATATACTTTAAAGGATTCATTTCGTAAACAACGTTTGCGCTGGACTATATCAAACATACGCTTTAGTTTGACTATATAAAACATACGCTTGAGTTTAATTATATAAAACATACGATTGAATTTAACTATATAAAACATACGCTTGAGTTTAACTGTATAAAACATACGTTTGAATTTGAAAATATAAAACATATGCTTGAATTTGACTATATAAAACATACGCTTGAGTTTAACTATATAAAACATATGCTTTAGTTTAACTATATAAAGCATACGCTTGAGTTTAACTATATAAAACATATGTTTGAGTTTGACTACATAAAACACACGCCTTAGTTTGATTATATAAAACATACGCTTGAGTTTGACTATATAAAACATACACTTGAGTTTGATAATATAAAATATATGCTTGAGTTTGACTATATAAAACATACACTTGAATTTAACTATATGAAACATACGCTTGAGTTTAACTATATAAAACATACGCTTGAGTTTAACTATATAAAACATACGCTTGAGTTTCACTATATAACATCATTACCTTTATATATCGGAAAAAAGTGTTCATGTTCAATATTAAATCAAAACTATCTAAGTTTCAATCCATGCTGCAAAAGAGACAAATAATAAAACTCTCATAGATTATATTTATACAATTGGTACTAGGCTTGGCGATATTTCGATATATTTCAAAATTCCGGAAAGTAGAAATAATCGCGATTTCGATTTTATAATTTTCGATATGACGATTAATCGATTTGACGATTATTTGATTGGACGAGTAATTGAATATAAACTCGGAAGTACGGATGAGCCCTCGAAAGTCCGGATAAACACTCGGAAGACCAGAATATTCAGAATGCCGAAAGTACACTTGCAAATACAATAACTCGTTAATCCCATCAATGGAAAACATTGTGACCTAATATGCGAACTAAAACCAAGGTAAGACCACTGAGCTATAATAATATACTGGAGCGAGGACTCCCATTAAGCAACAATGTACTTTACCGTACCGCTGTGATGTATACAATTCGGACGAAAGGCTGAAAACTTATTCGTCCTTCGCTAATATAGACGTTTAAACCGTTTGGAAGGATAAAGTTTAGATGAGATCTTTTAAATCATTTACTTCTGTATAAAGCTCTGAACATCTATTTTGTGCAAATTAAATACGAATAAAATCTTATTCTAGAGTTTTTAGACAGATTCTCTTTAAAAAATCAGCAATTCAAATGGAAACGCATATTTTTTGCTGACCCTAATAGACTTTAAGCTTTAATTCCTCGACACAAAAAAATTAAACAACTCCATCACCAAGATTTTTTACTTCATTTTTTTAAGCCATCCTCCAACTAAGAATTGCTTTAAACTCGAAGCACTGTAATTCCACTTTCTGTTGGCCGATACAGTCGTTAAATTACCATCAAATTGTGTAATTACCCCCACCCTGTTCCGTTATCACGAGCGAACCTTCCGACCATTTGCGATTATATTGCAGTATTTTTGTTACTAATTACTCCGAAGATTACACGCCAAACTTCCCATAATATATCGTTTATCGGAAAATATTAATATTCGGTATTTAATGTGTCGAAAAGATTGGGTTCGTTTATCTGTGAATCGTGATTACGCTTGTAAAGCGTTGGGTCATATCCCATCTTGAAGTGATCCCGAGCCCGAAGATTCCGTTTCTGATAATACGCAAGGCTGAGCAATCGTTTTTGTTTTTCCCAATAATTGTTCGCTTCAACTTTCCGAGAATTCTTTCATTTACAAATGAATGGTTCAATGATTGCACGCGCGTTAGAATCAATAGAAGGCGTTAAAAGTAATTGTACTTTTGGTGCTTCCTTTTAAAAAATAATTAAGGTTTTGTTCAATTTTTCATCAGTTTTCGGGGTGGAAAGATCGTTTGGCGTGAGTTGATTAATCTTTGAGCCTAAGGGGAACCACCTGAAGTGATGGAAGCTCGTATGAAATAAAATATAAATCTAGCTATTCGTATCAAGGTGAAAATAATTCTTTAAGGTATGTAATGTATTAAGATTCCTGGCAATTTAACTCATAAATGTAAAATTTGGGAACATAAAGCTTCAAATTATTTGTGAAAATCTTCAATGTATTTTTTTAAATAACCCATAAATTTACTTTTAAATGTAACACATCGAATTATTTTTGAGTTTAATGTATCAAATTATTTATGAACATAATGCTTAGAATTATTTGTAGCTTCACATTATTTGCTTCACATTTATAAAACTTCACATTATTTGTGAACATCATCTATGTATTTTTGAAATAACCCATAAAGTTATTTTTAAATGTAACACATAAAATTATTTTTGAGTTTAACGTATCAAATTATTTATGAACATAATGCTTAAAATTATTTGTAGCTTTACATTATTTGCTTCACATTTATAAAGCTTCACATTATTTGCTTCACATTTATAAAGCTTCACATTATTTGCTTCACATTTATAAAGCTTCACATTATTTGCTTCACATTTATAAAGCTTCACATTATTTGTGAACATCACCAATGATTTTTTTTAAATAACCCATAAAGTTATTTTTAAATGTAATACATCAAATTATTTTTGAGTTTAACGTATCAAATTATTTATGAACATAATGCTTAAAATTATTTGTAGTTTACATTATTTGCTTCAAATTTATAAAGCTTCACATTATTTGGGAACATTATCAATGTATTTTTTAAATAACCCATAAAGTTATTTTTAAATGTAACACATCAAAATATTTTTGAGTTTAACGTATAAAACTATTTATTAACATAATGTTTACAATTATTTGTGAACAACGTATCAAGTTAATTGCGAACTTAACCAAATGAATCGACTTATTTGTGAATATATTATTATTGCTTCACATTACTTATTTTAGTATTTATTTGCTTCTTATTCTTCTTATTATTATTATTAATTATTAATGTTACATTTTAAATTAAATTTAACTTTACGTAAAAAAATACTACGATAAAATACATCATGTATTTGTAAATATAACAACATGTATTAATACTTACAGATTTTCCGAAATTATATGTCTTTTTTAAAGACAATTATTCTTATTGAAATATCAACCAATCCATTTTGTTTTAAATAAACAAGCAAAATAAGCGCTTTTTAAAATACTCGGTCCGTTTTTCATTCATTTAAATATAATAGAAGGAACAACTTGAGCACAAATTAAACATTATAAATAAAATTGGGTACGTTACTGCAAAATTCTAATATTTAAGACTTAAATCTTTCGAAATTTCTTAAAAATTTGGCTTTTGAGAAAAAATTTTATTTCTATATTATGTGTGTGATATCAAACCAAAAATATAAGAAAAAAGTTCTCAAAATATAATATTTTGAGTGATATGTAACTAACCTAAAACTAAAAGGCACTACACTTTTTGTCTGTTGATTTCCACGCAAAAATCCATAGAACATTTACAGCCATTGCATAAACTTTCAACAGTGCGAAGTTTTCCGAAAGCATTTTAAAAAGATTAAAAAATTAAGTCCTCTTAGATGAACAATAAACTAACACGCTATCTAAATAAACGTTTAACAGAAGTTGGTACAATAGAACGCTAATTACCTGGATCAATTAGGACCAGATCCAATCCGGGTAATCGAAAATTCGGATAATTGGATAATTCATGATTAAAAAGTAATTTCTTAGTAAAAAGAACAAAATTTGCTTTAGTGAGTAATGTAATTTAATGGCTATTATAAACAAAAATATTCACCGATAAGAGACTTTTAAAATATGTATTTTGCTATGTTTTTCCCTGAATGCAATCCGGATCAGGATAATTGGCAATCCGTTTTATTTGATCAGAATAACTGGATTTCGGATAATTGGCGTTCTACTGTATTTCCATCCAATTTTATTTTTCGGGTGTTAAACGGTTTAAAAACGGATGCAAACCATTCGGCTTTTTAGTGTATTCCAAACCCTACACTGTTAAGATAGGTACTTAAAAATAAGTAAAATGTAGTCATTTTTGATTACATTCGATGCTTATCATAGCTCCGAATACATAAGTTTCATTATTCAAAAAGACATGTACTCAAAAATGATTAAAAAGAGAAGTTGCTTGCCTACATAGGCTACCTTCATAAACCACTTTCAATAAATTTCAACAATTACAACCAAGCCTTACAGGGAATCGAACCCAATCCGTCTACTTGATGTCGTCCGCACCGAATTCCAGGGCCTTATCCGCTGTACCACCAGAGCCATGAGCAGAGCGACATTAAGAAGTTATAAACAGAACTCATGTTAAAAATTCGTAACAAAAGAATCGGAAGTAAGATAATCGAGTCGTAATTACTCAGTTTCCATTTTAGCAATCGACATCAAATAATGTGCAAAACCATCTTCTAAACAAATATTTTAAATTTGCCAGGTCGCTTTGTTAATATGGCTTGAACAGCAGCTGATATTAGCAATATTAAACCATACTGCTTATTTTTGCGAAAGTACGTTTACTTAAATTTGAGTACATCATCGCTCATTTACGATGCAATTGTACTAAAAAAAACGAGTACGTCCATGTACTTATTTTTAAGCGCATTTTTTACAGTGTACCTGGCTCTTTAATAATGAAATAGTACACCCAAAAAAACTTTATTAGCAACTATAAACCGATGGAGTGTAAGAGCTCCTTCCAAATACCTTTCTATTCATCAGCGCAGAACGCAGCTTTATTGTGCATTGTACAACCCCTTCCTCATTTCTTTTTACTATGCAGTGTTATAGTTTCCTCTCCCCCCTCCCCCTCTCCGCAATCCCTCTCCCGAGGTTTCTGTTAAACAATCCGCCCCAGCCCCCCCTCCCCTGAAATAAATGTCTCAACAGGAAACATAATGCACAATCGATACTCGGTTCGAAGTGATAAGCCAGAGCCGGGTATTACCCCTAAAGACACTTCTCTCAAATCTCAAGAAAGAAATGGCCTTCTTCAAGAAAGAGGGGAGGGAAAAAAGTTCGTGGCTTCATAATCGCGCAAGTTTCCTTCTAGATAATAAAAAAGAGTCGAAGGCATGTTGGGCTCGATAACCGTTTTTTCTATCGATATTGGGGCGGAACACCTTAAACTGGCTCGTGTGATTCTGGGGAGATATTTTTAACTAGATTTGTAGAAAAGGGCTTAGGTTGAAGTATAATTTGGCGTGGATTGCATATTGCGGTTCTCATGAGGTCCGTAATCTGCTTCCAATAACATCAATTCAGGTGTTACAAGGACACGAAATGCTAATCTTCTTCATTAGTATGCTAAGATAATACTGAATATCGTTCATGATCATTTTTAAATAAAAAGGATGTCGTAATGACAAGGAGAATTAAATAAATAATCAATGGAAGATTAAATAAATAATCAATGAATGATTAAATAATCAATTAATTATCAAATAAATAATCAATTAGTTATTAAATAAATAATCAATTAATGTTATAAATAAATAATCAATTAGTTATTAAATAAATAACCAATTAATGATTAAATAAATAATCAATGAATGATTAAATGATCAACGAATTATTAAATAATCACTTAATTATTAAATAATCACTAAATTATTTAATAATCACTTAATTATTAAATAATCACTTAATTATTAAATA
The DNA here is from genome assembly GCA_963932185.1 of Troglohyphantes excavatus. Classification (NCBI taxonomy): domain Eukaryota; kingdom Metazoa; phylum Arthropoda; class Arachnida; order Araneae; family Linyphiidae; genus Troglohyphantes; species Troglohyphantes excavatus. The sequence continues at coordinate 10,713,901 of OZ010676.1, read as the reverse complement.
ATCACTTAATTATTAAATAAATAATCAATGAATGATTAAATAAATAGTCAATGACTAATTAAATAAATTATCAATGAATAATTAAATAATTAATGAATGATTAAATAAATAATCAATGAATGATTAAATAAATAATTAATGAACGATTAAATTATCAATGAATTATTAAATAATTAATTAATGAACGATTAAATCATCAATGAATGATTAAATAAATAAATAAATAAATAAATAAATAAATAAATAATGATTAAATAAATAATCAATGAAGGATTAAATAAATAATCAATGAATGATTAAATAAATAATCAATGAATGATTAAATAAATAATCAATGAATGATTAAATAAATAATCAGTTTCTGATTAAATAAATAGTCAATAACTAGTTAAATAAATTACCAATGCATGATTTAGTAATCAGTGAACGATTAAATAATCAATGAATGATTAAATAAATAATTAATGATTAAATAAATAATCAATAAATGATTAAATAAATAATTAATGAACGATTAAATAATCAATGAATTATTAAATAAATAATCAATGAATGATCAAATAAATAATTAATGATTAAATAAATAATCAATGAATGATTAAATAAATAATTAAGGAACGATTAAATAATCAATGAATTATTAAATAAATAATCAATGAATTATTAAATAAATAATCAATGAATTATTAAATAACTAATCAATGAATTATTAAATAACTAATCAATGAATTATTAAATAAATAATAAATGAATTATTAAATAAATAATAAATGAATTATTAAATAAATAATAAATGAATTATTAAATAAATAATAAATGAATTATTAAATAAATAATCAATGAATTATTAAATAAATAATCAATGAATAATTAAATAAATAATTAATCAACGGTTAAATCATCAACGAATGATTAAATAAATAATTAATGAACGATTAAATAAATAAATAATTAATCAACGGTTAAATCATCAACGAATGATTAAATAAATAACTAATGAACGATTAAATAAATAACCAATGTATGATTAAATAAATAATAAATGAATAATTAATGATTTGGTGAATTAATCAGTATGGTAAAAAATAATTAAATATAAAAAAGTTTAATAATAAAACATATCAAAATGAGTAAATATTTAAAAGGTTCAAGATAAACTTCAGTTCCAATCTTGCGTCGAGCACTTTAAACACTTACTTAGATTTGTTTTAAAATGTATTTTCTATTCCTCCCTTCCACTTCCGACACCATGTCTAAAGTGCGCAATAAAATTGTTAAGGGTGTTTCTCAACCAACAAGTGACTGTTTCTTGGCTGTTGTTTCCTTCGCCAGTTCCTCAGGATGAGACATTCCTTTTCGCGGGCTTCTTGGAATCTATTGCGAAACGGCAAAGCCTTTACACTTAATGATGTTCAATTCAATTTGGTTCGAGCTCTGCATCTCAAATTAATTGAGTTTGTAAATTTCCCAAATGTAATTTAAATTTAAGTGTTTAATTGATTGATTTTAAACAGTAATTAAAAGCGTCTACATTTACTTAGCTAAATAGCTTTGGTATAGAAGAATCAAAGTGGGGATGCTCACTTAAGTAAAATTTTTAATGAAATAATTGTGACTTTTATATATTTATTAATATTGTTAAAAAAAACATTTTTTAGAATTACTTTCTTTCTCAATAATTTCAAAAATATTTTCCTAGTTTTGATCAATACCAGAGATATCATGAGTTTTCTTTGGTTTCTTACAACTGTCTAAAACAAGTTGGGCTTACTGAACTGATTTACCCTAAATTTGTTGATTTCGTTTCGTAAAAAAATATCCAGGGTAAATAAAATTACTTGAAGATTAAGGTTTTAAAGAGAATTTCCTGAACCAGGGACAAATCGTACTTTCATCTCATAAATATCAACGTTTTTTTTAAATGCGTTCATTAAAAAATATTAACAAAAAAAATTAATTTTAACGAGTTTTTTTTTAAACAAGCCGTTGATAATACTGCCATCTATGAGATTTTATTTTTATTTTTTGCAAATTATGTTTTTTTTTTTTTTGCTCCAACGAATGGGTGTGTGGGGGGGGGTGGAGGGGGTGTTCATACGATAATTATCACACGGGAAGGCTATTATGAAATACCGCTATCCAGTTCATACGATTTGAAATGAAATTTCGCATTTTCTTACATCTCAGAGTCGATATGAGTGAGTTTCATTATTTAGAAAAAATATTTGTGAGATAATTCCAGGGGAAAAGAAAGTCTTCTAAACGCTATAAAATATTAAAACTGGATCATTTGTTTTGCCGAGCATAACAAATTAAATTCTTAATACCAAACGCAATTTTAATACAAATGAAATCCCCTCCTGATTCCGAAATAAAGTGTATTTCGTGGTTAAGTTTATTCAATGAAACGACTCCTCAGAAAATTCTTCCAAACAATCATCCAACAGCTGTGACACTAATGTAAAGTTTAAACTCCATAATTAAAATTTTAATTTGATTCTAGAGGGGGATGGGAAAAGTAAGGTTATTCTCAAAAAACAAACCGGGGAAAATAGTTCTTCATTTTGAGGTGGTCTTTCCGTAAAAATACGGTGACATGCTTTCCTGTCACGACCTGCTTTCCTTTCGCAGTGGCAAATCATTTATAAACAGCGATAAAAACCTCTAAAAAGGCCGTTTTGTACCAAAAAATAACTCATTTCCACTCATTATAATCTTCTCTCATCTGAAACTTTAATTTAGTTTTCATCCTATTTGGCTCTTCGTAGGATGAGGGCTTTCATCATTAATTGCTTTTGGGATATTGGGAACCACCACAGCCACCAATATCTTCAATTACGAAGCAATCTTTAATCACTGTCGATAGATTCTCTTTCAATATGAAAGCAGTCAGCTCCGAACGTGACTTTGAAGTTAGATGACATTAATATTCATAAGTAAGTGTATTTTGGAATTTTGAAGCGCTCGAGTCGCTGATGAGTGGAAGTATTTAAATAAATAAATTCAATTAACTTTGCTTAGGGGATTTGAAGGGACGTCGATAGTTTTGGTTAAAGAAAGGTCCATCTTTGCGAGCTTTAATAAGTCTTAAGAGTTTTGATATATTACAGAATAATGTTTCATAGAATATTATAACACGTGCATACACATGGTGCCCACTAAAATCCTTTCTAAGTCTCTTAACTTTTAAACACCGATAGTTATATTCATAAAAGTGGTGCCTAGGTATAGTAAAGTACCTATGCGTTATTTAATGAGACCATTTATAGCGTCCCTTCGAAGCAAAATTTGGTTTATATCTCAAAAACTATTCAAAATACATGAAAATGGTCATGTACAAATTTATAGAGAAAAGCTGTAAATGAGTTGATGAATATAGGTCCGGCGTTCAAAAGGACTCTCGAGGTACGCTCTATGTCCTATTTTCGCGCTGTATGTCTATGTACACTGTTAAAAATAGGTATTCAAAAATAAGTAAAACATACTTATTTTTCAATACATTCAATGCTTATCATAGCTTTGAATACATAAGTTTCATTTTTGAAAAAGACATGTACTCAAAAATTAATTAAAGGGGTTAAAATGAAGAAAAAGAACAGTTGCTTGCCTAATCACTTTCAATAAACATCAACAATTGCAACCAAGACTAATCAGGAATCAAACCCATATCCTCAGGTACCGTAGTCCAGTGTCTTATCGGTTGTACTACCACGGCGATGTGAAGAAGTTATAAACAGAAGAAATGTTAACAAAGTGTGCCAAAAGAATGGGAAATAAGATAATTGAGTTGTAATAACTCCATTCGATTTGAGCAATCGACATCAAATAAAGTGCAAAACCATCTTCCGGACAACTAATTTAAGTTTGTCAGGTCGCTTTGTTAAGATGGCTTGAATAGAAGTTGATATTAGCAATATTAAATCACACTGCTCATTTTGAGAAAGTACGATTACTTGAATTTGAGTACGTCATCGCTCAGTTACGATGCAATTGTACTCAAAGAAACACGAGAATGTTCGGTACTCAATTTTAAGTACCCTTTTTTACTGTGAACCTTGTACTAACCATATGTACTGTGTTAAATTAGTTTTTATAACAATATATATCATACAAAATCTTCTGCTATTTTAGGTTGGAAACGTCGAAAATGCTGCTAAAGAAAGGACTATTTTTATTAACAGATCCTATTTTGTGGATGACATCTGTAGTAGTAAGTATATTTTGAGCATCCTTCATATCATTATTTAATATCTTAATCAATTTTAATAATTTTAATACATAAGTCTATTTGTTATATTAAATAAAATATACATGTTATTGTATTTTAATAATTTAGTTATACATACAAAAATTTTGGGTACTAGATTTTATTACTTGAATATATAATGACATACCTTTATAAGATCGGATAATAATCCTAGTTTAAACTAATTTGTTTAAAGGGAGGCAGCAGTCCTTGACAACAAAAATTAGTCGTATTTCATTCAACTTAAAATTGTTCAAAATTATTTAATATTTTATTAAAAAAATAACTCAATATTAAATAAATATTAATAACTAAATATTTGTTATGATTAGTACACTTCAAAAATTTAGTTTGTGTAAACAATATTAAATAATAAACCTTTTTTAGACAAATAGAATTTTCAATTTTCAAATAGATAACGTTTGGTTTCAGAACAAATATACAATAACTTTACATAAAACTTTTTCCAAGTGCAAGTAAACAATCCAATTCAAACAATGAACTTAATTTTTTACCCAATATTATTTTTGAAAAAATATGTGACAAATATATATTTTGCATATACAAAAATTTATATTTTTCGTAACATAAAATATCACATTAAGCATTTATTTTTTTATAATTTTAGAAATATTTTAGGATCACTATGTAAAACTTTTGTATATTTATTATCGTTAAATAAATTAAATGAAAATATTGAATAGAATTTGAGAAAAGTGTACCAATGCATTGAAAATATCAGTTTTGAGAAAAACACAAAAAATTTTTAATATTTAAAAATGTTTATACAAAACTAAATTTTTCATGTGTAATAATCATAGCAAATGTTTGGTTATTCGCTATATTAATTTTTTTTATAATATATTGAATGTTTTGGAACAATTTTAAGTTAAATGAAATACGACTAACTTCTGTTTTCCAGGACTACTGTATCCCCTTAATAACACATCGCAGTGCACATCATATTTTTTTTAATCAGCTTTGTAGAACATATATAACATTACATGTATATCTTGATAATACAAATATACCTCTTAGCGTATCTACATACAACGATGCATAGTGGTTCAGTTTGGCGATTTATTAAGGAAAATTTCCATATTTGGCAATCTAGAAGGCAATAGATTCGAGTGCTGTTACCCGATAGCAGTGAAAGGTCACAGATCCATCATCTCGATCGATCAGGTATATTTCTATATTTGACCAATTGGTCAATAAATCATTAGACAGAAAAAAAAAATACTCGATTGAGGCCCATCTCATCAGTACTGTATCATAAGTGTCCAAGGTAATCAAATTTTCTTTTATCACCTAGTACAAGTTTCAATATGAACACCTACCCCGGCTTGGTAAATATATTGGTGTTCTCGAGCCTACGCTCGATCATACTAATTTGAATTCCGCGTTGTAAGCTTTTGGCGAGATATTTGAACGATGCTACGGTTGGCGATAAAGCATCTGCGCATGTTGATAACACAATCAAGACCTTTACAGGTCTCATTATAATACGCCCTGATATTATAAACAGGGTGCCATGAAATTTAATGGAATTTTGATTTGGTTTGGTTAATTACCGTCGCAATGGACCTGAACAGTGGGCTATTGGCGACGGTTCGGGGTCTATCTCGAAGGAAAGACCCGGTTTGGTTTGGTTTTGGTTAATTAACATCGCACAAGAGCTGCACAGTGGGCTATTCAGGGTCTATCTCGAAAAAAAGAGGGAAGACCCGGGAATACATACACATTCACACACACATTCATAAATGCACCTCGTTTTATTTTAGAAACATGGTCAGATGACGAAGAAACACCTGAACTAGCACCCAAAGCCTTCAATAGACGTCGGGACTTTGGACCCCGACCAGATTTATCGTGCACCAGTCCCGTATACACGCCGTTCATTTTTGCGGATGTTCTGGACGACTTTTCTAGTATTTTGTAGCGAAGCTGGAAACCCTCCGATCACAAGATCACTTCTTTTCTTCAAACCAGGAATCCTCGGATTCCCAACTGACGCCTTTAACCGCTCGGCCACGGAGGCCTCGGAAAGACCCGGGAACGATGCTTAGTATTTTTGAACCATGGTCAGATGACGAGGACAACACCTGAGCTGGCACCCGACGAAACCTCAATAAGCATCTGGACATTGGACTCCTATCAGATTTATCGTGCAACAGTCCCGTATACACGCGGGGTCAGGTAGGATAAAGGCGTTCAGCTGGTAATCAGAGGATTGACAGTTCGAGATCGTGCGGTGCACTTAATAAAGAAAAATAACAAAGTAGTGATCTTGTGATCGGAAGGTTAATAGCTTCGCTGCAAAATTACTAAAATGTCATCCAGAACATCCAACAAATTATACTGCCGTGTATACGGGACTAGTGCACGATAAATCTGATCGGGTCCAATGTCCTGAAGACTATTGAGGTTGCGTCCGGTGCCAACTCAGTTGTTGTCCTCGCCATCTCACCATGGTTCAAAAATACGAGTCATCGTCCCGGGTCTTTGGTTCGAGATAGGCCTCATCTGACCATGGTTATAAAATAACGAGGTGCATGTATGAATGTGTGTGTGAATGTGTATGTGTTCCCGGGTCTTTCCTTCGAGATTGACCCCGAACCGTCGCCAATAGCCCGCTGTGCAGCTCTAGTGCGACGTTAATTAACAAACCAACCAACCGAGATAGGCCTCAAACCGTCGCCAATAGCCCACTGTGCAGCTCTTGGGCGACGTTAATTAACCGAACCAAGCCAACCCGTATACACGCCAGTATATATTGTTGGGCGTTCTGGACGACTGTCTAGTATTTTTGTACCGAAGCTGGCAACCCTCCGATCGCAAGATCACTTCTTTTTTACTTTTCTTTGTCAAGTTCACCGCATGGGCTCGAACTAGCAATCCTCTGATTACCAGCTGAACGCCTTTATCCACTTAGCAACTGGAGGTCCAAGTGGAATTTTGAAGCTATGCACACTATTACTATATTCTCAGTTCATTTTTTAAGGCATTTTATAATAGTGCTAAAATGGTAAATATATATTTTTTAAGTTTAGTAACAATGAGTTTATAATGGATTTTCTTTGTTTTATTTTCTTTCCAGTTCATAACGTTAGTGGTTTTTCGAATCTGGATGCTTCAAGGATCGATGCCAATATTTTCTGAGGAAGACAATCCAGCCTCTTTCAGCACATCGCTGCTTACTAGGTAAATAACAGTACAAATATAAAATTTAAAAAATGCAATGTTAAATTAAAATCTTAATAGTTTAACTAATAAACCAGTAAATAAATATAAGTATTCACAAGTAAATTAAATTTAAAAGAGTTATTTTTTATACATTTTAAATGTATGTGTAAAATAATTTGTAATAAATTTACAATTAACTGAAATACAATACAGGATAGATTGACTATAAATAGGCTACTAGTAAGTGACGTCATTTTAGTAAGTGTCTTTGCGATTCGTCTCACTTCCAATTCGATTCACCTGGCACTGTACAGCGCGACCTCTGCAGAGTTAACAACGTATACGAACATCTAAAAATCTGAGTTATTTTTATATTTTCTTTTGAACCCCGTTTTAAATACAAACTGCTATCAAAATATAAAGTCATTTGCAAGTCAAAGTCGAAGTATTTCAAAAGCAAGAGCAAAAACTATTTGTTTGGCAATATAAAAATTAATTCTATAAGAAGAAAATATAATATTTATATACATTTAATATTTTTACAATGCTATGATGTTAAAAAACATCACTAAATCACTTTAAATATTGTTGGGCACAGTATAGCTGCTTCCACATTAGCTTCAACAACACGCCTATAGGGGAAACAAGTTTTGAGCCTTCCAGAAGTTACAGTTAGAGTTCAGTGGTCACAATCATCTTTATTTAAACCTGTTAACGAACACTGAACTGTAACTGTAACTGTTGGAAGGCTCAAACCTTGTTTACTCTATGGGCTCGTTGAAGCCAATTAAAAGCAGCCATGCTATGCCCCCGTATATTTTTTTAAAGTTATTTAGTTGTGTTTTTTATTACCATAGCATTGTAGAAATATTAAATGTATATAAATATTATATTTTCTTCTTATAGAATTAATTTTTATATTGCCAAACAAATAGTTTTTCCTCTTGCCTTTTAAATACTTCTACTTTGACTTGCAAATGACTTTCTATTTTAATAGCAGATTGCACTTAAAACGGGTTTCAAAAGAAAATAGAAAAAAACTCAACCAAAAGCAATACTCGTCGGCTTATTTTAACATGAAAAATATACGAAATATTACGGCAGCAAAGAAAATGGGGCACATCATGGCTGCCTCCACATCGGCTTCAAGTCAACAAAATGTCTTGCCCTATCCAGAATTTACAGTTAGAGATCAGTGTTAACAGCTCACTTTCACGGTACAGAGCTCTCGCTTTTAACAGTAGTCTCATTTAGTACCGTGCCCGTTGTTTCGACAAAATTACGTAGGCTGTTGCAAGCATAACATCATCCACACTCGATTTCATAACAAATAAAGTGAGAAGAGTCCTCATTAGCTCATCCCTTTGTGTTATTGACAAATGTTGCAAGAACCACAATCACTCACTAGTATTTTGTCTGCAACTAAAAGTCGTCGACAAATGTCTTCGACAAGACAAATGTCTGTAACACTCGATGTAAACGCGGTTTAAGAATGCATTTTTAACAGTGTACTTCAAAACTACTAAACCATTGACGATTCCTATCTCCTCCACGACACGTCCGATCTCTTTGCAGATGCTACACCTACTCCTACCTGGCCGCTTTCAACTTCTGGATGCTCCTGAACCCGAGCACTCTGTCCTATGACTGGCAGATGGGCAGCATTCCCTTGGTGACCTCTGCATTCGACGTCCGCAATGTCGCATCTGTGTTGCTGTTTATGTTCGTGGGTGTGTCTGCACTTCAGCTGCTGTGTGCCCCCACACTCAAGGTAAGACGAGGTAGGTGGCAGACCCAAAGGATGCACTTAAAGCCGTTCCTTTTGCAAGCGATTTTCATTTCAGACGTGAGAATAACTTAGAGGAATGGAATTAGGCAGCAAAGACAAAAGTTCGGGGATATTCAATCAACTTTACATTAATTTTATCAGTGTCTACTAGATAGTGCCGCCCATTAGATTTGGGCGATTATTCGATATATGTCGAAATTCCGGAAGTAAAAATTCACCGCGATTTTCTATTTTGTAATTTTTGATTTGATGATTAATCGATTTGACAATTAATCGATTTGAAAATTATTCGATGGGACGATTAATCGATTTGACGATTAATCGATTTGACGATTAATCGATTTGACGATTAATCGATTTGACGATTAATCGATTTGACGATTAATCGATTTGACGATTAATCGATTTGACGATTAATCGATTTGTCGGCTATTCGATTTGGCGATTAATCGACTTGACGATTAGACGATTAATCGATTTGACGATTAATCGATTTGTCGGCTATTCGATTTGGCGATTAATCGACTTGACGATTAGTCTAAAGGACACTCGGAAGTCCGGAAGAACACTCTGGATGCTCGGAATAAAACTGACAAATCATCTATATTTTTAATTTTTATAAAAGGGAAACCAAAATTGTACTAATCCTTGATTTGAAAACATAAAGTCCAGTTCATGTAACGTAAGTTTAAGTTATGCAACGTAAGTTATGCAAATTGCAGGTTCTATTTACTCATTGTTGCTGTACTTATTCAACTCATAAAATATCGATATATCGTAAATATCGAAAAACGTCGTCCTGCGTCCTTTCGGAATAATATTGTACACTCAATAGTTAAATCTTAAAATTTTCAAAACAATCGAAGTACCTTTACTTTGTAATGACTTCAAACTACTAGATTATATGCGAACCAACAGAGGTGCGCTACGCAAAATGTTTTACTTGAACCTCTTTAATTTGATTGTCTTTGGTCCAAACGCCCCATACATTAGAATTGATTGTGTTATTTGCTGTAAGTATTTTAATAAAAATTAATTAAAAAATAACTGTTATTTTAATGTTAATACGATTTACATAGAAGTTTCCAAATCTCTAGAATAACCTACCTACAAGCAGCAAAATACACAAATACTCATCACAAGGGGTTCACATATTATTGACGATTGCAGCTGTTAACTATTAATATTTATTATTTGCGGTTTCCACAAGAATAGGATTCGCTACTATGTCGTTACAGACAAAAGATAATTAGAGACATTATTAGTAATCGTTGATGCCTAGTCATTGCTGCTTAATTCCATGAAATGATAAAAGGTAAGTATTTGATTTTGTCCTTTGTTATATTTCGGATCTAGCGTCCTGTGGATCTGCTGCCATCCTTCTAAAAGTTTGTTCTCTTGGTGTATTTGCATGACTGTTAATGTATGATATCTTATGTATTTATGAAATCATTTTAAGTGTTTAATATAACTGTTATAACAATTACACAAAGATAAAATGTATAACTTCTTTTAAAAGGAGTTGTACACATATATTCTATACATAACTTCTATACATACAGTTTTAATGTAAAGATCATTTAAGATATATTTTCAATATACATTTTATATCCTTTCTTTCAGAAGAAATAATTTCTTTTATTGCATTATATCTTTGAAGCCAAAATTATTATTTTATAATGGAGATTAAAAAAATAATGTTAATGAAAAATTTATAAACTAGTTTAATAAATGAGTTATTTCTCCTTTTCATTTTTACGAGTTAACCCTTGCGATTGACAATTATATCGGTTTTGTTTCACAAAACAATGCTTATAAAAGAATAAAGGAGTTGTAACCTTAACAAAAGTGTTTTCCTTAACAAAAGTGTTTATAAAATGTAAATAATTATTATATTTACTGTTTTAAATTTCTTTATATGTGACTTACTTAATATACTTCAGCATGTAACATGCAAAACATAATAACATGGTCAAGCCTTTTTTTTTAAATATTTTTTTTTCAATAAAAATGTACCTTGCTTATTTTTATAGAAGTCAAGAAAATATTTTCTGAAAAACGTCGTTTTTCGTTTTTATAAACTAAAGAATGTGGTTAACAAGCTGTTTTTACATTTTTTTTATATTTGCAAAACGATTTTTTTTTAAAAATTGGAAAGTATCATTAATTTCACAGTTCAAATTTTTTTTAAATACTAAAACAAATATAATCTATGTATTACTAAGCCCTAAAGAAAAATTAAACTAATATGTTTGAAAATGTAGTGTGGAAAATTTGGAGAAGTTTTTTCTAATATACCTGAAGTTATCAATTTAAACTTATTCAAACATGAAAAAAGTCATCACTGGAAAAAAATAAGTTCAAAGTTATATATTCAGGCAATCTTTTACCAAAGTTAATATTGATTTATAAAAAATAATTAGTTGAATTTAACGTAAAAATATAATGTTGGTGTCGTTATGAACTATTTTTTAAAGCAATAAAATTAATTTGGGATATTTTTGAGGATTTTGTGTCCCACACTCTCTCTTAACTTTTAAAACACATAACTAAATTATATTCGAGAAACCTACAAAATACATATACACCTTTAACAAATTCCTCTTTATTATCTTCTATCTTTTCTTTCTTTTTAAATGTGTCTTTTTACAACCAATTCGCAATAAAAAAGAAACAAGACCTTATATACTTTATTCAATAGAAAAAATTAACTACAAACTGTTACTAATTCATGCGATTTAATTTAACCCTAGAGATTTGATATCAATGTCACGTAACTGAGATATACGTTTCTTTACTTTTTAACGCTGCTATTCTCAGAATAGAAACAAAGTATTTTGAACACCAATCCGAAATGTTTATTATCTAATTTTACTACTATTACATAATTACTATTATTTAGGGTATTGTTAATATAATTAAAAAATAATCATAATATTATTAAACTTAAAATGTTTTTTTTTTTAAACTTACGAGATTCCACATTTTTAACACGTTCAGTGCTGTACGGGGTCAATTGACACCGTGACGCACTTGCGGATAATTTACTACATGAGGTTAATTGACCCTATGTCGCACTTGCGGATAGTTACTACACATGGTTAATTGACCCCATGTCACACTTGCGGATAGATGCTAAACGGGGTTAATTAACCCCGTGTCGCACTTGCGAATAGTTACTGTATGGGGTTAATTGTCCCCGTGTCGCACTTGCAAAGTTACTACATGGGGTTAATTTACCCCATGCCATGTCGCACTTGCGTATAATTACTACACGGAGTTAATTGATCCCGTGTCGCACTTGCGGATAGTTACTACACGGGTTTAATTGACCCTATGCCGCACTTGCGAATAGTTACTTTATGGGGTTAATTGACCCCGTGTCGCACTTGCAGATAGTCACTACACAGGGTTAATTGAACCCATGTCGTACTTGCGGATAGTTGCTAAACGGGGTTAATTAACCCCATGTCGCACTTGCGAATAGTTACTATATGGGGTTAATTGACCCCGTGTCGCCCTTGTGTATAAATACATATTTGACCTTTCGCACTGAACGTATTAAGTACGGACTCGATATATCTATTGCGTGCGCACTGAACGTGCTAAATTACATTCCTATAAATGTGATCATCGTTTACTTTTGCTAAATTAAAATAAATCGATATCCCAAAAGACCCGTATTTGTTTGTGATTGTTATAAAATAACGTAGTTTTTGAAAACACGTAAATATTTGAAGTAACCAATTAGCATCGACATTTAATTGCTCAAAGCAAATACATTTTCCATTTGCAGTTCGATTAATAACTAAAAATGAAACAATCATTCTAAATAGGACGGTAACAAAATATAATCTACTTGAGTAAGCTGAAAAATAGAATGGAGCGAGTAGCAAAATTGGACATTTATATAACTTCTGGCCCACATCTGCTGGAGTCATTATTATATTTTCAAATCATAAATCTGTTCGTGCAGGGAGGCAGATTTTATTGACATTCAAGAGAATTCATTCGCCGCCGAAGGAATGTACAGCAACGGAATTAATGAGAGTATATTTTTATCGATAAGTGGGATTATTCGGAACAGACCGTAGTGCATTCAAATTGATGCTCTTCTGACAAATGCAGGGCTGGAGTTAAATCATAAATTTAAAGTTTGCGTAAAAATTCGCTTAAGCTTTTCGGTATTAAGGTTTTTAGAAATCAGATTATTAGAGATTTGAAACTAATAATTGCGCAGTATTTATTTTTGATTTTGTTTATTGTTTGCTCATAAAAAATGGAATTGCGGATTATTCAAATTAATCTTTTGAATTCTTGAAACAAAATTAATTGATATTTGTTGGTGTAAAAAATAATCATATTTAAACCGAATTTACATTGAATCATAAATATAAAAAATTAAAAACTTGGGCATTTAAGAAAATTTCTCATGCGTAAGTTTGTTTTAATAGGGAAGTATTCAAATTAATTTGGCAATTAGTGCAAGTTCCGCCAATGAGTTAATAAAAATAAATGTTTTTAATTCAAATGCTTGATATTAAATTTTCTTTCATATTATATATAACGCTAGAAAAGTTCAGTTCGAGTTTAGGATATTTAGATTAATAAGCATTCGACCAAATCATAAATTATTTTTCGTGTTCTTGTCAAAGGTAAGTTTAAATTTTCCTTAATACAGTACAAGGTTATTAATAAAATGCTAATAAAAATACTCAAATTATTTAATTAAGAATATAAGAGGAACAGTAAGTAATTACAGATTTTTTTTTGGAAATATACATCTTTTAACTTTACATTAGTAATGGCATATAAAAAAACTAATATATTGAGATTATTTAAACTTTCATTTTATTCTTACTCTCTCTCTCAATAATTCTTATATTTCCAAAGCGGCTTTAATAAAATAACCTAGACAATGTTATTTTTTTAATATACATAAAATTAATTTTCTGTTCGAGATTTTTTTTTATTTAAATTTAGTTTTATTTTCGACGTTGCTATTAGAGATCTATAACTTTGATATAATTTTTAGTATATGGATTAAAAAAACTAGAGTTATAAAGCATAATTTATGAATAATAAAACAAGTTATTTTGAAATGAAATCATAAAAAGTTGTAAAGAATATTTTATGTAAATTAATTTTTCGATAGTACCATAAACCATAAAATCTGGAACTTTCGGCCTTTGAGCATTTTATCGTTTCTCGAAACTCTTAAAAATGTTATATGAATGTAGTTATTTAAGGATGACAAAATATTTAACGAGCTCTACTGCTTAATCTACGAAAATTTTCGATCGATTTTTAATAAAATATTCTAAAACGTGGACCAGTTATAACTCTCACGTCAATCGTTGTATAAAGATCCATATGAACCATCGCATTTTTTCCTTAAGTCCCTCGTGGCCTGGTTGGATGAGTGACAACCTTCTAATAATTGAGGGGTTTGCTGTAAAAAGGAGGTAGCTCCAATTATTCAACTTTGCAGAAAACCGTAAAAAACGTTTGAAAATTCAAAATTCCAAGTTGTGTGAAGATATTGTGACAGTGTGCTGTCACGTTGCAATTTTTACATAGGGATCTGACCTATTTTGTACTTTGTGCAATTTGGTCAGATGGCTAGACTGACGGTCGCCGGTTTTTATTACTGTGTTACATTGTGGGAGAGTTTCGTCACTGAGCCATTTTTTACAACCACGCCAGGATTGGCCAGGAGGGGTGACCAAGAGGGGCGGAGCGTATTCCAAGTGGTGGGTTTAATAATTTATGTGGAATTACAACCCCCACCCCAAGACAACTTCGTGGGAAATTCAAGGTTTCCCACATGACTTACAACTCTGCCTTTGCCCAAGAGATACGGGTAAATTTTTGCTCCATCGTCTCCCGTCCTCATGTCCATCTCCGGAAAAGTCCCAATGCCATGAGATCAGACGGCAGCGCTCCCATTTGGTACCAACGCCACTGATGCCAGGACACCAGACGAGCCCCTGGAGAAGGAAAGGTCCTGATGCCAGGACACCAGACATCAGCATCCACATTTCATGGTAACGCCCCTGGTAGCCGGTCATCTACACCCCAAACAACCAGCTAATCGCCTCAGACGGAACTCTCCCCAACCGGTACACGTGAGTCAGTATCACATTATTGCACATAACCCCCCAACCATAAGTTTTCTCCTATTTAATTTAATGTGTCAATAAAGCACCGTTTTAAAAGTAAATTATTGGTATGTATGTATTTTTTCCAAGACGACATTATTCATAAAGATACAAAAAATTACACAACGCAGTCCAAAAAATGTACTAGCCAATTAACCCCACGACAGATATTCTTTTTGATCAATCTTCTTAATTGTTCCTACATATTATGAGAGTAATTTCACTCAAAAATAGATCTTCCAGATGACGTGGCGCATGTTGGATTGTTGGAGCTACCTCTTTCTTGCAACCAAATAGATGCTCTGTCTACCTCTATGAAAAATATTTCACAAAAAAGTACAATTAACTATAATATTATTTTATTTAAAGAAAACTTCAATTGAAATATAGCATATAACTTGGCTTTAAAAACAGAAAATTACATTTTTAATCATCACACTCACCCTCTGTAACGTCCAGCTCATCTGCTGCGTTATCTGGTTGTAGTCCATCGTAGATCCACAAAACGTAAAAGAACCAAAAACTCTGACCAAACTGTTTAAGTGCTGTATAACCTTCTTGTACACAAAGCACGTCAGTCGTTTGGGGGAAAATGGCAGTAGCTCCAGGAGCTACCTCTATATTGCAACAAACTAATGAGACGGACAGCTCCATTTCTTGTGTAACGCGAGAACTAACGATTGGAGCTACATCTTTCTGGCACCAAACGAACGATTTTTTTTACCACAAGATAGTACATCTAACTCCAAATTCCCCTAGGTTGGAGCTACATCCTTTTTACAGCAAACCTTTCAGTTGATTGCGAGTTCGTTTCTTGTAGTCCACCCAAACAATGGCCATGTAAACAGCATTAAATATGTCGTGGCCCAAATAGTCTCTCATTAGTCGTGCTAAGTACTGTCTCGTAATTTCAATCGGGAGTTAAGTGCAGAGTAGGGTTCCAACTATTGTCCTCGTCATCTGATCATTGTTGCATTCAAGAGTTAGAACTCCCATGTATTTCGGGATATATCACGAACCGTCGTCAATAGCCCGTTTTGTATCTCCAGTACAACGTTAATTCAAGCAAGCAAATAGCAATTTCTCGTTGAATTAAATTTAGAATTCAGATCAATAAATACCGATTAAAGTTTATTACCGAAGGATTTTTTTAAACAATGGGATATTTTTCTGAAAACGAATACATTACTATGTCGTTTAGATGATAACTGCGTTAAAAAATTAATTACGTTTTAGTACCGGTAAAATATTTTTTAAAGTTAATACTTAGGTAAGTTTGTTCAAAATGCTGTCATTAAAAATTAAATGCTTTATTATTACGTCAAAATTAAAGTTTACTTTAAAATAAAGTGTCCTAAAGTTTGGCATTATGTAGCATTGTACTACCTAGCAAAAAAAGTCAGCATAAAACCTTCATAAAAATTGTCAAATTGAAGGTTTTTTGAAGGTTTCTTAAAGGATATTGAAACAAAAAACTGCAGTTTGTTTGAAGTTTTTAATTTTCCTGCATAAAACCTTTAAAATATCTGCATTTTTCCTTTATGATTAAAAATTGAAGATTTTATGAAGGTTTTTTACAGTTTTTTTGAAGGATATTGAAACAAAAACACTTAATTTTATAGATCTTCAAAAAAATTGCAGTTTTCCTGCATAAAAACTTCAATTTCAAAATTTTGATGAAGGTTTTATGCTGACATTTTTTGTTGGGTAGCTCTCTAACCCAAATTATGCATAACGGTCTTTTATTGCCAATATATCTTTTTAGTATTCATATCTGATTCTAATCCTAAATTTTTAATATGAATTATATGTTCAAAAAGGCTTGTTGTCTTAGTAATTTATCTAAACATTTCCTTAAAACTTATATTTTTAACTAAAATTTCTGTAAATATATCAACACAACAAGGTAAATGCCTTGAACTTTCCACAGCTTTGGCGTTGATCGTCAGTTCATTTCTGTTGGAAACCTATCGATATTTACGGTCACCTTTAGAAGATTTTTTTAGGAAGGTTTTTTTCTTCTTTTTTTTTTTTTGGTATTCGGAGAAAAAACTTTTCAAAAAGTGTCGAATCCATTGTTGCCAGGAGCATCAAATATCAGACGTCATCAATCTTCCCACATTCCTTTTTCGCCATCAAGTGTCTGGAACCTAGAATTTTAGGAAAACTGTGTCATTTTTTTCCCCCACTGAACAGATCAACGTGTTCAAAGGGAATCCAACAATCTGCAGCAACTAACTAAACTATATAAAGTATACATCCAACTCCTATTACAAAATATTTTGGTAAAAATCTACCACGAAATTGTGCACATGTTCTTCTTAAAAATTATTACGACCTTGTACGAAAATTTGGTACCCATTTATCTACAACCAACATTTGGTGCTTAGTTTCATCATTTTACGGTGCTACCACGAATACCATTTAGTAGTGAAACGTTGCACCAAAACGCATAACGTTGCATAAAACTCAAATTTCGAGTTTTAGTAGTATTTTAGTAAAAAAAAACTGTAACGAAACTGGCAACCCTCCGATCGCAAGTTCACAACTTTTTTACTTTTCTTTGTCAAGTCCACCGATCGGGCTCAAACTAGGAATCATCTGTTACATAACTGAACGCCTTTATCCACTGGACCACGGAGTCCCTTGTTCGGCGTTATCTTTCTTGGAGGGAATTCCTCGGCTTGTTGATGTTGCGACAGCGATAATTTCGGTTGCAGTTAGACACGTTGAACCAATTATCGGTGAAGCCTCCAAAATTTTCCGATAAAGAATTGTTTGATTCAACCTAGATTCCACAATAATAGTGTAAAATTTGCTGCAGACCTTATTTTTGCACCAAGCTATTTTATATCGTTGAACTGAAATTTTTAACAATGTATTAACATTTTTGCATTATAGCTTAAAAGTACAGCATTCAATTTTATTAATTCAAGTCTTACTACGATGTCTTTCATACAAATTGCCTATCAAGCAATAAAGAAATTTTAAAATATTAATAATTTATACTTAATGTTATATTTATGTAATTTTATTTTATGATTTTGGTTACTCGTGTAGCACTCAAAGCTATAGTTTTGATTAATTTTTATTTTTAAATAATTATGGTTAAAAAATATTTTTGCCATTCAATACATAAACACATTTCAGTATTTAAACAAATTTAAAATGTAAAAAATAAAGGCTGATATTTTTTATGCAATTTAAAGTACACGTCAAAACTTATTTTTCTTTAAAAAAAACTAAACAATATTTTCAAATTACGCATGTACTAAAATATACAATTAATATTAAAAAATTCTAAAGATTCTTACAATTTGAATATTTACCTACAAAATAGTATATTGCACTATCCTTTGTGAGGAAAGTATTCACCTTTATTGATCTTTAAATCGGTGGAATTGCTTGCAAGCCTTTAAACTTTATTTTCTTTCCATGCCATCTATATTACTAAAAATAAATTGTATACATGTTGTTTACAAATTATCTTTACAATTATGACACACAATAAAAACCTAAAATAAATAAGATAGCTATGCCATGTTGCTTGTGCTTATGCCTGACGGATAAGCACAATTTTGAATCTGTAGGTTTGTTTTCACTGCAGGAAAATTGAATTTATATATTCAACGCATTCCTTTTTTTTACAAAAATATATTTTTTAATTATATCGGTAGAGTAGGTTTTCAAAAGTCCTCCTAATGCTTTAAATTTGAAAATTATTTAAAAAAAGAGATTTTTTATCAATTTTTATCTTATGTGTACTACTGGAAAAACTGCAGATAATCGAAGGTATATACACGTATTGTATCCGTTAGGTGGTTAATGTAACAGCAGTACATGAAGTTAAATGTGTAAACAATTTTTTTTCCAAACCCATTCACATACCAATGAACACACTATTTCCAAACCATTAACGCACTAATACACAATCAACACACTGAGCTTTCTTCTGAAGATGGATGTATGAAAATTATATTTACAACGTTGATAAACAATTAAACCTAAAGGAAATAATCTAGATAAGTTACGTTGCTTATGCATGTAACAGTATCACATAAAATTTTATTTCTAAACTTTTTTTAGTTTGTTACTGAGTACAAATAAAATGACATGTGTTGCTATTACATGTACAAACAACATAACTTTGCTATCTTATTTCTTTTAGATTTTATTGTCTGTCGAAGTTGTAAAGATAATTCTTAAACACCCTGTACTATTTTACCTAAACCGAATATCCAGTATACCTGTTTTAAATTACTAACCTATTTGGTATTTATGCGTATATATACGACCCATTATTAATAATTAATATCTTAACTAGTTTTATTAATGCAATTTCGCTGATCCAGACAAAATAGACGCGCCGCATTCACTAACTAAACTCTTTAAACCTCAATATATCCCCTGAATGTGTTTATACCCTGTAATTTAACTACTTTATCTCTGTATATTATTATACCTCAACGCAAGAGATTCTATGGTTACAGACAGGATTTTGAATATTATTAAATTTCATTAAACCCTTCTATTCTGGGTACATCAAATTATTGTAAGCCATAATAAAGAGCTGTTTGAAATCCTCTTTTCATTAAAATTATGCACGAGAATTTCCACCTTCTGTCTATCTCCCCAAAATACGCTTTCTGTTGCTAGCGAATAATTATGAACTTGTCGGGGAGATAAGAAAAGATTGGAGATATAACGAATGTGTGTTATTTTCATGCCGACGGGAAGCTTTCTGTGAAATTGATTATGTGACACTTTTGTGAGATTAAATGGGATTTATGTCCCATCAAAGCAAAAGCAATTAGCTAAACTAATCGGACGAAGAATGATAAGTTTAATATTAACTTACGCGTGCATTTTTAGTTAATACCATTTGTCTTCGAAACAGTCCAATCAATACGTTAATTGTGTCAAGATATTTTGAAACTTGCCATTAAAAATTGTTTTTAAATAATTTATTTATACTTTTTTAAGGGGACTCGGTACCCCAAAATCGATGAAAATGTCACACAAAAAATGTATTGGTTTAAAATAATGTACACTGTTGAAAATAGGTTTTAAAAATATGTCAAATGTACCCATTTTTGATTGCATTCGATACTTATCATAGCTCCGAATACATAAGATTCTTTTTGAAAAATCCATGTACTCAATAAAGAGTAAAAATGAATAAAAAGAGCAGTAGCTTGCCTACATAGGCTGCCTTCATAAATTAATTTCAATAAATATCGACAATTACAACTTAAACTTACCGGGAATCGAACCCAGGTCCGCAGTACCGCTGTCAACAGTCTTTACCGTTAAGCTATCAAGGCGACGCGCAGAAGTTATAAACAGAAGTAATGTTAAAAAGGTGTCCCAAAAGGATGGGGAGTGAAATCATTGAATTGTAATATTCAGTTTCCATTTAAGCAATCGACATCAAATAATGTGGAAAACCATCTTCTGAACACGTCTCCCTGGTAGTACAACGGGTAATCCACTGGGCTGCGGTGCCTTAGGATATGGTTTCGATACCCGATAAGTCTTGGTTGTAATTGTTGATATTTATTGAAAGTGATTTATGAAGGCAGCCTACAAGCAACTGCTCTTTTTAGTCATTTTTACTCATTTTACTCATTTTTGAGTACAAGTCTCTTTCAAAAATTAAACTTATATATTCCGAGTTATTATAAGCATTGAATTTACTCAAAAATGAGTACATTTTACTTATTTTTGAGTACCTATTTTTAACAGTGTATGAAAACACCTGGTAGAAATTGCAAGTTTGGGAAAATTCAACTCATAAAAACAATTTATCGAATAGTCTTCCAATTGAATTCTGTCCTTAAACCACTATTTAGAGTTATTTACCACTCTTACAACCCACTTAATTTTTCAGATTCCAATCAACTATTTTAAATGCATATAAAATAAAACATAAAAAAGTACTAAAAAATAATTTCTTATGCACTGCGTCAAAAGTAATTAGTAAAACTATTTAAAAAAATTCTCATTGTGCATAAAAGCAAATTTTTCCGATATTCAAATGAATGTCCGCAAACATTAACAAAAAATACATATCTATGTCTTAGAAGAAAACACAATTTCCTTCTAAAAAACCTTTATTTGCAAATAAAAACAACCCTCAATTCAATTTGAAATAAACCTAAGTGCACTTGAAAGAATGGAGATCCTACAGCTTTTAATGCAAAGTGGAGAGTAATTGATTTGAATGATATTACTCCCCATGAGAATAAGACGACTTCTTTATATGCTAATGATAATTCCACCACTGGTGATCGCTTCTGTTTGTCAAAAGAAATTCCGAATCAAAATGAATAGATCCCTAAGATACGATGCACATATTAAATAAATCGTGATTTTAAAGCATTAAGACGAGGTATGAGGTTTTTATGTTTATTATTCGTGAGGGAAACTTCTTCTGAAACAACAATGACCACTGTGTTATCGCATGACCTAGGAAATGCCATTTCCAAAAGCATCTGCTCTGTTTAAGTATATTTTATAAACGTGAGACGGGTATTGAGATTTTAGTTTGGATGTGATATATTATTATTCTAAGAACTGTTTTCGCTGTTGAGATGAAAAATAAAACAACAAAAAATATTTAATGAAGAATAAATGGGATGTTATATATTTTTTTAAGAATATTTTTTGTTTATCAACGCGTGCTCGTGAGTTTGCGTGGATGTGTGCGTGCGCTGGCGTATGTGTGCGTGTCTCGGAATGCCAGTACCAGTTACTCACTCTAATGCAATAATTACCAATGTCCGCAAAAATTAACAAAAAATATATATCTATGTCTTAGAAGAAAACACAATTTCTTTCTAAAAAACCTTTATTTGCAAATAAAAACAACCTCCAATTCAATTTGAAATAAACCTAAGTGCACTTGAATGAATGGAGATCCTACAGCTTTTAATGCAAAGTGGAGGGTAATTGATTTGAATGATATTACTCCCCATGAGAATAAGACGAAAACTACAACTTCTTTATATGCTAATGATAATTCCGCCAGTAGTGATCGCTTCTGTTTGTCAAAAAAAATTCCGAATCAAAATGAATAGATCCCTAAGATACGATGCACATATTAAATAAATCGTGATTTTAAAGCATTAAGACGAGGTATGAGGTTTTTATGTTTATTATTCGTGAGGGAAACTTCTTCTAGAACAACAATGACCACTCCGTTATCGCATGACCAAGGAAATGCCATTTCCAAAAGCATCTGCTCTGTTTAAGTATATCTTATAAACGTGAGACGGGTATTGAGATTTTAGTTTGGATGTGATATATTATTATTCTAAGAACTGTTTTCGTTGTTGAGATGAAAAATAAAACAAAACAAAATATTTAATGAAGAATAAATAGGATGTTATTTTTTTTTAAGAATATTTTTTGTTTATCAACGCGTGCTCGTGAGTTTGCCGTGGATGTGTGCGTGCGCGGGCGTATGTGTGCGTGTCTCGGAATGCCAGTACCAGTTACTCACTCTAATGCAATAATTACGACACGAATTTCAAAATTGTTTTAACATTAAAATTAATTATACTTGAGATAATTATGGAGCTTAATTGACCAAGCCTTAGCGAGGTCCCTGTTTTAACTCGACCTTTCAGCACTTTGTGCGTTTGTTTGTAATTTTGTTTGCACATTTACAACCAAACGCGTTGTTCGATTTTATTTAAATTTGGCATCATTGTTGCTTGAAGTGATTAAAATCGAGATATATGTTTTTTTTTCTGGTATTAGTATTCAGAACTACTAGTATTAGTACGTAATTTATACAACAACTTCCTCTATTTTGACAATTTAAAGATATGTGTTGTGTGTTTAAAATGTATAGATTGTATAGAAACATTTTGGCATGTAGCTAAAAACATTATACTAGTAGTTCTGGAAACAGTAAACATTGCAACCAAAAATAAAAGTTTAAATAAATCACATACGTCGATTTTAATTACTTCAGGCAACATTCATGCCAAATTTGAAGAAAATCAAACAAAGCGTTTAGTAGTAAATGCGTAACAAATAGATTTACAGATAAACAGTCGAAATGCTATAAGGTCGAGTTAAAACAGGGCCTTCGCCAACGCTCGGTATGTCCTACAGCATCTTTACTAGTAGTTCTGGTAAGGATTTACCTCGTTACCAAAAATATATATATTTAGTGACTTTAAGGATTATTCCTGCCAAATTTAAAGAAAATCGAACAACGTGTTCAGTCGTGACTGCGTAACAAATAAATTTACAGACGAAGTGCCGAAAGGTCGAGTTAAAACAGGCATCGCGAACGCTGGATCAATCATCTACTATTGTCATATGTGCAATTAAGCATGCATATCATCCCGCTGACACATTCATGGCCTATGCGTCCATTGACCTCCAATTTTTTCATAAATACAACTGATTTTTTTTTAATTCATAAAAACTATTTTTTTTTATAATTCTTAAAATTTAATGATCTGAAGTGTAAGATTTTTCAAAATTATAAATACAGCATGTGCAAAAAAATTATTAAAGCTCTCAAGAAAAAATTATTAAAGCTCTCAAGACGTAAAGACAACTTTACAATTTAAAAAAATCAATTGTAAATGCGGCAAAAAATCTCATAATTTCAAGGATTAAGAGAGAATATAGAGATATAGGCAATAAACAAGATAAAAATATTATTGATTGTGTTTGATATTATAAAAGGAATACAACTTAAAAAAATTAAGGGGAACCGGAAAGCTAAAAATCGTATAGATATTTTTATTTATCAAAATGAATTGAACCATATCTTTAAATGACATATAATGCAATATAATTAGAGTATTAGAAGTATTTTTAATATTTTTTTAAGTTAAAAAAGAAACCGACGTCTTAGTATATCTTTTAAATGCTTTGATTTCTCAAAATGCGAATTTTTCATACAAATGTACTTTTTCTTACAATCTGTCCAATACTTTGCTTGTCATTTTTATACATGTTAATGTTATACGTTTACAAAAACTGAGATATCAGATTAAATATATTTTAATAAAAAAAAAATCTTAAACGGGTATAGGACACAAAATCATCAAAAATATTCCAAATTCATTTATTGCTTAAAAAGATTGTTCATATTATTTTGAATCTAACAACACCAAAATTATATTTATACGTTAAATACAATTAATTATTTTTTGCAAATTATTATTAAAAGTATTTTTAACATGGGCTTCAATGTAGCATTCCATTCTCCTTAAAAACTTGAAAAAAATTGCAAGGAGTTTGTTTGTGTTTCTTTAATGCGGATTATAACCAAAAAGGGATTTTACATAATGTGATTCATGTATACGCTTTAAAATATAAACAAATATTGTTTAAAATTCAGAAATTATTCTTTCCTAATTTAGTGTAATTTTTTTAAAACAAAATATCCTTTACTCGTAGTAATGTACTTTCCTATCATACATAACATTACAATATTTATGCGCATTTCATTTAGTTATTTATCGGTGGATAGTCTTCTGCAATCCTATTTTAAAAATTCACAAAATTTCTGGGAGAAAATGTAGATACATTTTTTTAACATAGGTTTCAATGTAGCATTTCATTCCCCTTAAGAACTTTTAAAAAAATGCTGAGAGTGCATTTGTAGTTTTTTAATGCGGATTTAATGTGGATAACCAATACGATTATCCACATTAATTAATTTTCATTATCCACATTAATTAGTTATCCACATTAATTAATTTTCTTTATCCGCATTAATTAATTTTTATTATCCACATTAATTAGTTATCCACATTAATTAATTTTTATTATCCACATTAATTAGTTATCCACATTAATTAGTTATCCACATTAATTAGTTATCCACATTAATTAGTTATCCACATTAATTAGTTATCCACATTAATTAGTTATCCACATTAATTAATTAACCACATTAATCATATTATTCACATTAATCATATTATCCAAATTAATCATATTATCCCTATTAATGATATTATCCACATTAATCATATTATCCACATTAATCATTTTAATTATTATCAAATAATGTTTAAAATTACAAAAATGATTATTTCCTAATTTATTGTAATTTTTTAAAACATAATACCCTTTGATAGTATATATAATGTACTCTTCTATCATATATAAAACATTAGAATATTATTCATGCGCATTTTATGTAGTTAGTTATGGATGGATAGTCTTCTGCAATCCTATCTTAAAAATTCACAAATTATCCCCGAAGGAAATAAAATATTTAACCATCACTGCATTCGCAAGTGAAAACAAATAACTTAAAATCCTGATTTAGATGTACAAGAAAGAACACCAGAGATTTCCTTTGTTTTAGCTCTAAAACAAAAAGAATGGTTTAGAGAAACACAATCTATAGTTCGAAGATTTACGGTGGTGGTAAAATGGCAATCTCTTTGTATACTTTCTCATTTGTATAATGGGCGTTCTAGATGCGAATTTGTTTGTTTGTATTGTTTGTTTGTTTTTAAGTAACAAGGGATTATATGAAACCACGTTTCTTTAATACAAAGAAATGCGCAATTTTCCCTCCCACGGCAATTTTCTTTGGCGAAAGAAATGGATATGTCAGAAGTAAATAAATCATACTTTTTGTTTTGAAATAACGCTCTGCCAAGTGACAAAAATAAAGTAGTTTATGAAGTAACGCATTTGATTGGATTTCGATTCCCTCTCCTCTGGGTTAATTTGAGCGACTGCATATTGAAGGATTTCTTCATAAATCTACTTTCAAACACTGCTTTTAGTTATTGGGCATTAGGTATGGTTCATGACGATTTTCTATAACTATTTTATATTATTTCGTTATTTTTTTATTATTCTCAGTAATAGTCTTTATCTTAAAATTTGATATGTTTTCTCTAAAACTTGATTTGATTCAATTCAACCATTATATTTCAAAAGCAGATCGATCCATATTTTTCTTAAAGAATCGCTATTCTATATTTTTTACAAGTTGTTAATACACTACATTACATTGCAAAGCTGTATTTACCAAAAGTGTCTGAATCCAATGCATGCATGGGTTTAGATCCAAAAGTACGTGGCTGTAAATGTGGACGTCTCTTGTAAAATTTATGAAAATTGACCTATCGGCTTATGAAAATAGACGGCTAACTGATAATGAATGATTAATTCATATCAGCTGTTACATAAAAAACGAAATAGAAAAAATATAATACAACAAAATTTATAAATTTAAACTATCTGTGCAAAAACTTTATTATAATTCAGCGATTGAGTTAATTAATTTTGATTATATTTCAGAAACAGGTAGATCCATATATTTCTTAAAAAATCGTTGTTTTATATTTTTTACAAGTTGTTAATACACTACATCACAATGCAAAGCTGTATTGACAAAACTGTACGTCAAAAACTGTACGGCTTAAACTATCACAAACAATAATTCCTGTGTATGGAATATGTTTATTAAATTATGAATTGGAAAGGCTTACTTTCGATCATTTAAAAAAATATGTACTTCTACGTTTGTCGGTATCGGAAGAACCTTTGAACAAACCTTGAATTGATCTTGATTCGAATATTTTACATATTAACTTATAAATAAGACTTTCTTTTTAAACTCCGAGTCGCAGGTCACTGTAGGATTTGAAAAAGAAATTACTTTGACCGGGGAAAAGCCGCGAGCAAACTAGTTCATAACAAGAGTGATACTAGAAAAAGTTATTTTCAAACTCGATACTCAACACCGATGATGGTGGTTTCCCAACACATGAGTTCTTCAACAAAGGCACCGAAACTCGAATGGAAATTATATTCCTTTTCCATAAACATTCTTCAATTTTCTATCATGAGCTCTAAATTCACTATTAAATATACAAAAACTATACCGCTCAAATTATCACAAATTATAATTCCTATGTATGGAATATTTTTATTAAATTATGAATTGGAAAGGCTTACTTTCGATCATTTAAAAAAATCTGTACTTCTACGTTTGTAGGTATCGGAAGAACCTTTGAACAAACCTTGAATTGAGCTTGATTCGAATATTTTACATGTTAACTTATAAAATAAGACTTTCCTTTTAAACTCCGAGTCGCAAGTCACTGTAGGATTTGAAAAGGAAATTACTTTGACCGGGGAAAAGCCGCGAGCAAACTAGTTCATAACAAAAGTGATACTAGAAAAAGTTATTTTCAAACACTTCAAACTCGATACTCAACACCGATGAAGGTGGTTTCCCAACACATCAGTTCTTCAACAAAGACACCGAAACTCGAATGGAAATTATATTCGTTTTCCATAAACATTCTTTAATTTTCTTTCATGATATTTTAATTCACTATGAAATATACAAAACCTATACGGCTTAAATTATCACAACGATAATTCCTGTGTATGGAATATGTTTATTAAATTATCCATTGGAAAATCTTAGTTTCGATCATTTAAAAAAATCTGTACTTCTATTTTTGTCGATATTGGAAGAACCTCTGAACAAACCTTGAATTGAGCTTGATTCGAATATTTTACATGTTAACTTATAAAATGAGGCTTTCCTTTTAAACTCCGAGTCGCAGGTCACTGTAGGATTTGAAAAGGAAATTACTTTGACCAGGGCAAAGCCGCGAGAAAACTAGTGCATAACAAAAGTGATACTAGAAAAAGTTATTTTCAAACACTTCAAACTCGATACTCAACATCGATGAAGGTGGTTTCCCCACACATCAGTTCTTCAACAAAGACACCGAAACTCGAATGGAAATTATATTCCTTTTCCATAAACATTCTTCAATTTTCTTTCAGCAACGCCCCTTCTCTCCTTTCTGCTCCATCACGAGGCAAATCCAGATACATTGTTTGAAAAATCGATGATTTAGTCTCACTAACTCGAACTTATGTTCGGTAGAGAAATTTTTCTTCGAATTTTTTTGCTCTCCTGGATTTGAGAACTGAACGAGTTGAGTTTTGAAAGATGAGTTGTAATTGTCTGATACCGGGCCAAGAATCTTTCGGTTAGGGGGGGTGGGGGGGGTCTGTCTGAGCTTTGAAAAGACCAAGAATTCGAATAGCTCTTCTTTTTATGGTGTTTCTTTGAATTATTTTCTTCCGTAAGAAAATCTCTAAGCTTGTTTTCCGTTATTAAATTTAAATAATTCTTTAATCGGAATACAAAAAAAAATTTGAATTGATTTTTACAGTTCGTTAAACGGAAGCCGATGTAACATAAGCATTTAATGCGATGAGTTTTGTTTAAAATTTACATTTGTTTCCAGCTTTTCATTTATTAACCGAACTTTTAGCTAGTCTGCTATTCCCAGGGGGTCACGTAATAACAGCATTTCATAAATCCATTTATAATAAAAGTTTTTAGAAATTGTGTTTATATTATTCCATTTTTTTATAATAAAAAATATACGCAATTAAAATAAAACTAAGTCTTAAAAAGTGAAAACTAATCAAAGTGACTCTTATACGATATTAGCATTTCTACCGATATAATTAATTTTAGATAAATTAAATGCATTATAGATAACACTTTTGGGTTAAAACATAATTGTTCGTTTTATATATAACAATATTAAAAATGTAATATAAAAAACAACTTGTAAGGTAGTTAAAGCGCGGTCACTGCATCAGATTCGGGATCAGAGAGTCTCGAGTTCGATTTTCCTTAATGCTAATCAAGCCTTAAATCAGTTGTGGCTCAAATATTCGAACGTTGATCATGGTGTGGAAGTTTAGAAAGTAACGCATCGACATAGTTGTTGAAATCATCATCTGGTCATGGTTCAAAATTAAGAGGCACTGTTTGCGGGTCTTTACTGTTTGGATTGTATACTGGATCGTCCCTGATGATTTAATGAGAAGTAAATTGCTGATTTGAAACAAAAAACAATTACTCGAAAAAACATAATTTTATTGAACATAATAATATGATTAAATAATATGATATTCCTAATTGTATAAAATAAGCCGTTTTTAGGTGAACTCATGATATTCTACTATTGATTCTGAAACTTAAAAATTCTTAGTATGTTATAAAACATTTTAATTTTTTTCAACACTGCTTTAATGTTACCCGAACTGTGTCCTAATTTTACTTTTATTCAGAGGCGTGTGTTTAAAAACCAATTCATATCCTCATTATTTCTTGTTAATATATTTTCAGAAATCCGAAGCTAAATCAATGTTGCTGTATTTGTGTGTCCTTGTGCTGCCATTTCTGCCAGCATCCAACATGTTTGTCACAGTTGGTTTTGTTGTAGCTGAAAGAGTACTTTACATACCTAGGTAAGTACCCTAAAATAAATACTACAAATATAAATGGAATCCCAGCCAAAAAAAGCATAAAATCTTCATAAAAAATGTGAAATTAAAGGTTTTATGCAGGAAAAATATAGTTTTTAAATATCTATTAAATTAGTTTTTGTTTCAAAACCTGTAAAATTCCTTCTAAAACCTGTAAAATTCCTTTAAAAAACCTTCTATTGAAGCATTGAAATTATTCAAGGGAAAATGCAGATTTTTTTTTAAATTTCATGCTTGGAAATCGGAAATTTAAAAAAACTGCTGTTGTTTGTTTCAAATTTCTATATAAAACTTTTAAAAAAAACTTCAATTTTTATGAAGTATTTATGCTGTCTTTTTTGCTGAAAAGGTTATATATAAAATTATTCAAAGAAAAATGCAGAGATTTTTTTTAAAGATTTCTTGCATGGAAACTGGAAATTTAAAAAAAAAACTGCTGTTGTTTGTTTCAAATTTCTATATAAAACTTTCAAAAAACCCGTAATTTTTTATTAGAATTTCTACTGTTTTTTTTTGCTGAAAAGGTTTATATATAAAATTATTCAAGGAAAAATGCAGAATTTTTTTTTTAAAGATTTCATGCATGGAAATTGGACATTTAAAAAACCTGCCGTTGTTTGTTTCGAATTTCTATATAAAACTTTAAAAAAACCTTCAATTTTTATGAAGAATTTATGCTGTTTTTTTGCTGAAAAGGTTTATATATAAAACTTTATCCGAAGAGAAAAAAAAACTACCCTATGATTAATTTATGTGAGTAGTTTCTCCTCATAAAGCATGTCAGCTTCAATACAGTGAACAACTTACACGTGTGTACTTGCCTTACATTGTAGTAGAAAAAGAGCCACTCTTTAAAATAACATTAATCACCTTTTAAAATAACATTAAACATTAAGAATTAACACAGTAGATAAAATGTTATGGTTATATCTGTACACTTACAAACTTTAAGGGAGCGCACACTGAAATAAAATGATAAATGAAATAAAAGTACACTTTATACATTGTTAAAAATAGATTCTCAAAAATAAATAAAATGTACTCACTTTTGAGTATATTCAACGATTATCATAGCTCCGAATCCATAAGTTTCATTTTTGAAAAAAAACATATACTCAAAAATAAGTACAATGAGAAAAAATAGCAGGTGCTTGCCCGCATAGTTTGCCTTCATAAATCTTTTACAATAAATATCAACAATTACAACAAAGACTTACCGGGAATCGAACGCAGATTTTCAAGCACCGCAGACTAGCGCCTTATCCCTTAAGCTATCAAGGCGACGCGACTAAGTTATAAACAAAAGTAATGTTAAAAAAGTGTCCCTAAAGAATGGGAAGTAAGGTAATTGAGTTGTAATAACTCAGTTTCCATTTACGCAACCGACATCAAATAACGTGGAAAACCATCTTCTGAACAAATATTTTAAGTGTGTCAGGTCGTTTTGTTAACATAGCTTGAACAGATGCTGAGATTAGAAATATTAAATCACACTGCTCATTTTTGAGAAAGTACGATTATTTAAATTTGAGTACGTTATCACTCAATTACGATGCAATTTAACTAAAAATAACAAGTAGGTCCAGGTACTCTTATTTTAGTACCTTATTTTTACATTATGGGACAGCGGTAGAAACCATATTCAGATCTGAAGATACAGACCCCAAACATCCCCGAAAAATGTTAGAAAAGACACAATAAAGTTTTAATACACCTAATGTAACATCTCAATGTAAATGTTGGATACTGTAAACGATGTCAGAACAAATTATCAAAGTTGGCACCATTAGAAGCAATGCCCGTCTCACACTGACATCCAGAAAACGATCAAATAAAACTAAGGTTTCGGAGATAGTAGCTGGCGATTCAGGCCACGAGATCTATATCAGAGGTAGCTGGTGTTTCGTACGTTATCGATTTAAAGGTCTCCAGGCGGAAGAATCTTCGGGCACCTTTTGTAACAATGTAAATGGATCATTACATTATCCAACTTTCAAATTGTTTATTTTCATATCACTGTTAAGAATAGGTATTCGAACATAAGTAAAATTTACACATTTTTGAATGCATTCGATGCTTATCATGGCTCCGAATACATAAGTTACAATTTTGAAAAACTTTGAATTACTTAAAAAGTAGTACAATGGATAAAAATGACTAAAAAGAGCAGATGCTAGCCTACATAGGCTGCCTTCAAAAATCACTTTCAATAAATATCGACAATTACACCTAAGTCTTATCGGGAATCAAACCCACCCAGCAAAAAAAGTCAGCATGAAACCTTCATCAAAATTGTCAAATTTAAGGTTTTTTGAAGGTTTTATAAAGGATATTGAAACAAAAAACTGCAGTTATTTTGAAGTTTTTAATTTTCCTGCATAAAACCTTTAAAATATCTGCATTTCCCCTTCATGATTAAAATTTGTAGTTTTTTGCAGGTTTTTATGAAAACATTTTATAGTTTTTATGAAGGATATTGAAACAAAAACCTTTAATTTTATAGATCTTCAAAAAAACTTTAGTTTTCCTGCATAAAACCTTCAATTTCAAAATTTTGATGAAGGTTTTATGCTGACTTTTTTTGCTGGGCAGGTCCTCAAGGTTCTCAGCCCAATGCCTTTATCCGTTGTACTACCTATGCGACGCGAAGAAGTTATAAACAGTAGAAATGTTAAAAAGGTGTGCCAAATAAATGGGAAGTAAAATAATTGAGTTGTAATAACTTAGTTTCTATTTAAGCAATCGACATCAAATATTGTGGAAAACCCTCTTCTAAACAACTATTTCAAGTGTGCCAGGTCGCTTTGTTAAGATGGCTTGAACAGAAGTTGATATTAGCAATACTAAATCACACTGCTCATTTTTACGAAAGTAC
Source organism: Troglohyphantes excavatus (assembly GCA_963932185.1). NCBI lineage: Eukaryota > Metazoa > Arthropoda > Arachnida > Araneae > Linyphiidae > Troglohyphantes > Troglohyphantes excavatus. The sequence continues at coordinate 10,681,334 of OZ010676.1, read as the reverse complement.
GATTACTTAAATTTGAATTCGTCATCGCTCATTTACGATGTAATTGTACTCAAAGAAAAACGAGTACGTTAATGTACTCATTTTTAAGCACCTTTTTTTATAGTGTAACATCATAACAGTATCCAACTTTCGCATTATTTATTTTCAAATCCCTGTTCCATTAGATGCAAAAGCATTTCATGTATATTGGATCGCTGATAACACAGTCCGATGATTATATAACTAAAGGGATAGCTGAGATTAGCAATATTAAATCACACTGCTCATTTTTGCGAAAGTACGATTACTTAAATTCGAGTACGTCATCGCTCATTTAAGATGCAATTGTACTTTAAAAAAAACGAGTACGTTCATGTACTCATTTTAAGCACCTTTTTTACAGTGTGACATCATAACATTATCCAACTTTCGCATTATTTATTTTCAAATCACTGTTCCATTAGATGCAATAAAATGCCATGTATATTGGGTCACTGATAACACAGTCCGATGATTATATAACTAACGGGATAGCTGAGATTGGCAATATTAAATCACTCTGCTCATTTTTGAGAAAGTAGGATTACTTACATATGAGTAGCAAGTTTACTCAAAGAAAAATGAGCACGTTTAGGAACTCATTTGTAAGTATTTTACAGTGTGTGTTGCGTTGAGTTTTTCTTAAATGAGCAATGACGTACTCAAATGTAAGTAATCCTACTTTCTCAAAAATGAGCAGTGTGATTTAATATTGCTAATCTCAGCTATCCCGTTAGTTATATAATCATCGGACTGTGTTATCAGTGACCCAATATACATGGCATTTTATTGGATCTAATGTAACAGTGATGTGAATTGGGTTTTTATCGATGACCTATTCCTTCTTCCAAAGACTCCAGTATAATGTAAAGGACAACACAAGACGGAATAATGTCCTTTTCTATTATAAAATCCTTCCTTTTAAAATTTATATATCACCAAACCCCACCATTTCGATCGAAAACTATTTTTCCAGTATGCTATAAAGCTTTCGTAAAATAAAGTCATATATGACATTTCTGCTTTCGCTTGAGATCAAAAGTAAAACGCATACTAGATATTGCTGAAGACAGCACCCATTCTTGTCGAATCCAAACATAAAACAGTAAATTTAGAAAAATATAAAAGTTTCGAATAAAATGGACCAGGCCTATCAATCTATGTGTACAGATACTAGAGAGTTATGCCCTATGTATATTTACAGTTTTTGCACTTAAATGTTTTAAATTGTGTATATAGAAGTTTGAGGACATAGTGGTTAAAGAAAATACTTTCCAAGCTGTGTTCTCTAAGTTTCTAGAGACCCGTCTGTGTATATTGATCTCTTATTTCAACTAAAAAAATATAATGCTTTTAACCGCTAAGTCAAACATGCTCATAATTCTTGAATAGATTTAACATAGCTTCAATAAAAACACTAAAATATAGCTTCAATAAAAACAATAAAATATAGCACCAATAACCTGAACAACTATTTTAAGTTTATCACTTTGTTAATATGGGTTGAGCAGAAGTTGAGATTAGCAATATTAACGACAGAAGATGGTTTTCCACATCATTTGATGTCGATTACTTAAATGGAAAGTAAGTTATTACAATTCAATTATCTTATTTCCCATTCTTTTGGCACACCTTTTTAACATATATTCTGTTTATAATTTCTTCGCGTCGCCTTGGTAATACAATGGATAAGGCACTAGACTGCGGAGCCTGATGAACTGGATTCGATTCCCTGTAAACCTTGATTGTAATCGTTCAAATTTATTGAAAGCAGCCTATGTAGTCAAGCATCTGCTATTTTTACTCTTTGAACTAATTTTTGAGTACACGTCTTTTTCAAAATCGAAACTTATGTATTCGGAGCCTTGATAAGCATCGAATATACTCAAACGTGAGTACATTTTACTTATTTTTCGGTTCCTATTTTTAACAATGTATAAAGTATAATTTTATTTCATTTATCATTTTAGTTTCAAAACTCTAAATTTGAGTTATTGACTATATATTAAACTCTAAATTTGAGTTATTGACTGTATATTAAACTCTAAATTTGAGTTATTGACTGTATATTAAATTCTAAATTTGAGTTATTGACTATATATTATACTCTAAATTTGAGTTATTGACTGTATATTAAACTCTAAATTTGAGTTATTGACTGTATATTAAACTCTAAATTTGAGTTATTGACTGTATATTAAACTCTAAATTTGAGTTATTGACTGTATATTAAACTTTAAATTTGAGTTTATTGACTGTATATTAAACTCTAAATTTGAGTAATTGACTGTATCACTGTAACTCTAAATTTGAAATATTGACTATACATTAAACGTATAATGTTTTTTCGCAGTATTGGATTTTGCGTTCTGGTAACCTCTGGCCTACGGAAATTAAAAAACTCAAGTCGATTCTATTGGATGTGGCAAAGCTTTACTGTCCTTCTCATTGTCTTCTTCGTGGCACGAACAACGATTAGAAACAAGGATTGGAAAACAAGGGAAACTCTTTTCACGTAAGAGCATTTTACAAACTCGAAATGGTACATTTACCAATTTAGGCAATTACATACTGTGCTGTTCTCCAATTTTCGAATTTAGCGAAAGAAAAAATCGATACTTGACTGTCTCTGGAATACAATGGAAATAAGTGTTATTGTTAAACGATGATACAAAAATATTTGTTATACGTTCTTTAAAAATATTCAAACTTAAATTTTTCAAAAAAAATACCATGAAACAAGAATTTAAAGAACTATTTTTTATCATTTAAAATACTAAAATCAATAGCTTATTCGAATTTTAATTAGATTTTTGACAAATTTAATTTAGCAAAAACAAATAGTTATTTTAATTAAAAACACCTCGAAACAATTTCGAAAGATAATTAATAACTGAAAACACGATACCATTTTTATAAATTATCAAGAACTTTATTCCCCCTACAAAAATCCCTAAATTAATAATTATTGATTTATTATACACACCCATCTAAAAATAACGAAATAATTAGATATCCCGCAATAAAACTAAATTTTCCAATAATTCCATTTATTTATTAGAAATTAATTTAGTCCCTTAACAAAAAAAAAAAAACTACAATAACTAAGTTTTGGATCGCAGCCCATTAACATTAATATTAAAAAAAGATAACCGAAATCATAAGAAATAAAAACTCAATTACTGTATTCTAATAAGAAATGAAATGTCTTCAAATTCGGTCGTCATTTATTCAGTATTTAATTAATGTAGCGTAAACTTTAATCTTTTCACACCTGTACCCATCCGTGCATGATTAAAGATGGACGCCCCTGAAGATAATGGGAATACACCTCCATTCCCGCGCAATCTACACATCCATCGCAAAACCATTTGCTCTGCTCTTTTTTTACGTCCAGATCATGATTTTCCAATGAAAAGAAGTATTACCCTATCACGGCGGCTTTCTAACAGGAAACTATTAAATGCTGTCATTAGTGGCCAAGATATAGACTTGAATAGGAGGAACCGTCAGGCACTGAATGGGACACTAGGAAGTCATTTCAGAATTGAATGGTAATGAAAATCAGTTAAAAATTAAGCCACTTCAAATGAGTTATAAATTCAGGCTTATCTGTCATTAAACTATTCAATGGAGCATTGATAACCGAAATTTTATTGAGGGTAGATTAGAGGAATTATGTTTTAATAAACAGTGGATTGGGGTTGCTTTATGGAAATTCAGATATTTTTTTCTGATTAATGATATCTGTGTTTAGGATGTAGTTAATTTGAAACTTGAAGTAGCTGTCTATTTACTGAAGATTTTAGCCTAGGATTATTGATATATTTTATATACAGATCATGAGTTTCCAATTAAAAGAATTACTATCATGGCGGCTTTCTAGCGGGAAAGTATTAAATGCTGTCATTAGTAGCCAAGATATAGACTTGAATAGGAGGAACCGTCAGGCACTGAATGGGACACTAGGAAGTCATTTCAGAATTGAATAGTAATGAAAATCAGCTAAAGTTCAAATGAGTTATATATTCAGGCTTATCTGTCATTAAGCTATTCAATAGAGCATTGATAACCGAGATTTTATTGAGGGTAGATTAGAGCAATTATGTTTTAATAAACAGTGGATTGGGGTTGCTTTATGGAAATTTAGATATTTTTTTTTATTAATGATATCTGTGTTTAAATTTAGTTAATTTGAAACTTGAAGTACTAGTCTATTTACTGAAGATTTTGAAATGGGATGTATATATACATATTTTAAAAATGCAATCAAAGAAATATCATATAAATTAGTTATTGATATGTTTGTAAGGCCCATTATACACGGACGCTACTAATGCACGTTGCGTTTTGCGGAAGTGTCTGTGATTGGTACATTCAAACCGTGTGGTTTTTATGCACCAATCACAGAGGCTTCTGAAAAATGCAACGCGCCTTAATATCGTTCGTGTATAATGAGCCTGCGATTAAAATTTCATTGAATATTTTATATATTTATACTTATTTTTAGTAACAGTTCTGAGAAATTCCTACCTATTACCATAATACCATAACATTTATTCTACATGTTAGGATAGTTCATATTCATTTACAGTTTTTCTATGTTCTTTTTCTTTCTTTTTCCTGAAGAAATAAAATGTAATTACTTTTTTTTATTAAGTTAATTCTAGATGAAATGGCATATTGGTTTACGCAATGAAAACTGCTTTATAAATGAATCAATGAACTTATAGTATTAACAACAATAAATAAAAAAAGCTTATTTTTTACGAAGACAATAAATAAAAGAAAACAAAACTTATTTTTTTTAAACGAAAAATGATGTCCGGTATACCGGACATCAATTTTCGACCTATGCACTTCACCAACGGCTTAAGGTATTTTTTTTTACTTTTTGCACTAATTGATTTTGTACTACTTTCTGTAGTACACCCTTTTATAAAAGGTTTTTAGTTTAGAATCTAGCAACACAGAGACATAGTTGATGTTTTACAAGTATTGCGTTTTTTTAAGCGAAAAGGGGAGTGTAAAATATTGTATAAATTTTAATAAATAACTATTTTATTCGCAATTTTTGAATAAGTAAAGAATGAATTATAAATAAAATTGAAATATTTAAGATTTTTTTTGTTTAAATTTTTACTTTTTTAAATTTTGATTCGGAATTTCTAAAATTTTGTATTCATTACCTTTATTACCATAGATCAACAGATTTCTAAAATATATTACACCGCCAAAGTTTAAAGTGAACGTGAATACCATGTTGTATAAATTTAAATACATATATATATTTTTCATAATTTTTGCACTATATTTTGAATAAGTAATGAATAAATTAAAAGTAAAATTGAATGATTATGGATTTTTTTTTGTTTTAATTTTTACTTTTTTAAATTTTGATTTAAATTTTTTTATTTATCTTTGTATTTAATTTTAAATTTTGTATTTATCTTTGTATTTAATTTTAAATTTTGTATTTATCTTTGTATTTAATTTTAAATTTTGTATTTAATTTTAAATTTTGTATTTATCTTTGTATTTAATTTTAAATTTTGTATTTATCTTTGTATTTCATTTTAAATTTTGTATTTATCTTTGTATTTAATTTTAAATTTTGTATTTATCTTTGTATTTAATTTTAAATTTTGTATTTACCTTTGTATTTAATTTTAAATTTTGTATTTATCTTTGTATTTAAATTTAAATTTTGTATTTATCTTTGTATTTAATTTTAAATTTTGTTTTTATCTTTGTATTTAAATTTTAAATTTTGTTTTTATCTTTGTATTTAAATTTTGTATTTAATTTTGTAAAATCTGTATTAGATCAACAGATTTTAAAGGGAACATGCTTAACGCAATTATAACAAAATTCCAACTGAAACGTTTAAATTCCTCTTAAAACTTGCTTTAATTATTTATATTCTACAATTATACACAAAACTCCTATTTTCAAGCAAGAATATCCTCCTCCTCATTACTGCAGGAGATCCATTGGTAGACTCATTACTCCATTAATCAATTCATCCCTTTAAAACGAGTCTATACACTGAAAACAAACTTCACCTATATAATTCCAGAATATACTACACCCCAACAGTTTAAACTGCTCCACGTCCCAAAAAGAGAACGCGAATACCATATTGTATAAATTTAAATTAATATTTTTTTTCTTGCACTATATTTTTAATAAGCAATGAATAAATTAAAAGTAAAATTAAATGATCAGGGATTTTTTTGTTTAATTTTATCTTTGTATTTAATTTTAAATTTTGTATTTATCTTTTTATTTAATTTTAAATTTTGTATTTATCTTTGTATTTAATTTTAAATTTTGTATTTATCTTTGTATTTAATTTTAAATTTTGTATTTATCTTTGTATTTATTTTTAAATTTTGTATTTATTGTTGTATTTAATTTTAATTTTTTTATTTATCTTTGTATTTAATTTTAAATTTTGTATTTATCTTTGTATTTAATTTTAAATTTTGTATTTATCTTTCTATTAATTTTAAATTTTGTATTTATCTTTGTATTTAATTTTAAATTTTGTTTTTATCTTTGTATTTAAATTTTGTATTTAATTTTGTAAAATCTGTATTAGATCAACAGATTTTAAAGGGAACATGCTTAAAGCAATTATTAAAAAATTCCAACTGAAGCGTTTAAATTCCTCTTAAAACTTGCTTTAATTATTTATATTCTACAATTATACACAAAACTCCTATTTTCAAGCAAGAATCTCCTCCTCCTCATTACTGCAGGAGATCCATTGGTAGACTCATTACTCCATTAATCAATTCATCCCTTTAAAACGAGTCTATACACTGAAAACAAACTTCACCTATATAATTCCAGAATATACTACACCCCAACAGTTTAAACTGCTCCACGTCCCAAAAAGAGAACGCGAATACCATATTGTATAAATTTAAATTAATATTTTTTTTCTTGCACTATATTTTTAATAAGCAATGAATAAATTAAAAGTAAAATTAAATGATCAGGGATTTTTTTGTTTAATTTTATCTTTGTATTTAATTTTAAATTTTGTATTTATCTTTTTATTTAATTTTAAATTTTGTATTTATCTTTGTATTTAATTTTAAATTTTGTATTTATCTTTGTATTTAATTTTAAATTTTGTATTTATCTTTGTATTTATTTTTAAATTTTGTATTTATTGTTGTATTTAATTTTAATTTTTTTATTTATCTTTGTATTTAATTTTAAATTTTGTATTTATCTTTGTATTTAATTTTAAATTTTGTATTTATCTTTCTATTAATTTTAAATTTTGTATTTATCTTTGTATTTAATTTTAAATTTTGTTTTTATCTTTGTATTTAAATTTTGTATTTAATTTTGTAAAATCTGTATTAGATCAACAGATTTTAAAGGGAACATGCTTAAAGCAATTATTAAAAAATTCCAACTGAAGCGTTTAAATTCCTCTTAAAACTTGCTTTAATTATTTATATTCTACAATTATACACAAAACTCCTATTTTCAAGCAAGAATCTCCTCCTCCTCATTACTGCAGGAGATCCATTGGTAGACTCATTACTCCATTAATCAATTCATCCCTTTAAAACGAGTCTATACACTGAAAACAAACTTCACCTATATAATTCCAGAATATACTACACCCCAACAGTTTAAACTGCTCCACGTCCCAAAAAGAGAACGCGAATACCATATTGTATAAATTTAAATAAATATTTTTTTCGTAATTTTTGCACTATATTTTGAATAAGCAATGAATAAATTAAAAGTAAAATTAAATGATTAGGGATTTTTTTTTAAATTTTTACGTATTTAAATTTTGATTTGATATTTCTAAAATTTTGTATTTATCTTTGTATTTAATTTTAAATTTTGCATTTATATTTGTATTTAAATTTAATTTTTTTTATTTATATTGGTATTTAGTTTTAAATTTTGTATTAATCTTTGTATTTAATTTTAAATTTTGTATTTATATTTGTATTTAATTTTAAATTTTGTATTTATCTTTGTATTTAATTTTAAATTTTGTATTTATCTTTGTATTTAATTTTAAATTTTGTATTTAATTTTAAATGTTGTATTTATCTTTGTATTTAATTTTAAATTTTCTATTTATCTTTGTATTTAAATTTTAAATTTTGTATTTAATTTTGTAAAATCTGTATTAGATCAACAGATTTTAAAGAGAACATGCTTAACGCAATTATTACAAAATTTCAACTGATGCGGTTAAATTCCTCTTAAAACTTGCTTTAATTATTTATATTCTACAATTATACACAAAACTCCTATTTTCAAACTCCTCCTCATTACTGCAGGAGATCCATTGGTAGACTCATTACTCCATTAATCAATTCACCCCTTTAAAACGAGTCTATACACTGAAAACAAACTTCACCTATATAATTCCAGAATATATTACACCCCCAAAGTTTAAAGTGCTCCACGTCCCAAAAAGAGAACGCGAATACCATTTTCGTACCACCCCCCCAATTACTCTTGCAAGCACGCAACCTAATAAATGTGCGGGTCCCTCCTCCTCCCAAAACCTGCGGGAAAAAGATTCATGTTACTGCCTTTAAGAAAACCCTTTCACCCGTTTATGAGCTTAATTCCGCCAAACATATTTCAGTTTGAGACTTCAATCTTCATTACGATAATGGACAGGACTGAAAATAGTATTTTATTGCTAATTTAGGTCGGGGCTGACCAGCGTACCACATAATGCCAAAGTCCATTATAATTTCGCTAATCTGCAGAAAGACTTGGGAAACGTCGATACTGCGGTGGAACACTATAGAATGGCTCTCAGGTAAGTACCATTCATTTGGCGTTCGAGAAGCTATTTGTAATTTAGATTGGCTATTGCTGTTTCCGACGTAAAGTCACTGTTGGTTTGTTATTGCTTTTTTCAGAATGATATACGTGATATGAAGTTCCCAGAAATGGTCATTTTTAATTAATACTTAGTTTATCGGTAAATTTTACTTTGAAAATAACTGCCTGTTCTAATTTTAAAGAAGATAATTCCAGATTCTATTTTTGATAACAAAAGAAATTATATTTGTACGTGGCAACACGTATGAGATGTGGTTTTCAAATACAAATTTTGCTTAAATGTGTTTCTGTAAATGGAAAAAAAACTTCGCTTCACTTTGTATGGAAATACAAATTATTTTTTTAATTCAATTATAAAATATCAGCAATGTTCAATTTAGATTCACGTTTTAGAAGCACAATTTGAATAACTTTGAGAGATGTGGTTTCTGAGATGTGGTTTCAAATACAAATTTTGCTTAAATGTGTTTCTTAAATAGAAAAAACTTCCCTTCATTTTGTATAGAGATTCAAATTATTTTTTAATTCAATTATAAAATATCAGCAACGTTAAAATTAGATTCACGTCTTAGAAGTACAATTTGAATAACTTTCAATAGAAATACTATATTTGGGAATCTACCATTAAATTGTCTGGATCTACCATTAAATTGTCTTTTTTGGATCTCTATAACGATAATCTTCGACATCTTATTAAATAATAATTTGCTTCCAATTTGTGGAGGTCTATACACTTGTATTATTATTTTTTCAATTATTTCGAATGTGATAAGAAATCTTTCGTTAAATAATTTGAATCTGTTTAATAAAGTTTAAAATAAAATGTACTCAAACAAAAAAAATAATTCTGATTGTGTTAACTTTAATATTCTATTACAATATCGGAATTAACAGAACTTTAAGAGTCCAAATGTGTAGATTTAACATCTTTTATATTGAATTGAATGGAATATTTTGAATGTTTTATTGAGAATTGAACTTTCTATACCTTTTTTCTATTGGAACTAATGGAAAAATTCACCAAATATAAGGTTCCAGAGATTCTAGATTTTGTGAGGGAAAAAATTGAAATTAGAAAAATAAATTAAAATATTTTACACTATTTAAATCATTCCCAACCTTATTTAAATTAATGTAATATCGGAATTAATAGAATTTTAATAGTCCAAATGCGGAGATTTAATCTCTTTTATACTCCTTCGGAGAAAAGAATTGAACTTTTCTTTATTTTTTTTATTGGTACTAAATGGAAAAATTTCGCCAAATATCAGGTTCCAGATTTTATAGAAAAAATTTAAATTATAAAAATACATTAAAATATTTATACTATTTAAATCATTTATAACCGTTTTAGAATTAATAGAATTTTAAAAGCCCAAATTTAACCTATTTTCTACTCCTTCGGAGCGGAGAATTTAACTTTTTATAACTTATTTTACCGATTGAATCTTAAAAAAAAATCAACAAAATATCAGGTTCCAGGTTTTGTGGGGAAAAAAGTTAAATTAGAAAAATGTATTTAAATATTTACAAATGTGTAGATTTAACATCTTTTATATTGAATTGAATGGAATCTTTTGAATGTTTTATTAAGAATTGAATTTTTTCTATCTTTTTTTTTTGAACTAATGGAAAAATTCACCAAATATAAGGTTCCAAAGGTTCTAGATTTTGTGGGGGAAAAATTGAAATTAGAAAAATAAATTAAAATATTTTACACTATTTAAATCATTCCTAACCTTATTGGAATTAATAGAATTTTAATAGTCCAAATGCGGATATTTAATCTCATTTATACTCCTTTGGAGAAGAGAATTGAACTTTTCTTTATTTTTTTTATTGGTACTAAATGGAAAAATTTCACCAAATATCAGGTTCCACATTTTGTGAAAAAAAGTTAAATTATAAAAATAGATTAAAATATTTTATAATATTTAAATCATTCCTAACCTTATTGGAATTAATATAATATCGGAATAAATAGAATTTTAATAGTCCAAATGGGGAGATTAAATCTCTTTTATACTCCTTCGGAGAAGAGAATTGAACTTTTCTTTATTTTTTTTTATTGGTACTAAACGGAAAAATTTCACCAAATATCAGGTTCCACATTTTGTGGAAAATAGTTAAATTATAAAAAGACATTAAATATTTTATAATATTTAAATCATTTCTAACCTTATTGGAATTAATATAATATCGGAATTTATAGAATTTTAATAGTTCAAATGTGGAAATTTAATCTCTTTTATACTCCTTCGGAGAGGTGAATTGAACTTTCCTTTTTTTTTTTTTTTTTGGAACTAATGGAAAAATTGTGCCAAATATCAGGTTCCAGATTTTGTAGAAAAAATTTGAATTATAAAAATACATTAAAATATTCATACTATTTAAATCATTTCTAACCGTTTTAGAATTAATAGAATTTTAAGAGCCCAAATTTAACTTATTTTCTACTCCTTCGGAACGGAGAATTTAACTTTTTATAACTTATTTTACCGATTGAAACTTAAAAAAAATCACCAAAATATCAGGTTCCAGGTTTTGTGGGGAAAAAAGTTAAATTAGAAAAATAAATTAAAATATTTCATACTATTTAAATTATCTCTAAATTTAACTCATTTCTAATATTTCACTTACTTCACAAACTTAAAAGAATATAATGATACATATCCAACAATTGGTAATATTTTTCTTTTATAGTCTGTGGCCGAACCATGCGAGTGCACATAATAATTTAGGAACATTGCTGTCCGATGTCAAGGAAGCTGAGCAACATTTCAAATTGGCCCTTTTGATAAATTCGCACCATCCAAGAGCTCTGTTCAATCTTGCATCTCTATACAGGTAGGTTCAACTAATATAATCAACTTGATGTTATTTACATGTGGTATTTGTATTTTGTAAACGTTACTGATATTTTCAAGGTTTGTATTTTTATTACAGAAAGCTTAATTTCTTATTTATTTCTATTACTTATAGTTTTGTTGTAATAAAGTAAAGGAGTGTAAGAACTTCAGGGTGCTATTCGAACAATTTTACATAATATAAATTAAAACGAAAATATCGTAAACAACATTTGAAATCAGCTATCGAATGTATTTTTTGGAAAATATAGGGTGGTCACAAATTTTTAGGCGATGGTCATTGTTTGGCTGTTTAATACACATAATAAGCAATTCTTTTTTATATACTTTATTTCTATTCGTATTTATTCGTCGTTTATTTCGTATTTATTTCTATTACTTATAGTTTTGTTGTAATAAAGTAAAGGAGTGTAAGAACTTCAGGGTGCTATTCGAACAATTTTACATAATATAAATTAAAACGAAAATATCGTAAACAACATTTGAAATCAGCTATCGAATGTATTTTTTGGAAAATATAGGGTGGTCACAAATTTTTAGGCGATGGTCATTGTTTGGCTGTTTAATACACATAATAAGCAATTCTTTTTTATATACTTTAATCCTCTAATGCATGATTTGGTATTTGTATTTTGTAAACGTTACTGATATTTTCAAGGTTTGTATTTATATTAAATAAACCTTAATTTCTTATTTATTTCTATTCCTTAGAGTTTTGTTGTAATAAAGTAAAGGAGTGTAAGAACTTCAGGGTGCTATTCAAACCATTTTACATAATCTACGTTAAAACGAAATTATCGTAAACAACATTTGAAATCAGCTGTCGAATGTATTTTTTTGGAAAATATACAATTGTTAGGCGATGGTCATTGTTTGGCTGTTTAACTATACATTATAAGCAATTCTTTTTTATATACTTTAAACCTCTAATATATGATTTGGTATTTGTATTTTGTAAACGCTACTAATATTTTCAAGGTTTGTATTTTTATTACAAAAAGCTTAATTTCTTATTTATTTCTATGCCTTAGAGTTTGGTTGCAATAAAGTAAAAGAGTGTAAGAAATCCAGGGAACCATTCCACATAATCTAAGTTAAAATGACATTATCGTAAACACGATTCGAAATCAGTTGTGGAATGTATTTTTCTGAAAATATAGGGTGATCACAAATTTTTGGGCGTTGGTCATTGTTTGGCTATTTAACCATACAAAATAAGCAATTCTCTTTTATATACTTTAACCCTCTAGTGCATGATTTTCTTTTTTTTAATGAAATAATTTTGTTCGTTTTCTTTTCACCCCTGGTCCGATGGAAAAATATACAAAAACTCCTAAGTGCATATTTAATTGAATAATTAATTAAAACAGTTGTTTAGCGTATATTCAACATCATGTGTAATTACAAAAATATTTTTTTAAAGTATGAAAATGTAGCTAAATACAATTTACATCCTCTGGTATTAGCTAGGATTTTTTTATAGAGCCATATTATATTTACAAGAAATAAAACAATCTTCAAAAACTTCACCTTCAACAGCCAGTTTTAGAACATAGACCTCGAAGTAATTGATTGCCTTTATCACAATCATTTTTATAAAGATAATGGACCTATCGGCGATTATAAGAACTAGACACATGGTACCCTACGTGACAATACTATAAAAGTTAACATAAAACTCAATAGATGAAACTAGTGGTCATTTAAAGTTGTATAGCATATATGCTACACTATGTATTAGAAGATTAAGGAAGAACCAAGACTCAAATTCTAAAAAAAATTGTTAAAACTTTGTTTTTTGATAAAACAATGCTATAAATATTTAAAAAAGGGTATACAAAATGTCAAAGCAGTAGGAAGAAACATAACTTATGTGTTCTTTACATGTTTATATACTATTTATCATCTGCCTATCTACTTTTCGTCTGCAGCATTCGTCATTTACTTAATATATTTTTTTTAAATTTTGGTCATGTTTAAAATGCTAAGCTTTGTAAACATTGTACTTAGAACTAAACTGTTAATAGCTTTTGAATATATAATATTTGTTTTATAAACATATGAAGAGCGTTTATAAATTAAGTTATAAATTATTTTTTAACGAATTAATGAACATAAAAATTTGAATATTTTTAAAGATTATGAACTTAAAATAAGTTTTTTAAAACAAATTAAAACACAAATTTGCAAAAATATATTCATACGTCTGTAGTATATACTTTGACGTTATTTAATCAATTTAAAACAATATAAAAATATTAAAAATTAAAGGAGGAGGAGTGATTTAAAAAATCATATTTATGCATAAAAAAATGCTAAAAATATGTTTTTAAATATTTTTTAAAATACTTTTTTAATTTTTTTTTAAAGTATTTTTTTAAATATTTTTTTTTAAATATTTTTTAAAATATTTTTTAAATACTTTTTTAAATATTTTTTTAATATTTTTTTTAATATTTTTTTTAATATTTTTTAAATATTTTTTTAATATTGTTTTATCTTTGATTGTTGTTGAGAAAAAGATATTGTAATAATGTAAAAAAAAGTATTTCTATCTCCATTAATAAAAATATTATGATTTGGAGCTGGGGTCCCCCTTAATTATTTTACTAAAGCTATGCGACTTGTTTCAAATATAAGCGAAGTAGTTGGGCATTTTTTTTATTATACCAATACATCTGAATGTGATATATATAACAATGACCATTGTCCAAAAATCTTTGACCATCCTGTATACCCTACAAACCGCCCTATAAAACTATCTTGTGAATACAATGAAAACATTTATTGCCAGGATAAATTTAAAATAACAGTGCTTGCATGATAAGATACTGAAAAACAAGTACATATTTAGAAAAGAACAGTAAGTAAAACAACAAACCAATATTTCGCAATGAAATATGAATTTTAAAAAATATTTTTTTCATTTCAATGTGTATTGTTCTGTAGCAACAGGTAATACAATGCAAAATATTATTATAAACAACAAATAAATCCAGGAAAAAAAATCTAAATTTCAAATCCATAGGTATGCGGGGAAATAAAACTGTTCACAGATATATTTCATTTTATTTAAATTCCTTTCATAGCGATATCAGATTTCATTGAACTGGGTTTACCTGTTCGAATTTCAGCAAACCCCTCTACTATGTAGCATAAGCACTCTGCGATATGGATTTTTCCGTTACAATTCTGTATCTTATTGTTTGAAGATTTTCTTCGAGTACTAAAATATTTGAAATCTTATAAATTCAAGAGTTTGAACGTGTTTGCGTTTCAGACCAAAGATTCCTAAACTTTTCAAATTTTATTTATGTGGAGGGAAAGTGAAATGTTTTCCATAGAATTTTGAGGGGGAGAGTTTCATATATCGGGAATTAAAATAGTTCATAGAAGCTTATATAGTTCTTAAACTGAATTAAAATTATTATACAAATAAAAATAATGTCGACCAGATAAAGGTGCTACATCAAAAATTATTACGACCTTGCACCAAAATTTGTTACCCATTTAGATGGTTGGTGCTTAATTCAACCATTTTATGGTGCTTGCACTTCACCATTTTATGGTGAAACGTTGCATCAAAACTCGAATTTTCGCTTCACCATTTTATGGTGAAACATTGAACCAAAATTGTATAATTTTAATTTAAAATAAGTAGTTGTCTAATTTGGTTGGATGTGCGGTATAATTTGTCGGATGTTCTGAATGACTTTCTATTATTTTTGTAGCGAAACTGGCAACCTTCCGATCATAAGATCACTATTTATTTTACTTTTATTTTGTCAAGTCCATCGCACGGGCTCGAACTAACTATCTTCTGATTACCAGCTGCACACCTTTATCCACTGGGTAACAGGGCCCAGTCGTTGTTTTTCTTGAAGAGGATTCCCCGGTTTGTTGATGTAGCGAAATTGAAAATGTCGGTTGTAGTTAAAGAGGTTGAACCAATTATCGGTGAAACCTCCGCTTTTTTCCGATAAGGATTTTTGGTTCAACCTAGATTGCACCATAATATGGTGTAACTTGCTGCAGACCTCTGTTTTGCACTAATATATGGTGCGAACAATGTAGGCCCAACAAGGTTGGAACTGTCAATCTATCATCCTCACTACAACAAGGGATACAATAAAAAAATATTATTGTAAACAACAAATAAATCCAGCAAAAAATCTAAATTTCAAATCCATAGGTATGCGGGATATAAAAAAGCATAATCTAATAAATAATTTATATTCTGATAAAATTATGTTATTTTTTTTTATTTAATGTTGATAATTTATAAAAATGTACTTTATATGTACAGGGAAACTCGCCCTATTGGCGATTTTTGGAACTAGAATTTTTTGTTCTGGAAATCTTCTCCCCATATCTTCCATATTTTTAATATGAAATTTGGTGACATTCTTTTTTTACATTTATAAACCTAATGAACGAATGGCACCAAATTTCATATTAAAAACATTATCGACATGGGGAGAAAAAAAATTCTAGTTCCAAAAATCGCTAATAGGGGAAATAGTGGTGCTGTCCGAACCGAAAACGTGCATAATATATGTAAAAAAAGTTTCGACAGACACATAAATTTATTTAGTGATTAAATTCAAAAGAAATATTATTTTGTTTCATTAGAATTATGATATCCAGAAGCACATATAGACTATTTTCAATGTGCTGAATTTTCTTGTGCACAACAAATTGCATCCGATGTGCGTCCTGATTTTGATGAATAAAGGATTATTTCCTTTGAGTTTAATCACTAAATTAATTTTGTGTGTCTATTGCAACTTTTTTTACATATATTATTCCTGTTTTCAACTCGGACAGCGCCAAAAGTCCCCAATCGGCGATTTTTGGAAATAAATTGTTTTTTCGGGAAATCTTCTTCTCATACATTCAATATTTTTAATATAAAATTCCGTGTAATTACGTTCATTATTTTTTGCTGTAGATACCTCTAAACAGGGATATTTATTTTATTACCACTCTGTATTACTAAGTTAGAGAAATATTGGGAGAGTGTTTAATATTCCTTCAATAATTATTTTAATTTAACTAAAACTTTAATAGTTGATTTTAATGGACTATGACTGCGTCATTTTGAAATTGTTTTAGTATACAAGAGTATACAAAACATTTTGTCACAAGAAGCATTTTTTTTTAATTTTGAAAAAATAAAAAATAAAAATAACCTTATTACAAATTTTAAAATTATTTTATTAGAAAATATACCTTAATAAAAAAAAGACTGACACGAATATTTTATTATTTTTATTTGGAAATGTGTATGTTCTTATATAAATACACAGGTATTTGTTATTAAACTATAAAAACTTTTCTATGTACCTTTAGATATAAAGAGGCATTTAAAAAGCTACTTTTTTTACTTAATATATGAGAAACAAATATTCAAAACGTGTTTTGTCATTACAATGAGATTTGAGGGAAAATGCAAAAAAAAACTTTTAGGAATGCAAAAAAGGGAATTTGCAAAAAAAAACTTTTAGAAATGCAAAAAAACGTTTAGAAATGCAAAAAAAGGGAATTTGCAAAAAAAAACTTTTAGAAATGCAAAAAGAAGGGAAAATGCAAAAAAAAATTTAGTAATGCATAGACCCATGTTAAAATGCCATTCTTTGCAACTTAACTTCAATTGGACAAAATGTGTTTTGGACAAATAAAATAGGTTATTTCGATTCAAAATTTATAGACAAATTCAGTGATGTAATAATCTAATTTTCAGAAAATTTGGACAAAACACGTTTTGAAAGTTTGCTCGTCATTTGATAAATCAATAAAAGTCTAGATTTCAGACTTTAAGATGTAAATATCAGTAGAATGATTGCATTTCATAGAACATAATTCCTATTTTCATATTATTAAAAAACGAAAACTAATAGAAAACAACTATTCGGCAGATCCATAAATTATTGAATTTCAAAACTGCCCCAAACCCCCCGGAATATCAAAATAAAATACAAGAACATTCGCCTCCTGCCATCTTCGCATCCTCCGCGATGGAAATTTTACGCTTCACGCTCCCGATATCCGATATGACTGAAATCTATTTCCCATATAACCTGTGCATAATATTCGCAAAAATGGCGACTTCGGCAGCGTGGAAGAAGTTTTTTCTGTACCAAGCTCCCCTCTCCGAGTAACACAAAACCGGGCAAAAGGTCAGAGCGGCCGTATCGATTCCATCAGGAAAGGGAAAAGAAGACGTCAACTGCGAATAGAAGGGCACAAGAAAAAATTGATGTGGACTGTTTTAAACTAAAACTTTCCTTCTCCCGCTGGGGTTTCTAACAACCCGAATAACAAGTCAGAGTCAGAGTCTTAGGGTAGATTTTCATTAGCCGGAGGCCTTCCGTGGATAATAAGTATTGGGGTTTGGGGAATCGGCAGGATGCAATTTTCTACCTCTAGAAAAATACTCAGTATTGCTTTTGTTTTGCGTCCGATTATTTTGAAGCTGTTTCTGTCTGTGGTAAAGGTAGGGTTGTTTGAAATGCCAATGGGGAAGGGACATGTTGGGTTTTGTACTTTACTCGAGTTGTTTTTATTGGGGTTAAATACGAAGAGGCAAACTTTTTGGGAACAGTGTTTTGTTTCAAAATATAGGAGGCGATCTATTTCTATTGCCGTATATGAATTAAAGAATTTTGCTGCTAAACACATTATTAAATATTTACCGAAGTTAACCCTTAAATGAATAGTATAATGTAAACTAAACACATTATTAAACATTTACTGAGTTAACCCTTAAATGGATAATGTAAACAAAACACATTATTAAATATTTACTGAGTTAACCCTTAAATGAATAGTATAATGTAAACTAAACACATTGTTAAACATTTACTGAGTTAACCCTTAAATGGATAATGTAAACCAAACACATTATTAAATATGTACTGAGTTAACCCTTAAATGAATAGTATAATGTAAACTAAACACATTATTAAATATTTACTGAGTTAACCCTTAAATAGATAATGTAAACCAAACACATTATAAAATATTTAATAAGTTAACCCTTAAATAAATATTGTAACAAATATAATGTGTTTACATTTTTTTAGATTATTTATATTACATAATGAATAATGAAACATATAAATATTTAAACACATTATTAAACATTTACTGAGTTAACCCTTAAATGATTAATATAACATGATAATGTAAACTAAACACATTATTAAACATTTACGTAGTTAAACCTTAAATGAGTAATGTAAATCAAACACATTATTAAACATTTACTGAGTTAACCCTTAAATGTATAATGCAAACCAAACACATTATTGAATATTTACTGAGTTAACCCTTAAATGAATAATGTAACAGATATAATGTGTTTACATTATTTTTTTAGATTATTTATGTTATATAATGAATAACGTAACATAATAATATTTAAACACATTATTTAACATTTGCTGAGTTAACCCTTAAATGAATAATGTAACATAATAATGTAAACTAAACCCATTATTAAACATTTAGGGAGTTAAACCTTAAATGAGTAATGTAAATCAAACACATTATTAAATATTTACTCAGTTAACCCTTAAATGGATAATGCAAAACACACACATAATTAAATATTTATTGAGTTAACCCTTAAATGTATAATGTAAACATAATAATGAAAAGTAAACCCATTATTAAACATTTACTGAGTTAATACTTAAATGAATAATGCAACATAATAATGTAAACTAAAAAAATATTAAACGTTTACTAAGTTAACCGTTAAATAAATAATGTAATGGATGTTAAGAATTTCGTGTTTCTATTGAATATTATTTGATCTCATTTTGTTACTAAGCTTGTATAAAATGTGCTCAAGGTTCTTAACGGTATTTAACTTTAACCCCTATGTGGTCGGCGTCGCATGTAATACATCCAGCTCTGTCTGGCCTGTATGGTTTCCAGGAGACCGTACAGACCAGACAATAAGCAGAATAGAACAAACTAAGGATAAACAGGGTAGAACAGATAGAAACCTGAGAGCCAAACAATTAGAATTCAGGATGTGAGATACAAATCAGGTATTTTTTTATTCATAAAAAAAATGTAAAGAAAATTCGGAGAAAAAAACGACCAAGAATGAGTAAACAAAATAAGTTGTAACACTCAAGTATCAAATATAAATTGAAATTTATTTTTAATTGAATGCTGCTGTTTTCTTCTATTTTACCCGTAATTCTTACTACGTGAAGTTAAAAAAAAATTATTGGCCATGCAATTAAGGGTTAAATACAATTGATATGCGCTGCAATAAATGTATCAAAAGCATAATGCAACTATTATACATCTTTTGACCTACGTTAAAATAAAACAGTCATTACCGGGATATGTTGTCAGGTTGGGTTGTCAGTTGGCAAAGCGCCTTTATTTAATCCGTCTAGTGTCTAACCCAGATAGATCACTTTTGCCAATTTTTTCAAGAGAAACAAAACACTAATTAATTGCATTATTTATGGAAGGATTTTATCTTTTCCTTTTTACAAATTAGTATTAGATAGACCTGCACCAAATTTTAACTTTGTATAAGTATTACTTTCAGAGAGAGAAAACTATTATTTTGAATCTACCCAGCAAAAACCGTCAGCAGGAAACCTCAATCGAAATTGTCAAATTGAAGGTTTAATAAAGGATATTGAAACAAAAAAACTGCAGTTTTTTTGAAGTTATTAAATTTTCTGCATAAAACCTTTAAAATATCTGCATTTTCCCTTCATGATTAAAAATTGAAGGTTTTTTTGCAGGATTTTTTTAAGGTTTTTTGACGTTTTTATGAAGAACATTGAAACAAAAACCTTTAATTTTATAGAGCTTCTAAAAAACTGCAATTGTCCTGCATAAAACCTTCAATTTCAAAATTTTGATGAAGGTTTTATGCTGACTTTTTTTGCTGGGTATCAAGTTTTGCAACCAAACTATGGGATTTATCTGGTTTTGCAGCAAATCTGTGGAATGTAACTCGACGACCGGTGCGCAGTAGTCTACGCACATCTTGATGTACCGGGTTTTGAAACTGATTTCTTTACTTATCTAGTTTTACAACAAACTACTACATCTAGACCGTAAAATGAATAGCATCTAAACTGCTGTGGAATGTTATGACCTACTGATAGATCTCTAGGAAATTAAAAATAAGTGACATAATCTAAAATGAAAAAAAATTATCTATCTGGTTTTGAAACTAGACGGCTCATTTATTCCGTAGAAATAATGAGACAATCAAATCCCATACTATTCTATATAATATCATTTATTTATATTTGACAAATATATTGTCTGACATAACAAATCTTAGAAAAAAGTCACACACTACATATCATCAAAAATCACTACATATCATAATTAGAAGTAAATATTTTTTGGCTTTCTGTTTGCCAACAATACAATTTATACATATTCATTTTAAACTGTACAGAGTGTACGTGCGCATGGGACATTCGGAAAAAAATATACTTTTTATATCTTAAGTACATTAACCATTTGCACTCGTAGAATGTATGAGATTTCTTTATTTCTAAAAACAGTTACATCCCGGTCATGTTATTTTCAATGAGGTATTCTTTAGCATGTTCTTTTTACATTGCGCCGATCGATGCGCAGTCTGATCCGCGATTACGAATTATTGGGAGATTGGCCCCCTATATATATATATATATATATATAATATTTTGAATGCTCTCATTTGCTCTCAAAATCGAGATACGAACCCACAACCCTCCGTTCACGAGCTTGTTACTCTAACCCTCGGCTACTGCTGGCCTCTATTTAAATGAAGTTAGATAAGTTTTTTTCGCGAGCGAGTTTTTTTCTATGCAGTTGTCATTTAATTTGAAGAACAAGGGAAAAAGAACAGATCGTTATTCACGTGACTGAAAGCCACATGGATTACGCAAAATTTTAATTTTAACAGTGTATTATATATAATATCTCATAGTAAAAAATTTACTACATGTATTTTGTTTACACAATTACAATTTATGTCGTATCAATACTTACAAAAAAATACTTTCCCCGTATTTTCTAAAAATGAAAGATGTCACCAATATGCTATGAAAATAGAAAGAATTTAGAACTAAAAAAAGAGTAGCGTAAGCATAAAGACAGAGTAATGATGCTTGTTAAGGATGTATGGAACATTGAATCTCCACATACGAAAAGCTCTTAAAAGTTTTTAGAGGAGACGAAAACTGCTAGCGTAAGAAAGTATAGAGAAGGAATATAATAATGTGTTTCGGACTTTAGAAAGAAAAATTTCTAGCAGTAAATATAAAGGTCATAATTATTATTTTATTAAATTAAAAAAAAAGAATGTTTTAATGTTTTTTTAACATTTTTATTTGTTAGAAACTTCAACTGTTATTTAATTTATTATGCATTTAATTTTTCAAATATGTATATTAAAAAAACGTAACTTTATACTGTGAAAAATGCAGTGTATGAATAAAAACCATGCTTGATTGCTGTTTTTTTTAGTCTAATATTTTAACTAAGAGTAGCAGATGCCTTGTCCATATCATTAAAAAATTAAGAACGGCGTCAAAATGAAACATGCATATGTAAAATATAAATTGTTCGATTTTAGGTCGCAATATCAATGCTTTTCTTTAGTTATTTTAGAATGATTTTTTGAAGTTATCCTAAAACTGGTCAATGCGGTAAAAGTTAGAAAAATGTCGTTATTTCTATATAAACAACTAACACTACATAAAAAGCTTCAAATTCAAGATTCAATAAAAAGTTGAAAATGAAACGGAATTCAACGATATTCAATGGAAAAGTAATTCAATAATTCTCAATGCGGGAGACTTTTGATTGGGGTTGTAGAAAACAGTGTAAACTGTTAAAAATTATTACGATCTTGCACCAAAATTTGGTACCCATTGAGCTGCAACCAACATTTGGTGCTTAGCTTCATTACTTTACGGTGCTACCACGGATGCCATTTTGTGGTGAAACGTTTCACCAAAACTCATATTTTCGCTACGGTATATTATGGTGAAACGCCGATATAATTTGTTGGATATTCTGGACGATTTTCTAATATTTTTGTAGCCAAGCTGACAATCCTCCGATCGCAATATCACTACTTTTTAATTTTTTTAGTCCAGTTCACCGCACGGGCTCGAGAACTAGCAATCATATGATTACCAGATGTAGGCCTTATCCACTATGCAACCGGGCCCCTAATGTAAGACGATTAAGGGGATTCCCCGGTTTGTAGATTCAGCGAAAGTTTCGGTTGCAGTTTACGAGATTGCATCATTGTTTAGTAAAAGCTGCGCTATTCTCGATCAAGGATTTCTGGTTCAACCTAGATTGCACCATAATATGGTGTAAGTTGCAGCAGAACACCAAGATATGGCGCAACGTTGAACTGAAATTTTTCGCAGTGTACGTTATAAACTTTAAATTCAAAATTCATTAAAAAGTTGAAAATGAATCGGAATTCGACTATATTCAATGGAAAAATAATTCATCACTTTTGATTAGGGTTGTAGAAAATAGTGTACCGTTGCACGCTTTAATGTTTTAATTATAACTTTCCCTCTTCAACAGCAAGCAGGGAAGGACCCAAATTGCGCAGGAACTTCTGCAGCGGGCCATTGAACTGGATGAAGAATTCATTGAGGCTTATTCCTCCCTGGCCACTATTCATGCAGAAGGAGGGAGATCAGACGACGCGGAGAGCCTGCATCTCAAGGCTCTGACAATGGACCCGAACAACGCCGATTCGTTCAACAATTATGGTACATTTCTTCAAAAGACTGGTATGTATATCAAGCTTTTCTTTCTCATAAAGTTTAAAAGATCTGTTAATATTCTTGTATTCTGCCCTTATGTCTCTATGAGATTATCTGTTAGTATTCTTGGATTCTGCCCTTATGTCTCTATGACATTATCTGTTAGTATTCTTGTACTCTGCCCTTATGTCTCTATGACATTATCTGTTAGTATTCTTGTATTCTGCCTTTATGTCACTATGACATTATCTGCTAGTATTCTTGTATTCTGCCCTTATGTCTCTATGCAGAGACACTATTACAATTTTGATTGAAATCTAATGTAGAAATATTAAAAATTCGTCTCAGATATGGTTACAAAATACAGCGCGGGGGAGTTTTGATTGGCAGGTATTTGTCAAATGATTTTCAGTCAAATCGCGCCGTTCAGACTAGCGAAAGGAAATTGTTATTTTACTCAATCCGCAACGCAAGCCGTGCGAAAAAACTTGGCGAGGGGAATTTGACGAAGACCCACGAAGTAAAGTTTTTCTTTCACTTCTATCAAACTTATATTTTTGTGACAAGTTTTAAAATTGTTAAATATAACCACTGAACAATTTTGCCCGTACATCGTCAGATACAATGGAGGTGTCCCCCTTCACACCTCCCATTTCTTTTTTACTCCTATGTAACCGTGGAAGACTTTTGTAGCTAAAATCAGTGCGGTTTTTATTATGTTTTTCAAAATCAGGAATTCAAACATTAACAACCTTTGTACAATAACCACTACATTAATATATCATGTCACATTATCGTCTTTACATACTCCTCCTCCCTACACGGTAGAGATGACCATCAAGGTTTTCGGTAGATAGGCCGGCGTGCGGCAATCACGTCTTTATAATAGAATACATGGCCAACTGGTTTTTCTCTGTTGGTCCCCTTTGTTTGACTAATGACTTTTTAAATCGATAATTCCTTAATATCATCGGTAATGTTAGCCATACACAAAATCAAATTCTCAGAAAGTTCAATTTTATTTCTAAGTTAGTACAGGGGCGGAAAAATAAATTTTAAGAAATTTACGAAAATAATGCTAATTAGTTAATTGGGCATATTGTGGACTTAATTAAATAATTATACATATTATTAACTTAAATAAATAATTATACATATTATTGACTTAATTAAAAAATTAATGACTTAATATTTATGAAAAGAATATTTACAAACATTTTTTTCCGGGAGGGGTTCAGATCATAACCCTAAGTACTCCACTCCCCCCCCCCTCTCCCCCCGATTGAATAAATAAAAGCGGTCAGAATATAAAATAGTCCACCAAAAAAGAGGCTTATTTTTGAAATCAATATATCAAAAACAAAATGCGAAATATTTAACACGTTAAGTTGAGACAGCATTATTTTATTGCGTGTCAAAGTTGTAAAAATATTTCTCATGTACCCATACTCTCAGGAGAAGTCTCAGAGTGTTGAATGATTCGTTAACGATTTTGGGAAAAACTGCAAACTACGAAAATTTCATGTGTTGCTCTTAAATATACAAGCAAAATAATTTTTCTATCTTATTTATTTTAGGTTTTATTGCGTATCAAAGTTGTAAAACCCTAAACATGTTAATATGAGACAGTATTGATTGTGTAAAAAGATACAATATAACAAACCTGAATATAAAATATACATAATTGCGCTTATAACGTATATACATCCAACTCAAAATAAACTACAAATCAAGTATCCTGACCTTCATTTCATTGTTAAGTATTCATCCCCGAATGTTGTATGTATAAAAAGTTACATGTGTTCCATCAAACACCCTTATAAGCCACTATGAAAGTGAAATACTACTAACCGAAAATAAAATACATTCGAACAAAATCCCACGTTCTAAAATTTGTCAATGACCCTTTTACAAACAGTGTTTCTTTTCAGTTTAGCTATTTATTTTTATGTATTATTATTTTCACCCCTTCAAGGCGCTAAAAATATTTACCGACCCTAAAAAAAACTATTTATAGCGGTTCAAAAACGAAGTCTCATCTTAATCTGTTTTGCTTTGACCCAAACTGCTTGAATAATCGCGTCTATTTTGCATACAATTCAATAAACATTATAACGAGCCCTGTTTTCCAAATTACATTTTTGCGCTTCGACTCTAACCACCTGGGTCTTACCAAAAACAACAACAGCCTCAAAGAATCACTTGCTCACCTTCTTCAAAAAGGCGCATCTTCAAAATTGGTTCTGACTGGAGTCAAGGTAATTGAATTTGCATGGCCGTACATGGCCCTGGCCTCCCCTGCAGATAAAGTAATATCATCCAGCGTTTGCTAGCATCGAAATATATTCCTATGGAAATAGACTCTGTCGCTGCATTTACACTTTGGATGTCTTATTTTTATTTGTACTGGTATCGATTTTTTTTTGTAGAACCCGCGTGGCAGGAGTTATTACGGTCTCGAACAAATGTAGATGGTGAACTTTTCCAAGGGTTGAATTTATTTAAATTCGAAATAGAATTAACATTGTTGTTTCGTGTTGGGTGTTGGATTGCTTTATTTGCGACTGCAAGGAACAAGTGCGGAATGGGTTTGTTTTGTCGCGTAGGTTCTTGTCGGCAATTTACATATATAAAGTTCAGATTGTTATTGTCGAATTTAAATTATAGCTGCAATTTATTTTGGTTGATTCGAAAACAAAATAAAGGTATGCATCGGTGTTTCTCTTGATAACAAAAAATACCCGTTTTTAGCAAAAGGAAAGCTCAAATGATGCACTAAGAAATGATAAGCCTAAACTTAATTAAATAAAAAAGTAACATTTTTTCAATTTTTTTCTTGTAACATTTTTATTATCAAAATAAATTATGGAATATGACAAAGTATTTCCTTCTATCATTGACCGAGCGTTATTGAGTTCTTGTTTTAACTCGACCTTTCTGTACTTCGTCTGTTTGTTTGTAAATTTGTTTTTACACAGTCACGAGTAAACTCGTTGTTCGATTTTCTTCAAATTTGGCATGAATGTTGCTTGAAGTCATTAAAATCTACATGTATATTTTTTTATTATTTATTTGTTGGGTTCTAGGTTTACTATTCTAAAAACTACTAGTTAAAAAGTATCGGTAAAATAGGTGCAAACAATAAAAAAAAAGTTATGCTCGTACAAACATACAAAAGAGGGTTGCCGAAAATTGAAGAGTGTAAAAAGTAAGTTGCAATAACTCTGTTACTTTTTATCATATATCAACACAAAATAAAAAATAATAAAACCTTTTTTCTATATCGTTATTTTAAGCTTGTCAAGCTTCATTAAGATTAGTCTAAAAAGAGCTAATTTTTGTCTCATACACATAATTTAGTCTCATTCTCAATTTGGGTCTCATACTTAACGAACTATCTTGTTTAAAATTAAAATAATTATTAAGGAGATTATTTTTCCAATCGTAAATTGGGTGACAAAAAAATCTTAATATTTTTTCATGCGATTACATAACTCATAATTACATATGCAGGGTGTTTAAGAATTAACTTTAAAACTTTGACACGCAATAAAAGCTAAAATAAATAAGATCGAAAATTTATGTTGCCTGTACATGTAGCAGCAACACATGAAGTTTTATTATTGTGCAGGTTTTTTCCCCCAAACCATTAACGAATCACTCAACGCATTGAGATTTCTCCTGAGAGTTTGCGTATATGAGAAATATCTTTACAAAAATAGAAAAATTATGTTGCTTGTACATGGAAGAGAAACACATTGTACAAGTAAGAGAAATTTTATTAGTATGCAGTTTTTCTCAAAACCATTAACGAATCATTGAACACTCTGAGATTTCTCCTGAAAGTATGGGTATATGAGAAATATCTTTACAATTTTGGCACGCAACAAAACCTAAAAGAAATAATATAGAAAAAATATGCTGCTTGTACATGTAAGAGCAACACATGAACTTTTATTAGTATGCAGTGTTTCCAAAAACCATTAAAAAATCATTCTGATTATCTGAGATTTCTCCTGATAGTGTGGATATATGAGAAATATTTTTACACAACTTTGACACTCAACAAAACCTAAAATAAATAAGATAGAAAATGTATGTTGCTTGTATATCTAAGAGCACATGAAATTTTCCTAGTTTGCAGTGTTTCCCTAAACCATTAAAGAATCATTCTTATTATCTGATATTTCTCCTGAGAGTATGGGTAGATGAGAAATATCTACAACTTTGACACTCAACAAAACCTAAAATAAATAAGATAGAAAATTTATGTTACTTGTAAATGTAAGAGCAACACATGAAATGTTCCTAGTTTGCAGTTTTTCCCAAAACCATTAAAGAATCACTCAACGAACTGAAATTTCTCTCCTGAGAGTATGGATATATGAGAAATATATTTACAACTTTGACACGCAATAAAACCTAAAATAAATAAGATAGAAAATGTATGTTGCTTGTATATCTAAGAGCACATGAAATTTTCCCAGTTTGCAGTGTTTCCCTAAACCATTAACGAATCCTTCAACACTCTGAGATTTCTCCTGAAAGTATGGGTATATGAGAAATATCTACAACTTTGACACGCAACAAAACCTAAAATAAATAAGATAGAAAATGTATGTTGCTTGTATATCTAAGAGCACATGAAATTTTCCCAGTTTGCAGTGTTTCCCTAAACCATTAAAGAATCACTCAACGAAACTGAAATTTCTCTCCTGAGAGTATGGATATATGAGAAATATATTTACAACTTTGACACGCAATAAAACCTAAAGTTTATAACACAGCTAAGTTATGTTGCTTGTACATGTAAATTGAACACATTAAGTTGTATTTGTAAGCATTTTTTTTTTAATTTTTAAAAAGTTTTTTTAACTGCGTACAAATAAACCGTACAAGCAACATAATTTTTTTTAATTTTATTGCGTGTCAAAGTTGTAAAGATATTCTTAAACACCCCGTTAACTGTCAAAACACTTAAGTAGTTAATGCCAAACAAACAATCTAAACAGATATTTACCCCATTATCTTACTTCAGGGCGAATGTACATCGATTCAGACCATGAAGTTGACACGTCCTAAACCTACAAAATCAACAGACCATTTTACGCACCAAAAACAACACCCCTTTTATTTTATACTTTTTTTATGATTGAGATCAACTAAAATAGAACTAAACCACGCTTTAGTTGGTAACTGAAAATGATCTCCAACTAACCATTCTCGTCCTGAAACTCACGTCCTTTCGATGGTCAAGCGCTTTGCTTTGAACTATAAGTTTCCTCGTCACCGAAACCAGCAATGAACGAGAAACGTGACGAATACGGCTTTAACCGCCTTCCCAGCCTTTCCATTCTGAAAGGAATCCTGTAACCGAAGGAAACAGTGCTTAATAAATCATGGCAAGAGCAAAAGAATGGATCATTTCAAGTTTTTTTTTCTCTTGCAAGATCTTCCTTTAGTTTTATGTTTTCCCATTATATTCACTGTATAAAACAAAACTCCTTTTTTTTTTATCTGCTTGTATTTCTAAGAAAAGCTCTTTGGTGTACGCTTTGTAGTTAGCCCCTTAAAAATAAATTATTTTGTGGATTTGAAAATAATAATAAACAGCGCGTGGCTAACGATAACCAAGTTTTTTTTTTAAACCTTTTCTTAATTTCACAATTTTGGTGGTTATTATATTCTTTAAAAAGGACGTGCTAATTAAAGTAAATGTCTCAGTCAAAAGGATTATATTGTAAATATTCTAATGAAAATGAAAAAGTATGTGAGCTATCTTAAAGAATAAATTTTATAAATGGACAGTTTTGGGTAGTTTCATTTTTTAGGTCATTTGCCACTCTAAACCAATGCCATTTCAACATTCTAAACTGTAAAATCAATACCACTCCAAAATTTACTAAAATATTAATGTTATTATTTTTGATAAAATAACATTCCCAAAAAAACATTAATTTTATTTCAAACATTACTATAACTTAGCATAAAACCTTCATAAAATTTTTGAAATTGAAGATATTATGCAGGAAAACGGCAGTTTTTTTAAAGATCTATAAAATTAAAGGTTTTTGTTTCAATGTCCTACATAAAAACTGCAAAAAACCTTCATAAAAACATGCAAAAAACCTTCAATTTTTAATCATGAAGGGAAAATGCAGATATTTTAAAGGTTTCATGCAGGAAAATTAAAAACTTCAAAAAACTGCAGTTTTTTGTTTCAATATCCTTTATAAAACCTTCAATCAACCTTCAATTTGAAAATTTTGATGAAGGTTTCATGCTGACTTTTTTTGCTGGGAAGGATTTCTTACTTATTGTACTAATATAAAAATGAAACTTACTTCAAACTTTAAAAAATACCAAGTTTTTCTTGCAATCCCTACATGCATCGAATTATCGGTATTGTTATGCATATGAAGCCGGATGTTTAGAATCTTGAAAAAAATGGTTTCTTTGAATATTCATTATTCCTTATTTAAAATAAACTGATCCAAAAAATGCATTATAACTTTATTACGAAGCAGTCAAACAGCACTGTTTATTTTCTTCTTAAAACAAAATCTATTCCACTGATCTCTAACTGTAACTTCTGGATTGGGCAAGACATTTGTTGACTTGAAGCCAACGTGGAAGCAGCCATGCTGTTCTCCACTTTCATCTCTACCGTAATATTTCGTATATTCTTCATGTTAAAATTAGCCGACATGTATTGCTTTTGACTTTTTTTTATATATTTTCTTTTGAAACCCATTTTAAATGCAATCTGCTATTAAAATAGAAAGTCATTAGCAAATCAAAGTCGAAATAGTTAAAAAGCAAGAGCAAAAACTATTTTTTGGCAATATAAAAATTAATTATATAAGAAGAAAATATATTTATATACATTTACTATTTCTACAATGGTATGATATTAAAAAGAACCACTACATCACTTTCAAAAAAATGTTGGGGCACAGTATGGCTGCTTCCACATTGGCTTCAACTCGCCCTTTGGGGAAAAAAGTTTTGAGCCTTCCAGAATTTACAGTTAGAGTTCAGTGATCTATTCCCAGTACGTAAGAACATTCTCGAATATTTTACCTTCCCAAATGATAGTTACGTGATATTTCAAGACTTTGTTTGTAAAAATATATGGTATAAAAGTATATGGTATAAAAGTATATGGTATAAAAGTATATGGTATAAAAGTATATGGTATAAAAGTATATGGTATAAAAGTATATGGTATAAAAGTATATGGTATAAAAGTATATGGTATAAAAGTATATGGTATAAAAGTATATGGTATAAAAGTATATGGTATAAAAGTATATGGTATAAAAGTATATGGTTTAAAAGTATATGGTATAAAAGTATATGGTATAAAAGTAAATGATAACAATGGGATCTTCTCATACATTTTAGGCAGAGTCGAAGAAGCTGTTCAACAGTATAGGCAGGCCATGCGCCTGCAACCCAACCACACTGTGGCTATCGTCAATGCTGCGAGAAGCCTGCGATCTCTCAAAAATAACAGAGAAGCAGAGGAACTTTACAAAAGGTACGTGAAAAGATACATATTTAACCTTTTCGCATGTGCTCAGTAACAGAAAAATTCCCCTGATTGTGGGCTATTTCCAAAGGATGTTAAAGAGAAGGGGGATTTCCATTTGGGAAGCAGGGAAAAGAGTTCACAAAGCTTTGTGGAAGAATAACTCATCTTACAATAAGAGGGAGGCGTGTACCAATCTGTCAGAGGGATCGTTAACTATCCTTCCTCAAAGCACGCAGATTCGGGGTTGGACCATTGAAATGTCAAAATACTAAACAGCACATTCAAAGATGATATGTAGAAACCATTAGCGACACGTCACCTGTAATTACCTATGTAATTACCTATTAGGCCTCCAACAGATTTAGATCACACGAGATCACATTTTAGATCACACGATTTTTAAAAATTCTTCACCCATACCCAACGATAATTGAGCCCATATCTATGTCCCTGCCCATATATCCTTCTTCCTGCCCATACCATGAATCAAAAGTGTCCCAAGCCCATCACTAGATCTCTAATAAGGATTTAATTATGGATTTAATGAGTTTTGCAATTGGACTATGCATATATCAATTAAACAATTTTTTGTGTTTCTTTAGTGTATCTATTTTAGAAAAGATGTTAAGGAAAATAGAAATAGACAGGGGGGTTTTGTGTCTTCTGTCTAATTAGTGTAGGTGGCACTACTGTTTTTGTGGAAACACGCGTTTTCAATGTTTGCCAAAGTACGACCGAGTCTCGTCTGGGAAGCATACTTCCTTAACAAACTGAAAAAAAACAAGTTTCGTTATTGATTCTTAACAAACTGAAAAAAAAGTTTCGTTATTGGTTCTTAACAAACTAAAAAAAAACAAATTCTGTTATTGGTTCTTAACAAACTGAAAAAAAAACAAGTTTCGTTATTGGTTCTTAACAAACTGAAAAAAAAAACAATTCCGTTATTAGTTCTTAACAAACTGAAAAAAAACAAGTTTCGTTATTGGTTCTTAACAAACTGAAAAAAAACAAGTTTCGTTATTGGTTCTTAACAAACTGAAAAAAAAATTCGTTATTGGTTCTTAACAAACTGAAAAAAAAATTCGTTATTGGTTCTTAACAAACTGAAAAAAAAATTCGTTATTGGTTCTTAACAAACTGAAAAAAAAATTCGTTATTGGTTCTTAACAAACGGAAAAAAAAATTCGTTATTGGTTCTTAACAAACTGAAAAAAAAACAAGTTTCGATATTGGTTCTTAACTAACTGAAAAAAAAAAGTTCCGTTATTGGTTCTTAATTGATAAGAGATGTCAAGTACAAACCAACGTTTTTGTTGGTTTAGGATTTATTTTTTGGTAAGTAATAAAAAAAGAACTGTGAGGGGTGAGAAAATGCCACCTTGTTTTGGTCGAAAAGGAAGTCATGCCTATTTTTTTTATTTTCTGTTGTATTCTGATGGATTTTTGTTGTTTTCGCGTGTTACAAATAAAAAAGAAAACTGCTTTGTAAAAAAGGTACTTAAAAATGAGTGCCTGAACCTACTCGTTTTTCTCTGAGTACAATTGCAACGTAAGTGAGCGATGACTTACTAAAATATAAGTAAACGTACTTTCTCAAAAATGAGCTGTGTGATTTAATATTGTAAATCTCAGATTCTGTTCAAGCCATCTTAACAAAGCAACCTGAAACACTTAAAATAGTTGATGGTTTTCCACATAACTTAATGCCGATTGCTTAAATGGAAACTGAGTTATTACAACTTAAGTATCTTACTTCTCAATCTTTTGGCACATCTTTTTAACAATTATTCTGTTCATAACTTATTCAAATAGCCCTAATAGTTTAACGGATACGGCTCTGAACTATGTCTTGGTTGCAATTGTCGACGTTTATGGAAAATGATTTATGTATGCTAGCATCAGATCTTTTTATTCATATTTACCCATTGTACTCATTTTGAGTATTTTTCAAAATTGAAACTTATGTATTCGGTGTCATGGAAATCATCGAATGTACTTAAAATGAGTAAATTACTTATTTTTTAATACCTATAATCTGTGAACTCACATTTTTCATTGGTTGTACTTTTTATCAACAAAAAATAGTATTACTGAAATTTCCAAAAAGTAAAAATATTGTCTTACTACATCAGAATAATTTTACGAGAGTTAGACATAAAGAGTTATTTGAAAATATTTTAGAATTGCGGAATGCAGCTTGGAATGTTCGTTCTTGGAAAATGAAAATTATTTCTAAACATACTTAAAAAACAAAACAAAAAACATTTTAAATTGGTCCACTAGATATTGTATGTTGAAAACTTCCGTTCAGAATACATTAAAAGTCAGAAATTCTTAGAATCTAAATGTTTTTTTTTCTGTTCCTATTTAAATACTTTTCAAAACAGCGTTAAGTAGCACGCATTCTATTCCCATTCTTTAACTATTATAAATCTAAATATTAAAAAAAAATGTTTTCGTTATCATAAACTAAATGGTTTTGCCCACGCATGTTTAAAATGGCACGGGGGCCTCTTAAAAAGTTGCACTGCAAATCTTCCAAAACGAAGAAATGAGTATAAATGCTAAATGGGCAGCATAAAAAAAAAACCTTACTTACCTAAAAATAAAGCATATTAAAAAAAATCCAGTTATAAAAGAGACGATATTGAATACACTTGCCTTCCAAAAAACTATTACCAAGTTGCTGAAAAATGAAAGATTTAACAAAAGAATAATAATTACTCTAAAGAAATCGCGTGTGAGACCATCACACAAATGTTTACTGCCTTAGAAGGAATCCTCGAGCCGTGATAATACATTACCATTGTTCTTTAAACAATGAGTTTACAGCCTAAAGGAGGGGAGAAACTGCCATGCGCCACCTTCATAATGGTTACAGTTTCCGGCCGGGTTCCTTTCAGCAGTAAATAATGTCACAATTATTATTATTTATTAATATCCTTTCCTTAAATAAATCTCTATCCTCGAAGATCTACCCTGTAACTAAACTCAGATCCCTATTGTGTACGTTTTTGTGCATAGAAACTGTTGTTATTGTAAACAGACAGCCCCTCAGCCGGTTTGATCCTTTTTGCTGAGAAAAGGGGATCGCGGCTGAAGAAAAATTGCCAGAATAGGAAATTTCTCTGACGGTTTTTTTCGAGAAGATATTTTATTTCCCATCTGTCTTTTTAGGAATCCTTTCACCAGTTTCCTACGGTATGGCATTAATGGGATTTAAGCTATGATTTCAATAACCGAATAAAAATTGGCTGGTTTGCGGAATTGAAAAGCAATATATTAATTTATTGGGCTTTGTATTTAGATAAAAATCTAAGCTTCAGTTTAAAGAGACGAAGTGTTTACATTCTTGTATAAACCACATAGACAGTTATTGACTGTTCTGTCATATTGAGAACGTTCTAAAGAAAAGGAATTGAGGTTTATGTTTTAGGCAATAAGTTTTAATAGCTTTTTCTTTTATTTCGAACTTGTCTTTTTATATCAATCTTTTAAGCTTCTTTAGCTCTTAGAGAGATGTACTGTCTTCAAATCGATTTAATAGTTATCAGTTGAAGATTTGAAAGATAAACTTTTTGTTTGTTTGCGAACTTGTTTACGTACTAGATCGCTCAATTATTTGTTATGTTGTTTAATTGTTTGTTATTCAATTGTCGATTCGATCAATTATTTTATTCGATTTGTTCTGATGGGAGTGAAATTACAAAGTGAATTGGAAGAAACTTAAGAATCCTTCTACAATAGAAACATTAATTCAGCGAACAAAAATGACTAAATTAGCAGTAAAACTTTTCAATAAAACTTGAATGGTTATTTCCAAAAGAAAAATCTAAATAAAATCTTATAAGTTGACGGTACTTTAGTTGTCTGAATTGTAAAACTTAATATTTTCTCTCTCTCTTAACACACTTCCATTCATTCAGTACTATTCCCATTTCAGACTGAATTATTAAGTTATTAATTGAGTTTCTATTGAACAAAGTTTTGCTAAAAGACTAATGAGTAACTTCGAAAATAAATCCCAAATCCGAGTTCTTTCAGCACTTGCCACCTTTCAAAGAACACTTTTTGTCTGTATCAAATGCTCCAACGGGTTCTTTTCAAAACTCTAGCAATGAATATCTTTAGAAAGTAAAACTGCGACGTTATAATGCTCGGCATTTCAAAAGAAGCCGTATATCGCTGCTCGCGGAGTTTTGATGTATATTTATATTCTGGGAAACAAGAAAAGTGCTACTAGAAAATAAATGCAATGTATTCTATACATTCCTGTAATTTAGCGGGCATTAAGAATCCATCAAGTGGTGACTGCCTCCTTTTCTTTTAGGAAGTGGAGGAATCAACAGCAGTTTTATTTTTCGCAGTTGCTTTGAGTAGTTGATATACAGTTGAATAAATTCTAAATGCGCGTTAGATATCAAGGATTGCCTAAAGCGACGTTATTTATTCGCATATAAATCGGAAGAATGTATAAGATATTTTTTTTTAATTCAGCTGCTAGCGCAATAGCACGGGGGGTTCGAAAATGATGTTTATACATCGAAATCAATATAAAAACAAGCAATACAAATTGATCAAATGAATTAAACTACTACACTATTAAAAATAGATATTCAATAATAATTAAAATACTCATTTTTGAGTACATGCGATGCTTATCATAGTATCATAGACATGTACTCAAAAATGAGTGCAATGAGAAAAGAGCAGTTGCTTGCCTACCTACATAGGCTGCAAGCATAAATCCCTTTCAATAAATATCAACATTTACAACCAAGACTTACCGAGAATCGAACCCATATCCTAAGTATCTTGTCTTTTGTACTGCCATATGGCAACGTGAATAAGTTATAAACAGAAGAAATGTTAAAAAGAAAGTTTCTCCCAAAAAATGGGAAGTAAGATAATTGAGTTGGAATAACAGTTTCCATTTAAGCAATCGACATCAAATGATGTTCTAAAACCATCTTCTAAACAATTGTTTTAAATGTGTTAGGTCACTTTGTTAAGATTGCTCGAACAGAAGCTGAGATTAGCAATATTAAATCACACTGCTCATTGTTAAGAAAGTACGATTACTTAAATTGGAGTACATCATCGCTCATTTACGATGCGATTGAGTATATTCAGGTACCCATTTATAAGTACCTTTATTTTTACAGTGTAATACGATTGCAAAGCACCTTTATTAAAAAAAAAGTAATTAATTTATCCCTAATTGATAATGTATTGTGTCATATAGTAGATTCAACAAGTTACAATTATGATTATTAACATTTAATGTATGTGGCGAAGCACTTATTTAATTTTTTATTGTTAACATGCAGATATTAATTTATGTATTTTTTATTTCTCTTACGAAAGTTGAGATTAGCAATATTAAATCACACTGCTCATTGTTAAGAAAGTACGATTACTTAAATTGGAGTACATCATCGCTCATTTACTATGCGATTGAGTATATTCAGGTACCCATTTATAAGTACCTTTATTTTTACAGTGTAATACGATTGCAAAGCACCTTTATTAAAAAAAGTAATTAATTTATCCCTAATTGATAATGTATTGTGTCATATAGTAGATTCAACAAGTTACAATTATGATTATTAACATTTAATGTATGTGGCGAAGCACTTATTTAATTTTTTATTGTTAACATGCAGATATTAATTTATGTATTTTTTATTTCTCTTACGAAAGTTGAGATTAGCAATATTAAATCACACTGCTCATTTTTGAGAAAGTTGTATTACTGATATTTGAGTACGTCAACGCTCATTTACGATACAATTGTATTAAACAAAACAAGTATGTCCAGGTACTCATTTTTAGTACCATTTTTAAGTACAACATTTTTAAGTACCATACAGTGTTATAATGTAGTTCAAATAGATGTCCCCACAGTCAAATAGAGAGAGGTTACTTCAATATAACAAACCTCACACTATTCACAAACGTCACAAACTGTGAACATTAACATATTGCACATAAATGTTTCTCACACATTCTTTAATCTAAATACTATTGTCTCGCTGTTATCGGGGAAAAATGTCCACTAACAAAACGAATTTCATTTTAATTATTAAAAACTATAGTAAAAAAGGTTTGACGATAATATTTTAGATATTTAAAAAAAAAAGTTGTTTTTTGTAATTTGAAAAATGAACAACTTGAGCGACTTTTACGTGTAAAAAATTTAACCTTAAGGGGACGCAGTACACAAAAAATTGTTAAATTGACGATTTTTTTTATTTGCTAAAATTATTGCTTGGAATTTTCTATATATGCCTGAAAATTCTGGAACTGTATATAAACTCTTTAATGAGTAATTTGAGATTTTCAAAAACTTTAAATAATTTTTTCTTAATGTTTGGGTTTTCTTGATATTAAGTTCTTCGAAACACTAAGGCTTTTTTTATCATTAATGGATACATGTATAATTGTTTTAGCATATTGTTAAATATGCGTATATAATAAACTGGCATGCGAATTATCACTACAAGCAGTATGGTTTTTTTTACTCACTAAAATAAAAATAATTGAGTTTTAAGGAAAAATTTCGTGTTATGAATAGTTATTTATGTAAAATTCAAATGCATGAGAATACAAAATTTTAATATAAATTATTGTGTATTATAGTTTAAAGGATCTGAGAAAAAAAATTTGGTAAAACGCTATGGATACTTAAAAAAGCCTTAGCGTTTATAAAGAAAAAACTTTAAAATATTAAAAACGCTTAAATTCTGAAAAAAAATACAAACAATTAGGATTTTTTTTATGAAATATTGTTTTCTTATTTAAATTTAAATAACATACAATAAAAATGTACAAATAGTTTATTCAATGAGTCAATAAAAGATTAAAAAAAATAAGGTGGTTGGTTACCCTTAAACTTTGTGCAGCAATCTATTCAGAACAATGAGAATTTTATCCATCTATATTTATGAATATATATCTTATTTTCTCTTTCGACCTATTCCAGATTTTCCTCCGCCCATTTTCTGTTACAATATTAAAAGCGATCCCAAAGTACAATCCCGAAATTAAATCTATAAAACCCTTTCCCTTTTTCCGTGAAGCATTCCTCCGATAGCGAATATCGGGTGGAAATATGAGTCAAATCGTCGAAGACGACCGCCCTTTGGGGGAATTTCCGAAACGCATTTGACTTTCGTGCGCATCGATTTTCCTTCACTTCACCCATGTTATGGTAAATATTTTACCGAAAGGCAACGGGTTTTCAATTTGCTACGCACAACTTCATTCCTGCGGCTTTCTTTTAATGGTATGACAACACCAGGTTTTGAAGGACATGGCACGCTTGGTTAGTGCACCAGGGAGGAATACACGGACATTGAGTTATTTCGTTTGAGATGAATGAAATGTTGGATTTTTTTTCTTTATAGGGCCCTGTCCATTAACTCTGAACCGAAAATAATGGACAATTTAGGTGTTTTGTACATCAGTGCCGGTCGCATTGGGGAGGCTAATAAGCTTTACAAGGAGCTGTATCAGAAGTTCAGCGGATATGTGGATGGAAAAGTTCATTTTGTAAGTTTTGAATTTTATTGTACGGAGTAATGTGATGAAAATGTTTCGTTTGAAAATTTTTAGTGGTTTTTTTTTTTATTCTCTGGGAGGAGAAACAAAAACACATTTGTGAAGTTGTTTTTCTGCAAGGTAGTTTAATGTTTTGCACTTCAAGAACATTTCTGGCATTTACATTACGGAAATTTCTTTATCTCAAAACCGTAGGTGTTTTGGGATGACCAAAATAACAAAATGTATCGAGTTGGTGATAAAACAACATTGTTTTTTAAATAAAAAGCATGATGTTCTTGTTCGTTTTAATGAACAAGTAAACAAAATAACAGGTATTGTTTTGTCAACTGCTTGATAATAATGGAGTAATAAGAGTATTTGTACTTTCAATACATTTCGCTTTATTGTAATTTTTAAAAATACATTTCGTAACTTTTACATCAATGCAATACATTTTAAAATATTTTATTAATGTATATTGCTGAAAAACAAAACCCCTTTTTCAAAATATTTAAAATTAGCCGCGCAAAAGGTTACATATTAAACTATGTATAGTTGATAGTAAACAATTAGTGAAGTTTTTACTAAATATTAAAACGCGAGTTGAGATTTGTATAGTTAAAATGTATATTTACAAAGGTGCAAATCCAAAATCTATTTTAAAAGTAATAATATTAAAAATAGTATTTTACCAATTAATAATTTGAAAACTTAATTATTAAATTGTACAAGTAAATGTCGTGGCAAAAAGCAGTTGTCTATGCTCCATAGAAATCAATACAATCAATCACATTGGGAAAAAAATGACATTAATTTTTAATAAAACTACTATAATTTGTTAACTCTTTTCTTCAAACTTTAAATTAATCCGTATCTATATCACAATCTACGCATTTTCAAATTATTATTAATTTTTATGAACCATATGAACCTTTGCATAGGTAAGAATTATTAGCTAGAAAAATATTCAATATATTTTCAGGCCCAGGTTTTAATGCAAGAAAGGAGCTTTCAACAAGCAGAAGTGTTACTTCAGTCAGTGATACAGGACAACACTACGCACAGGGATGCATTGCATCAATTGTCCCTCCTCTACAGTCAAGTTAACCGAACAACTGAAGTAAGAATGTTTCTAAATAATAAAAAATATTTTAAATCTATAAACCATTTAAACAATTGTTAGTCGGGAATGGTGAGTAAGTTTATATATAAACAGGCGTATACATTTGAAATATTAAATAAAATATATTTTTAGGTATCGTGAAGCTATGAGAACTAGGATTATCCAAGAAAGTTTAATCGAATAAAATTTCGAAGTTATCATTTTATTTTAGATTGATTGAAAAAATGTCATTTTAACCATTACCGTTCGAGGTTTATTATTATAATATATAAAAACAGATCGAAGGGATGCTAACACTTTAAGTACCAATAATTTTTTGGTCGATTCTTTTCACTGCCGGCAGTTTGGCGATAAACATATATATATATATGAACCTTATATGTATTAATGCTGTAGAAATCGTATACGATTTCTACAGCATTAATACATATATTCGCAGCGTTAAGGGTTAAGTTTACAAAATGATTGGAAACGAAATATTATATTTTATCTTACCACTTTCTTCAAAGACAAAACAATTATATTTTTTGTATTTATAATTATTATAATGTTAAAGAAAGTGGTAAATAAAAGTTCATATTCATACTTTTAAAGAGGGGAGTATCTTTCAAATAAATCTCATATCGTTTTAAAAAATCCTATATGTTTAACAATACGTTGTTGATCCTTTCCCTCTTGGGTGGATATATATTCATAAATCTATACATACACAGAAAATTTATTTAAACCTCTAGAGTTGTATTCAGAACTTTTAGTCTCCAGCTCAAAACCTATCATAGCTTTTTCACGAACACAATTCGCATTGATAGCCCTACAAATACCTTTTAAGAAGCCGAGAAAGTAGTCTACTCTCGCCGAAAATACAAACCTTCTCTAGTCGACACAACTCCCCTATTTACACAAGCGATCCAGAACCGAATAAAGGAAACAGCTCAAAAAAGACGAACACAAAGCAACACAAATTCAGAAAAACCATTTTTATCCCGGCGAGAAATGCATTTCCCAAAGAATTCTTTTTCAATCGAACACCGAATAAAAGTGTATTCGAGTATTTCCTACCGGAATCCTTGAGATTAAGGTATCCAGGTAAACCGCCATCCTCCCACGCACTTTCCCTCGGGATATGTGCCACCGAACACCTACTTTTATTTCGTACTTGAATATTGTCAGGAGAAACTTAAAATGTACAAGAGCAAAGCTCTTCTATGGAAGTGTCAATCTCCCTTGTAGGAAATGAATCCTCCTCGTTCTTTCAGCGGAGGAATGTCCAAGTTTTAGAAGGGCTCCCTTCTTACATTGATCACATTCAACTAGATATCTATTACTTTCCCAGAAAGTAGGTGGGTGGTATATTGCGGGTATTGACTTATACTCGAAGTTCGCTTTTGAGGTGGAGCTTGTGTTTGAGCGGTAAATTGAGGTTACCTGTCAACTAGCAGAGATTTAAATCATAACAAAAGGTAGAAATATTTTAATGACTATAAAAAAACGAACATTTTAATGTAGAAGAAAAAAGATCCCACTAATTTTCTTATACACTTTAAAAATTAAAATATTTATTTATGGTGAATATGCCCCACATATTGAACGCCCAGAAACCTCGTACACTCTAAATCACTCTTTAATTTACCGTTCAAGCACATGCT
The DNA here is from genome assembly GCA_963932185.1 of Troglohyphantes excavatus. NCBI lineage: Eukaryota > Metazoa > Arthropoda > Arachnida > Araneae > Linyphiidae > Troglohyphantes > Troglohyphantes excavatus. The sequence goes on along the minus strand of OZ010676.1, from coordinate 10,639,974 downwards.
CCACCTAAAAAGCGAATTTCGTGTATAAGTCAGTACCAGCAATATACCACCCATCTAATTTCTGGAAAAGTAATAGATATCTAGTTGAATGACATCAATGCAGGAAGGAATCCTTTTAATACTTGGACATTCTTCCGCTGAAAGAACGAGCGGGGGTTACATTGCAACTAGCAATCTACTAGTAGCAGAGATATAAATCATAAAAAAAGGTAATAATATTTTTATGAATATAAAAAAACGAACATTTTAATTTAGAATAAAAAAAGATGCGTCCAATTTTCTTATACACTTCTAAAATTTAATTTTTTATTTATGGTGAATATGCCTCGCATATTGTAAGTCTAGAAGCCTCATACACTCCTAATCACTTCTGAATTTACTGCTCAAGCACAAGCTCCACCTCAAAAGCGAACTTCGAGTATCAATCCTATATTAGCAAATATCCTTATATTATAGAAACTGTAAAAAATTGCTAAGTGGATTTCAATCAGTGACGGTGTACTGAACATTTTAGGTTTTGTTGACGCTCTTGTCAAATATCCGCTGTAGGAAAAATTGATTAAAGAAAAAAGGATCGCATGAAATTACTCAAGTGTGTTTTATTTTACGACTGACTTCGAAAAACAACTTCCAACAACTCATCCTCGACTGCAATCGAGTCGGACAAATAAAATAATCGAAATTTACATAAAGCGCCCTCTGGGTCGCAAATAAAATAAGTTATCTTCATCGTCAGCCAATGAGCGAACAGGTTTCATAGTGATAAAATAACCATTTTTAATCTCCATTCACATTTTGATTAATGAAAAATCGTTCTGATTCTGGGATTAAATATTATTAAAAGAATCTAAAATAAAAACAGGAAGAAATTAGTTGGGTTATTGAACAGGAATAAAATATATATTATTTAAGGAGTATAAAATAAAACGAAGATGTACATTTATTTTAAATAAAAAACCATACGTTTAAGAGTTAATCTAACATATCCACATTTTTATTTGGTTTCACGATCAGCGACATTTTTTACAATCTTTCTCGCAAAGAATCTTCCACTCCTTTTTTCACCAGAACTGATTGTCCTATTTTTAGAAGGACATCCAAAATTGATCGTATCCAGAGAGAGATCTATTACTTTTCCTTACCGAGGAGGTATGTTATTACACGTATTCCGTAATGCGTTTTAAGTTCGATTTTCTATTGGAACTTATATTTAGAAGATGAAACCAATGAATTGTGTGTAGTTTTTACAAGTTTAATAAACGTTAGAGCAAAGGTCCTCAAGTTTCAAAACTAGATAGACCACTTTTGACTAATTTTTTCCAAGAAAAACAAGAAACCAATTCATTGCATTGTCTATGGAAGAATTATATTTCCTGCTTTTACAAATTGGTATTAGATAGCCCCAGGTCGTAACCAAATTTTAGCAATGTATAAGTATTACTTTGAAATATATTATTTTTTTTCTTTTGGGTCAATCTGGTTTTGCAACCCAGTTGTAGGATCTATCTGGTTTTGCAACCCAGTTGTAGGATCTATCTGGTATTGCAACCCAGTTATAGGATCTATCTGGTTTTGCAACCCAGTTATAGGATATATCTGGTTTTGCAACCCAGTTATAGGATATATCTGGTTTTGCAACCCAGTTATAGGATATATCTGGTTTTGGAACAAAGCTGTGAAATGTAACATTATTACTGCGCTGCGGGCCTCCGTGGCCGAGTGGATTAAAACGGCACCTGGGAATACGAGGGTTCCCGGTTCGAACCTGTGCGACGGACTAGACTAAGAATAGTAAAAAAGTAGTGATATTACAATCGGAAGATTGCCAACTTCGCTACCAAAATACTAGAATGTCGTTTAGAACATCCACAAAAAATTAACTCTGTGTATACGGGACTGGTGCACGATAAATCTGATCATAGCCCAAAGTCCGGACATCTATTGAAGGCGTTTGGGTACCAGCTCAGTTGTTGTCCACGTCATCTGATCATGGTTCAAAAATACGCGGCATCGTTCCCGGGTTTTCCTTTGAGATAGGCCCCGAACCGTCGCCAATAGCCCACTGTGCAGCTCTAGTGCGACGTTAATTAACCAAACCAAACCAAATGCGCTATAATACGATCGGTGCGCACCATCATCGTATCTACACCTTAGGACAACCTAAGTTGAACCTGAAACGGAAGCTATGATATGTATAAAATATTCAATTGCTTTAGTCTCAACTTAGGTTGTCCTCAAGTATAGCTGCTTTGGAATGATATGACTTCTCCTACAGTTAGACCTAACTTGTATATGATAGAGTTACATTTAAAATAATGCTGTTTTATTTCTTTTAAATGCCGGTCTCGCACATTAGACTTTAGCTGTTATTGTGCCAATACGGTCATCTGCGACAGTGGGGAGGGGGATATCGCCATATTGTCATTTTAACAATGATTTTTGTAGCTAATTAACAAATAAAACAATACAATTGTCTTCAATAAAGCGATTTGAGTACTGTGCTTTGACAAATATTTTTAATTCTGAATCGAACATAATCAAAATTTAATTTTTAGATAACAAAAAAAATTCCCATTTTGAGGCCGGAAGAAAATTCCGAATAAAAAGAACCCCAAAAAGAATTTTTAACAGCATACAATTACTTTTCAAACAAAAGAAACTTTACACTAAACTCTATAACAAAAAAAAAATGAAAAAGCCTTAAAATAAATGCTTCGTATAAAAAATCTATGAAAGATCCTAAAGTTTTCTTTATTTTGTCTTACAGAAGTTTATAAACCAATGAAAAAAAATATCTTTATACTCATTTTCGTAAAAAAGTTTTCGGTGTAGATTCCCCCGAGCTTTTGCTTTTGTCTCGGCCTTAAGTATTCAAGGCATGTCTGATATCATTAAGAAAAATTATCATAACGTTTTTCTCGAAGATTTGTGACTCAAAAAACACTCATTTAAAACAAAAGCTCCTTTAGAGGTAAAAGTAAATTTTAGTAATATATTTAAATAATAAAGTTTCATGTGACGTAGATTGCGAGCAAGAGTGGTTTGTAGTGTTTTGGAGTGCGATTTATTCTTTAAAACTTTTTAAGTAGATTTTGTTTTATACAATTATTAATTATTTAAATTATGCTCTTCTACATAAATATTTACGTTAGACAAAGTTAAGATGTTTTAGTACTGCTACATATTTAATATTATACTTTTATGTTTGGTTTAAAGTAATAATATTATGGCTAGTGTAATTTTCTTTAACTGAGAAGATTTAGTTATTTTTATTTAAAGGTATCGTTAGCATTGGGTGCCATATCTTGTGTTAACTTCGTCATCTGACATTGGTTTAAAAATTACGAGGCGTTACTTGGCTTTATTAAGTCTTATGAATGAAGACAGAAATAAGCTGCCGGAAAATTACCAACCAAATAATAAACCTTCGATTGAACAAACCCCTTATTCCCGCGTTAGTGTAACAGTTTGGGCGCTGAACTGCAGTTGCCTAGGTTCGATTCCCGGGTAAGTCTCGGTTGTTTGTATATATAGTGTATGTATAAATGATAATAAAAATGGAACATAGTGGTAACGCGGACAAAAAGGCAAGCAAATATCCCATCATCAAATAAAATATTAAATATCAACAATCCCTCACATGAAATATGTGAGTAAGGACTATCTACACGGACGTGATAAACCGCGTTGGATTTTAAAGAGGACTCTATGATTAGTGAACACAAACCACGTGGTTTGAATGCACCAATCGTAGAGGCTTCTGCATAATGCAACGCACGTTTTAGGCCTAAGCGTCCGTATAGAATGGGCTTAAACGTTATAACGAAAGTTCGTTAATTATTCAATCAATTTGGGTTATAAGTAACCGTCGTTAGAAGGAAGGTGTCGCTATATCGATTGGACGTTGTAAAAAAAGGTATACTATATAAGTTTATGTTTTGTGTTTGTTTCAGGCTTTGGAGCACATTCTCAAATCCCTGAATCTTTGCTCATCTTCGGAAGTGTCATGCGCCCAGCTGCATGTTGACCACGGGGATATTCTGAAGGATATGAAGAACTGGGACGATGCTGCTCAGGTGAGTCATCTTTTCAAGAGGAACAATTCATCTACTCCTCATAATCCTTTAAAATGAACATCCGTATTTCAATATTGATAGAATTTCTATTATTTACGAGATCATGAACATAGTGTTCAATGTTTTAAACATGTGCCTGAAGAAATGGAAAATGACTAATATAGAATAGTCTCCGAAGCTCAATCCATTTACACTACTTATACTCAGTATAGAAAAGTAGTCTTCCAGTACTATTCTTATAATACTACAATATAATAAAAGACTGATTACATACTGAATAATTTTTTCAAGAAATTTCCTCTTTTACATCGTAAAAAGTAGTAAGATTCGCAATCGTCATAACCATACTTTTACCATCCTTTATTTTGACAATTGTTATATGGAAGGTTTTGACTTGGTATATATATATATATATATATATATATATATATATATATATATATATATATATATATATATATATATATATATATATATATATATATATATATATACCATTGATATTCACACGCACATATATATGGAAGCACATAAATTTAAATCTCATTTCCAGCTATATAGCTCTTGGTTTACTATACAGCTGTTTTCGGGTGGCGTTTCCAAAAACTTGTAGTTATTATATAACTCAGTTATATAGCTGTTTTGCTACATAGTGTAAACCCGGCTTTTACGTAGTGTAAACTCGGCTTTTACATAGTGTAAACCAGGCTTTTACATAGTGTAAACGAGGCTTTTACATAGTGTAAACCAGGCTTTTACATAGTGTAAACCAGGCTTTTACATAGTGTAAACCAGGCTTTTACATAGTGTAAACCAGGCTTTTACATAGTGTAAAATAGGCTTTAACATAATGTAAACCAGGCTTTTACATAGTGTAAACCAGGCTTTTACATAGAGTAAACTAGGCTTTTACTTAGTGTAAACGAGGCTTTTACATAGTGTAAACCAGGCTTTTAATGCCGTAACTGTGCGCAACATACACTCATTTATAAATGACGTCACTGTTGCTCTATTTAATTTGGACTCCAATAAATGTTTCGCTAACTACATTATACAAATATATTGTTTTTATTTTAGAGCTACAGAATGGCTATACAATTGGATCCCAAACTGTCGCATGCACATGTAAATCTAGCTGTCATAAATCACTTACAGGTAAGTAAAATATTATATATTTTTAATTTCAGGTAAAAAGAATACTGTCTTAAAAGTAAAATACATATCTAAAAAGATATGGTATTGTTTAAAAAATCGTTTAATTTTTAAATGAAGTTTAGGAGTACTATTGAAATTATAGGTTAAATTTACTTCAGTACTTAATTTCAATATTCATGACTAATGTCTTTCTTTTCAAACTGTTGAAACTTTTTTAAAATATCGTCGCCTCAGAGCAACAATAGGATATGAGCAAAAACAGAGTTGCTTATAAAATTGATTTTAAAATTTGCTGTTTTTTCAATGCTGAATATCTAAGGCTGTAGTTCAGGAATTTCAAAGAAGACATAAAAATGTCCGAGTGTTCGACTAAATAAAGGCACATTTGGTAATATTAGCAAGACCGAAAACTCATTTTCGTTTGTTTTTTTTAGATGTCTTACTGTAGCTCTGAGGCGACGATATAACCGTTGTGAGGCTTCTTTAAAAGAAATAAATATTTAATATTTTGTCAGAACTGTCTTTATAATTTAGTCTGGGATTATATTTTATTTTCAACGGGTATTAAAAACTTTGGTCTATTCTTAATAAACTATACACACATTTGACGAATTCTCCGGAATTATGTAATTTTAATCATGAGAATTCCGATACCAGAATTTAATAGGCATCTAGAAACCCGGAATTGTATTTCCGATCTACAGACTAACTTTCAACAGAAAATCCTTTTTGAATTGAAGTAGAAATTAATCAAACCCAGGATTCCAATTGAATTGGATTGTTGAAAGGTTGCTATAGGTCGGTTTTCAAAGCAACATTCAGAACGGAATTAATCACTGTTCCCTATTCAACTGCTTAGGGCGCCTAACAAAGTATAACAATATAGGAAAAAGTCCCAAGTCAGCGAGTAAAAAGTCGTTTTTAACATTGACTTGCTTAGGTTTTATTTTCCTGGCTTTGGACTTCAAAAGTTAATACATTCAAACCTTTTTTTGTGCCGTCTTTTTTTGTGCAATTTTTTTTGTGCGACTTTTTTTATGCGATTTTTTTTGTGCGGCATATGAAAATTTCAATCAAATTGGAACATAATTGGCTACCGAGACATATCCAAGCGTCTAGTGAAACAACAGTCGTCGCAAAAACTGATCACTGACTGCATGGTAGCTGAAAAAAAGTCAACTCTAAACGAGTGCGAGGTAGTAACTTCGAACCAAGTTCGCGTATTGTCAGACTACGAAGGATAATGATTATACGTTTTGAAAAGTTTGTATGTGTAAAATAAGTACATATGTAAATAAAATATTTAAAAATGTTCGCATGTGTATTTTCTAAATCAGATTCCAAAACGTTTGGCGAGATTTCAAGTAGCTGTCAAGCCTCGTGTCTTTATTTCGTTTAAAAAAGCAATTCCTAGGTATTTCGTGAGGTTTTGAGTTATTTTCTATGTGATACTTTTTTTATGCGGTCCCTATCCACCGCATAAAAAAAATTAATTGTGTTGCGAAAACTATTTTTTATAGCTACTCGTGAAGTTTTGTGCGAATTTTTTTTATGCGGTTTTTTTATGCGGTCCCTATCCACCGCACAAAAACAGGTTTGAGTGTATTATGTTTAATAACATATTGTGTAAAAGATCACAGTTTCAGCAATTCACTCGTCTGTTCTTTGGGAAGAATGCTTCTTTATGATTTTAGAAGATGGCATATTTTTTAATTAAAAATTCCAATTATTTTTCTTTATATTAGAGTTGTGTTAATATGATTGCGCTAAACTGCTGTTAAGTTATCTCAATCCCACTTAATCATTAAAAAATTAATTAAGCTTACTATAATATACTCTTCGATAGCTGCACTGTTAAAAATTATTATGACCTTGCACCACAATTTGGTACCCATTTAACCGCAACCAACATCTGTTTCTTACTTTTACCATTTTATGGTACCGATACCATTACCGATACCATTTAGTGGTGAAACGTTGCACCAAAATTCATAAAGTAGCATAAGACTCAAAACTCGAATTTTTTTAGTATGCAGTATTTTTGTAACAAAGCTGGCATATCTTCAAGTGCAAGATCACAACTTTTTTACTTTTTTTTTGTTTAGTCCACCGATTGGGATTGAACTAGGTATCCTCTGATTCACAGCTGAATGCATTTATCCATTAGACCACGGAGGCTCTTGTTCGTTGCTGTCTTTTTTGGAAGAGATTCCTCGGCTGGTTGATGGTAGCGACGGCGAAAATTTCGGTTGCAGTTAAAGAAGTTGAACCAATTATCGGTGATACCACCGTTTTTTTCCGGTAAAGGATTTTTGGTTCAACCCAGATTCTACAATAATATGGTGTAATTTGCTGCAAACCTCTGTTTTGCACCAAGATATGGTACATCGGGGAACTGAAATTTTTAACTGTGTAGTGAGGTAATTATTACTAAAGCACATGCGTTATCCGATACAAGAATCTGAAAGTTATTAAATAGGCATTTATAGCCGGGTTTACACATGCAAAAATCTAACTATATAGCTGTGCTACAAGTTTATGAAAACGCCAACCGAAAAATGCTATATAGCCTAGCTATATAGTCCAAATCAAGGCTATAAAATAATCAAGGCTAAAAAATACAAACACTTACGGAATTTTTGTTTGTAACATTGTTCTTTTACATAAATTTAAATTATATTCATTAGAAGTTTGATTCAAAAAGTCCAAAATAAATTTCCATTTATGCAGCAACCATAGAAAACTTTAAAAAAAATTCTACATCCATATTTTAAAAAAAATTAACATAATTACATCAATGAAAAAATTGTCTAGGAAAAATAATGAAAAATTCACTGTTGGTTCCAAGTAATTGTCCAAACTCAGCGCAGCAGCCCAATATTGATTTTTATTCAATGTCATTTCTAACAAAGAAAAATACCAGCGCAATTACGTTTTAGCTGTCAGAAACACTTATTACTACAAAAAAAATTAACATTTTTGGATATAATTAACCTTTTAAAGATGACAGAAAGAAAAAGGGAACGGGGCTGGAAAATTTCAACCTCGAGCACACATTTTGTTTTGACTAAATTACACTTGAATATTCAATAACTTCATTTAGCCCCATGTTTGCAGTGTTGATGAAACAGATGTGACCGTGTATTCCTTGAAATTAATAGTTGATTTGGAGTCCTCCTTATATATACCCTATGCTTAAAATGAATATGTATGGGATGGGATTGTAGAATCTAAGTTCTGTGTTTGCGTAACGACTGGAGAATTATTTCTAAAATAAATACCATGAGCTAAATAAATACTGTTTCGAAAAGTCTTTCCGACTACTTCCTCCTTCTAAATGAATGCGCAAAGCTAACCTTAAGATTTTCCATTTAATTGAAGACTTCGTTGCATTTAGATGTCACTTAATTGCATTTGCAAGCACCATGAGTAGGGTATTGAAACAATGTATCAAGCCGCGTTTATTCAGTTCAGTTGCATTCAAGAATTTACAGGCGTTTACTCAATGACTGCTATTTTTAAATAAAATTTTAGTTAGGGAATCTTTTAATGCTCTTACTGAGACGAATGCCGTAAATTACTCAGATTTTGTAACAGTTTATTTATATATTCATGTGCTTTTAGATGACGATATAGTTAGAAAAAAATATAAGTCCAGCTTTCAAAGAGAATTATTGTATTTTAATTTTATTTCAGCATTATAAGTCAGGTTCAGCCGCACTCTCAGAAATAACACTTTCATTTTTGACGATTCTGCGAGAATAATTTTATAGTCGTTTACGCAATGACTACTATTTTTAAATAAAATTTTAGTTAGTGGATCTTTTAATGCTCTTACTGAGACGAATGCCGTAAATTACTCAGATTTTGTAGCAGTTTCCTTATATATTCACGTGCTTTTAGATGACGAAAGAGTCGGAACAAAATATAAGTCCTGCCTTCAAAGAGAATTATAGTATTTTTTTTTATGTTATCACTAAATTCAGGTTCAGCCGCACTCTCAGAAATAACACTTTCATTTTTGACGTTTCTGCGAGAATAATTTTATAGTCGTTTACGCAATGACTACTATTTTAAAATAAAATTTTAGTTAGTGGATCTTTTAATGCTCTCACTGAGACGAATGCCGTAAATTACTCAGATTTTGTAGCAGTTTCCTTATATATTCACGTGCTTTTAGATGACGAAAGAGTCGGAACAAAATATAAGTCCTGCCTTCAAAGAGAATTATAGTATTTTTTTTTATGTTATCACTAAATTCAGATTCAGCCGCACTCTCAGAAATAACACTTTCATTTTTGACGTTTCTGCGAGAATAATTTTATAGTCGTTTACGCAATGACTACTATTTTTAAATAAAATTTTAGTTAGTGGATCTTTTAATGCTCTTACTGAGACGAATGCCGTAAATTACTCAGATTTTCTAGCAGTTTCCTTATATATTCACGTGCTTTTAGATGACGAAAGAGTCGGAACAAAATATAAGTCCTGCTTTCAAAGAGAATTATTGTATTTTTATTTTATCACTAAATTCAGGTTCAGTCGCACTCTCAGAAATAACACTTTCATTTTTGACGATTCTGCGAGAATAATTTTATAGTCGTTTACGCAATGACTACTATTTTTAAATAAAATTTTAGTTAGTGGATCTTTTAATGCTCTTACTGAGACGAATGCCGTAAATTACTCAGATTTTGTAGCAGTTTCCTTATATATTCACGTGCTTTTAGATGACGAAAGAGTCGGAACAAAATATAAGTCCTGCCTTCAAAGAGAATTATAGTATTTTTTTTTATGTTATCACTAAATTCAGGTTCAGCCGCACTCTCAGAAATAACACTTTCATTTTTGACGTTTCTGCGAGAATAATTTTATAGTCGTTTACGCAATGACTACTATTTTAAAATAAAATTTTAGTTAGTGGATCTTTTAATGCTCTCACTGAGACGAATGCCGTAAATTACTCAGATTTTGTAGCAGTTTCCTTATATATTCACGTGCTTTTAGATGACGAAAGAGTCGGAACAAAATATAAGTCCTGCCTTCAAAGAGAATTATAGTATTTTTTTTTATGTTATCACTAAATTCAGGTTCAGCCGCACTCTCAGAAATAACACTTTCATTTTTGACGTTTCTGCGAGAATAATTTTATAGTCGTTTACGCAATGACTACTATTTTAAAATAAAATTTTAGTTAGTGGATCTTTTAATGCTCTCACTGAGACGAATGCCGTAAATTACTCAGATTTTGTAGCAGTTTCCTTATATATTCACGTGCTTTTAGATGACGAAAGAGTCGGAACAAAATATAAGTCCTGCTTTCAAAGAGAATTATTGTATTTTTATTTTATCACTAAATTCAGGTTCAGTCGCACTCTCAGAAATAACACTTTCATTTTTGACGATTCTGCGAGAATAATTTTATAGTCGTTTACGCAATGACTACTATTTTTAAATAAAATTTTAGTTAGTGGATCTTTTAATGCTCTTACTGAGACGAATGCCGTAAATTACTCAGATTTTGTAGCAGTTTCCTTATATATTCACGTGCTTTTAGATGACGAAAGAGTCGGAACAAAATATAAGTCCTGCCTTCAAAGAGAATTATAGTATTTTTTTTTATGTTATCACTAAATTCAGGTTCAGCCGCACTCTCAGAAATAACACTTTCATTTTTGACGTTTCTGCGAGAATAATTTTATAGTCGTTTACGCAATGACTACTATTTTAAAATAAAATTTTAGTTAGGGAATCTTTTAATGCTCTTACTGAGACGAATGCCGTAAATTACTCAGATTTTGTAACAGTTTATTTATATATTCATGTGCTTTTAGATGACGATATAGTTAGAAAAAAATATAAGTCCAGCTTTCAAAGAGAATTATTGTATTTTAATTTTATTTCAGCATTATAAGTCAGGTTCAGCCGCACTCTCAGAAATAACACTTTCATTTTTGACGATTCTGCGAGAATAATTTTATAGTCGTTTACGCAATGACTACTATTTTTAAATAAAATTTTAGTTAGTGGATCTTTTAATGCTCTTACTGAGACGAATGCCGTAAATTACTCAGATTTTGTAGCAGTTTCCTTATATATTCACGTGCTTTTAGATGACGAAAGAGTCGGAACAAAATATAAGTCCTGCCTTCAAAGAGAATTATAGTATTTTTTTTTATGTTATCACTAAATTCAGGTTCAGCCGCACTCTCAGAAATAACACTTTCATTTTTGACGTTTCTGCGAGAATAATTTTATAGTCGTTTACGCAATGACTACTATTTTAAAATAAAATTTTAGTTAGTGGATCTTTTAATGCTCTCACTGAGACGAATGCCGTAAATTACTCAGATTTTGTAGCAGTTTCCTTATATATTCACGTGCTTTTAGATGACGAAAGAGTCGGAACAAAATATAAGTCCTGCCTTCAAAGAGAATTATAGTATTTTTTTTTATGTTATCACTAAATTCAGGTTCAGCCGCACTCTCAGAAATAACACTTTCATTTTTGACGTTTCTGCGAGAATAATTTTATAGTCGTTTACGCAATGACTACTATTTTAAAATAAAATTTTAGTTAGGGAATCTTTTAATGCTCTTACTGAGACGAATGCCGTAAATTACTCAGATTTTGTAACAGTTTATTTATATATTCATGTGCTTTTAGATGACGATATAGTTAGAAAAAAATATAAGTCCAGCTTTCAAAGAGAATTATTGTATTTTAATTTTATTTCAGCATTATAAGTCAGGTTCAGCCGCACTCTCAGAAATAACACTTTCATTTTTGACGATTCTGCGAGAATAATTTTATAGTCGTTTACGCAATGACTACTATTTTTAAATAAAATTTTAGTTAGTGGATCTTTTAATGCTCTTACTGAGACGAATGCCGTAAATTACTCAGATTTTGTAGCAGTTTCCTTATATATTCACGTGCTTTTAGATGACGAAAGAGTCGGAACAAAATATAAGTCCTGCCTTCAAAGAGAATTATAGTATTTTTTTTTATGTTATCACTAAATTCAGGTTCAGCCGCACTCTCAGAAATAACACTTTCATTTTTGACGTTTCTGCGAGAATAATTTTATAGTCGTTTACGCAATGACTACTATTTTAAAATAAAATTTTAGTTAGTGGATCTTTTAATGCTCTCACTGAGACGAATGCCGTAAATTACTCAGATTTTGTAGCAGTTTCCTTATATATTCACGTGCTTTTAGATGACGAAAGAGTCGGAACAAAATATAAGTCCTGCCTTCAAAGAGAATTATAGTATTTTTTTTTATGTTATCACTAAATTCAGGTTCAGCCGCACTCTCAGAAATAACACTTTCATTTTTGACGTTTCTGCGAGAATAATTTTATAGTCGTTTACGCAATGACTACTATTTTAAAATAAAATTTTAGTTAGTGGATCTTTTAATGCTCTCACTGAGACGAATGCCGTAAATTACTCAGATTTTGTAGCAGTTTCCTTATATATTCACGTGCTTTTAGATGACGAAAGAGTCGGAACAAAATATAAGTCCTGCCTTCAAAGAGAATTATAGTATTTTTTTTTATGTTATCACTAAATTCAGGTTCAGCCGCACTCTCAGAAATAACACTTTCATTTTTGACGTTTCTGCGAGAATAATTTTATAGTCGTTTACGCAATGACTACTATTTTAAAATAAAATTTTAGTTAGTGGATCTTTTAATGCTCTCACTGAGACGAATGCCGTAAATTACTCAGATTTTGTAGCAGTTTCCTTATATATTCACGTGCTTTTAGATGACGAAAGAGTCGGAACAAAATATAAGTCCTGCTTTCAAAGAGAATTATTGTATTTTTATTTTATCACTAAATTCAGGTTCAGTCGCACTCTCAGAAATAACACTTTCATTTTTGACGATTCTGCGAGAATAATTTTATAGTCGTTTACGCAATGACTACTATTTTTAAATAAAATTTTAGTTAGTGGATCTTTTAATGCTCTTACTGAGACGAATGCCGTAAATTACTCAGATTTTGTAGCAGTTTCCTTATATATTCACGTGCTTTTAGATGACGAAAGAGTCGGAACAAAATATAAGTCCTGCCTTCAAAGAGAATTATAGTATTTTTTTTTATGTTATCACTAAATTCAGGTTCAGCCGCACTCTCAGAAATAACACTTTCATTTTTGACGTTTCTGCGAGAATAATTTTATAGTCGTTTACGCAATGACTACTATTTTAAAATAAAATTTTAGTTAGGGAATCTTTTAATGCTCTTACTGAGACGAATGCCGTAAATTACTCAGATTTTGTAACAGTTTATTTATATATTCATGTGCTTTTAGATGACGATATAGTTAGAAAAAAATATAAGTCCAGCTTTCAAAGAGAATTATTGTATTTTAATTTTATTTCAGCATTATAAGTCAGGTTCAGCCGCACTCTCAGAAATAACACTTTCATTTTTGACGATTCTGCGAGAATAATTTTATAGTCGTTTACGCAATGATTACTATTTTTAAATAAAATTTTAGTTAGTGGATCTTTTAATGCTCTTACTGAGACGAATGCCGTAAATTACTCAGATTTTGTAGCAGTTTCCTTATATATTCACGTGCTTTTAGATGACGAAAGAGTCGGAACAAAATATAAGTCCTGCTTTCAAAGAGAATTATTGTATTTTTATTTTATCACTAAATTCAGGTTCAGTCGCACTCTCAGAAATAACACTTTCATTTTTGACGATTCTGCGAGAATAATTTTATAGTCGTTTACGCAATGACTACTATTTTTAAATAAAATTTTAGTTAGTGGATCTTTTAATGCTCTTACTGAGACGAATGCCGTAAATTACTCAGATTTTGTAGCAGTTTCCTTATATATTCACGTGCTTTTAGATGACGAAAGAGTCGGAACAAAATATAAGTCCTGCCTTCAAAGAGAATTATAGTATTTTTTTTTATGTTATCACTAAATTCAGGTTCAGCCGCACTCTCAGAAATAACACTTTCATTTTTGACGTTTCTGCGAGAATAATTTTATAGTCGTTTACGCAATGACTACTATTTTAAAATAAAATTTTAGTTAGTGGATCTTTTAATGCTCTTACTGAGACGAATGCCGTAAATTACTCAGATTTTGTAGCAGTTTCCTTATATATTCACGTGCTTTTAGATGACGAAAGAGTCGGAACAAAATATAAGTCCTGCTTTCAAAGAGAATTATTGTATTTTTATTTTATCACTAAATTCAGGTTCAGTCGCACTCTCAGAAATAACACTTTCATTTTTGACGATTCTGCGAGAATAATTTTATAGTCATTTACGCAATGACTACTATTTTTAAATAAAATTTTAGTTAGTGGATCTTTTAATGCTCTTACTGAGACGAATGCCGTAAATTACTCAGATTTTGTAGCAGTTTCCTTATATATTCACGTGCTTTTATATGACGAAAGTGTTGGAACAAAATATAAGTCCAGACTTCAAAGAGAAAAATTGAATTTTTATTTTATTTTATTTCTTCATTATAAGTTAGGTTCAGCCGCACTCTCAGAAATTACACTTTCATTTTTGACGATTTTGCGAGAAGAATTTTACAGTCGTTTACTCAATGACTACTATTTTTAAATAAGAAAAATCTGGAAATCGACGGAAAGTTTTTTTTCAATTCATAGAAATTACTGGAAACAAGTAATTTCCAATAAAAAAATCTCCCTTGTAAACAAGCATTAGGTGAATTAATGTTGTGAAATCGGCTCTCTTGGAATTAGAAAGCCAGATAGTGAAATATTTTTATAATAAACATTTTGCCGTAACATCGGCTTTGTTTAAATATGACACAGTAAAAAAGTATGGATCATCATTACTATTATTAAAAGTATGAATCAACCTCCATGGATCAATAATATACCTTTAATGTAAAAAGAGAGTAAAATAAAATAATGATTAAAAACCACTCAGTTCCTACATGGAAATATAGACCGTTGTTTACATCCGGGTACCTCGTTGTTAACGCTCGTGTTCGAAGGTCTAAACCAAATCTCAAATTAAGTGTTGGAATTTATGAATTAAATTTCAGTTTATAATATTTTCACAAAAATAACAATTGTAACTGATATCCCACTTATACTGGACATTTCAAATAGGTAAATTAAATTGGACATGCTTTAATACGCATCGGTAATATGAATACGAGTAATGAATATAAGTATGAATATGGATAATGAATACAAGTCTACCTTAAGATTTTACAACTATTTTCTGTCCATACTACTTGAACTATCTTAATATTATACTTGAGTAATCTTAAACATTGGAGAAATGAGAGTATAAATAGACCAATAATCACCAATTTTTTTCAAGAAATTAATTCAAAGTTTTGAGTATGATATACATGTTTGTATTATAATACGCATTATTGTTTTCGAGTTTGACAACCACAAGATATAATTGTTTTGTGATAAAACTTATCAATTTGTATTCATGGATATCGATAACTCAGGATTGATAAAATTAGTCTTGGTCTGTTTGTATTATCAGTCCTCCAAATGGTAGAAGTTATTAGTGTTTTTAGCTAACAATTAGTGCAATCTACAGACTATCAAAAACGTGATAAAGCAGAACAACTTATCTGAGATTATGACTATTTTCAAAATGACCACTTAGTCTATATTTCAATATTTTTATACATTTAAATTGTATAGAGTCTCATAAAAATTGCTATTTTTGACTTTAAATTAAACCATATTGTGAGCAAATTTATAGTAAAATCTATATATTTAATAGACAAGACCATATATTGTAACAATCACTCCTCCTAAACTATATAACCCATTATCAAAGTATCATTTGAAAGGGAGTGAACTGTAGATTTCCCAAAACTATAAAATATTAAGCAATTAATTCATTTACTTGCATTGCATTCATAATGCAGTCGAAAGTGGCATTTTACTAGCTAAATATGTGACATTTATTCTTCAACCTTGTTCTCCTGGCTATTTTTGACTTTAAATGAAAATATTGTGAGCAAATTTATAATGAAATATATATATTTAATAGGCGAGGCTGTATATTGTGACAGTCACTCCTCCAAAACTATATAGGTGTCATTTAAAAGGTTCCCAAAACTATAAAATATTAAGCAATTAATTCATTTACTCGCTTTGCATTCATAATGCAGTCGAAAGTGGCATTTTACTAGCTAAATATGTGACATTTGCATAGATAGAGTGGCATTTATTCTTTAACCTTGTTGACCTTGCAGGGTGAATGCCACCAAGCTCTCCGCCATTACCACGAAGCGTACATGTTGGACCCTGACAACCAACTCCTTCACGAGAATATGCGTAAGTTGAAGCTCCACCTGGTGGACGGATCCGGAACCTGTGGTCGGCAGGAAACATGCAAAAGCCGGTGACAACCAGTCGGAGGACAGAGCTTGGGACCATTCACGAGCTTTGCTGTTTCTTCGACCACAAGAGTCAAACAAAGAAATATGTAAAAACAAGCGCAGATGTCGGTATTGTAAACAAGTGTTGTTCGTTTAGATGGCCATGGTTATAGTGAATTGTGTGTGAGTTTATTTGATTTTGATACGTAATAAATTTATGGATATTTGTAGTTTTCTTTTTATTTGTAGTAGTGTTAAGTATTTTCATAAATGCCAAAAAATGACAATTGGAGACGTGGGTGCAAGAACAAGGCAGCTCCAATTTTCAAAATTGTTCAGGAAAGACGAAGAATATTGAAAGTTCCTTGCATCATATAATACAAAAATACAGCTAATTTTCCTCCTCAATACACTGTAAAAAAATTCCTTAAAAATGAGTACATGGACGTACTATTTTTTTCTCCGAGTACAACTGCATCGAGCAATGACGTACTCAAATTTAAGTAATCGTACTTTCGCAAAAGTGAGTAGTGGGATTTAATATTGCTAATCTCAGCTTCTATTCAAGCCATCTTAGCAAAGCGACCTGACTAACTTAAAATATTTGTTCAGAAGATGATCTTCCGCATTATTTGATGCCGATTGCTTAAATGGGAATTGAGTTATTACAACTCAATTATCTTACTTCCCATTCTTTTGCCACGCCTTTTTAACATTACTTCTGTTAATAACTTCTTCCCGTCACTCTTGCAGTACAGCGGATAAGCTCCTTGATTTCGCTTCGGACGACATCAGATAGATTTGGTTCGATTCCCGCTGGTTGCAATTGTTTAAATTTATTGAAAGTGATTTATGAAGGCATTCTATGATGGCAAACAACTGCTCTTTTTATTCATTTTACTCATTTTTGAGTACACATCTTTTCCAAATATGAATTTTATGTATTCGGAGCTATGATAAGCATCGAATGTAATCAAAAATGAGTACATTTAACTTATTTTTTAAATACCTATTTTTAAAAGTGTCGCTGTTGTTTAGAGCTACCTGGTTCTTTCCCCTATATATAGAGTATCTCTTTCTTTGTACAAGTAAAAAAGCGTAAATCGGGGAAAAAGTGGAGCTGTCTGCTTCTTGTACTCACGTCTTCAATTGAGTATATAATAGTAAAAAGGGTATTTTATTTATATCGTTGGGCCAGTACTACAACTGGTTAACAAAAAAATTGGTGTAACATGGGTTTGTATGGGGATTTATATAATTACCAGATTTGTACTTTCTCGAGTTGTAGCACTGACCCTCGATCCCGATGGCTCAATGATACAGTGTCCGGATACCAATGAGAGTATTAAGAGTTAGAATAACACATAAACGATTACGTCAAAATTAAGTTGTAGCAATCTTGGGATCTTCTAAATTCCAAAAGGCGTTTTAACAATATCCACAATTCCACCGGCGTGTATACGGGAATGATGCAAGTGAAATCTGATGGATGCATAGAGTGCTAACTCAAGTGTAGTCCTCATAGTCTGAACCTCGATTGATTGGTGTCCGTCAAACCCTGAAGTCCGGGACACTGGATTTGTTGGACGTCAAACTTAGCGTCTTCAATGAAAAATACAAGAACATGTGCCAGGCCTTTAAGGGGGTAAACATGTTATCGCTCTTCCTCTCCTAAACCTGTTGGGTGATTGAATTGTCCAACCAATTCATAGTCTCGGCACATGGACCACAGAAGAAAATCACAATGACACGCTTCGGGTGAATACAAACCACTTTGTTGTATTCACCCATCACAGAACCATACCACCAGCTAACACGCATAAATAACATCCGTGTAGAGTAGGCTTAATCCATTGAAGACTTTCTTAAACTAAATATATAATAGGTGTTTTTTGTAACACTTGATATTGATTCTGATTTTTCTTCTTGACTACAAATAATTTTAGTACTTACTATACAGGCACAAATCAAATTTGAAAAAAGAACTTAGTTTTAACACCAAGGCCCCGATATATTAATTGGAGGCAATATACTAATTTAACCATGGAATAACAGCCTTTTTCCTATATCCCAAAGTTTAGTATTTATATTTTTTTTTAACTTACTTGACTCTAAGTTTAAAGAAGACAAGAGCAGCAAAACCTAAAATTTTTATTAATGATTTCAGAAATACCATTTTTTCCACTATTAGAACATTTCTTTCTGAAAAATAATCAATGACCACAAAATTTTAATATTTTTATTATTTATTTTTGATTTTGGGGCGTTTTTTTTAAGCCAAAATATGATTTTCTAAAAAAACAATACTCCTCTTCCAGTTACATAGCAAAAAAAATGCTTTCTTTAAAAAACTACTCTTCTTCAATTATAATTATTATTAAAAAATTTAATTGATTAAATAGTGTTAAATTACATACTATAAGCCTAGAAAGAGATTTTTGCAAATTTGTGTTTTAGTTGTTTTCAAAAATTATATTTAATATTCATTTCCAAAATTTCTTTTAAAATATTAAAATTTTTATATACATTAATTCGTAAAAAAAATTATAAAAATTATTATTGTAAAATTATAATTTAAAAAAAAACTCTCACAACGTTTATGAAACGAATATTAAATATTCAAAAACTATTAACTCAAAAACTACAAAGTACTACTACTACTATTTAAAAACTACAAAGCCTTAGAATTTTATACAAAAACAAAATTTTGACTTTGAGAGTAAAATGGAATCAAAGGTAGGTAGGCATACAATAAAAAGTAGATTGATGTATATAAACATGTAAAAAACATAATTTCTCTTTTCCCTACTGATTTGAAGTTTTTTACACACCTTCTTAAATGCATGTATATCGTTTATTACAAAAACAATTTAAATGGTTTATCGATTTTATGGAATTCGGGGCTCGACTTAAAAAGAATGTACAGTTTATAAATAAGAAACATTTTATTAACTAAATAAAGAATGCCATCGCAATAGTATATTTTAACAATATGGACCAATGCCAACTTTATCAATTTTATTTTGAATATATTAATT
Organism: Troglohyphantes excavatus; assembly: GCA_963932185.1. NCBI lineage: Eukaryota > Metazoa > Arthropoda > Arachnida > Araneae > Linyphiidae > Troglohyphantes > Troglohyphantes excavatus. The sequence goes on along the minus strand of OZ010676.1, from coordinate 10,620,332 downwards.
TAAAACTTCTAAATGAAATAGAAGCCAATCTCGTTGGGTTTCTCTAATCCTTCAAATCAAACAATTTTAAATTTCCATAACTATAAAAATATATTTAACCATAACTTTGAAGCCATTTTTCTTAAAACGGTCAATTATGGCATCGGTCCTTTTTCTTCCAAGCCACAGACATCTACTTAAAAAGAACACATAAATATTCAAATCGCTTAATATAAAACATCCAGTGATATTTGAAACACACACTGATAAAATTAGGTACTTAAAAATAAGTAAAATGTACTCATTTTTGATTACATTTGATTCTTATCATAGCTCCGAATACATAAGTTCAATTTTTGAAAAAGACATGTACTCAAAAATGAGTAAAAATGACTGAAAAGAGCAATTGATTGCCTACATAGGATGCCTTCTGGAACCACTTTCAATAAATTTCAGCAATTACAACCAGGAATCGAACCCAATCCGTCGCACCGAGGTGATGTCGCCCGCGCCTAGGTACATGAGATATCCGTTGTACTACGAGAGCTACGAGAAAAAGTTGTAAACATAAGTAATGATAAAATAGCATGGCAAAAGTTTGGGAAGTAAGATAATAAGTCAGTTTCCTTTTAAGCAATCTACATCAAATAATGTGGAAAACCATCAACAAATATTTGAATGGAAAGTAATATGATTGATTTGTAATAGCTAAGGTTCCATTTAAGCAATTGACATCAAATAATGTAGAAAACCATCTTCTGAACAGCTATTTTAAGTTTCCAGGTCGCTTTTTTAAGATGGCTTGAACAGAAACTGATATTAGCAATATTAAATCACACTGCTCGTTTTTGAAAAAAATACCGATTACTCAAATTTGAGTACGTCATTGCTCATTTAAGATGCAATTGTACTCAAAGAAAAAACAAATACGTCCATGTACTCATTTTGAAGCACATTAGTTTTAACAGTGCAATAATTACTCCAACAACGTTGGAGCTTACTTCCATTTTCCTTTAACTATAAAATCTCAATCCAACAATAAAACAAATCCCAGATGACCAAAGGTCATCACACTCCTCATGTTTGAAAAAATTACCGATTACTTGAATTTGAGTACATCATCGCTCATTTACGTAGCAATTGTACAGAGAAGAAAAACAAGTACGTCCATGTACTCATTTTAAAGCACATTATTTTTAACAGTGCAATAATAATTCCAACAACGTTGGAGCTCACTTCCATTTCCCTGGAACTATAGAAAATCAATCCAACAATAGAAAAAAACCCATATGACTAAAGGTCATCATTTTTGAAAAAAATACCGATTATTTAAATTTGAGTACGTTATCGCTGTTTTACGATGAAATTGTACTCAAACTAGTACGTCAATGTACTCATTTTTAAGCCCATTATTTTTAACAGTGCAATAATAATCCCAACAACGTTGGAGCTCTCTTCCATTTCCCTGGAACTATAGAATCTCAATCCAACAATAGAACAATCTCCAGATGACAAAAGGTTATCGAGTACGTCATCGCTCATTTACGATTTAATTGTACTCAAAGAAAAAAATAAGTACGCCATGTACTCATGTTGAAGCATATTATTTTAACAGCACAATAATAATTCCAACAACGTTGGAGCTCACTTCCATTTCCCTGGAACTATAGAAAATCAATCCAACAATAGAATAAACCCCATATGACTAAAGGTCATCATTTTTGAAAAAAATACCGATTATTTAAATTTGAGTACGTTATCGCTGTTTTACGATGAAATTGTACTCAAACTAGTACGTCAATGTACTCATTTTTAAGCCCATTATTTTTAACAGTGCAATAATAATCCCAACAACGTTGGAGCTCTCTCCATTTCCCTGGAACTATAGAATCTCAATCCAACAATAGAACAATCTCCAGATGACCGAAGGTTATCGAGTACGTCATCGCTCATTTACGATTTAATTGTACTCAAAGAAAAAAATAAGTACGCCATGTACTCATGTTGAAGCATATTATTTTAACAGCACAATAATAATTCCAACAACGTTGGAGCTCACTTCCATTTCCCTGGAACTATAGAAAATCAATCCAACAATAGAATAAACCCCATATGACTAAAGGTCATCATTTTTGAAAAAAATACCGATTATTTAAATTTGAGTACGTTATCACTGTTTTACGATGAAATTGTACTCAAACTAGTACGTCAATGTACTCATTTTTAAGCCCATTATTTTTAACAGTGCAATAATAATCCCAACAACGTTGGAGCTCTCTTCCATTTCCCTGGAACTATAGAATCTCAATCCAACAATAGAACAATCTCCAGATGACCAAAGGTTATCGAGTACGTCATCGCTCATTTACGATTTAATTGTACTCAAAGAAAAAAATAAGTACGCCATGTACTCATGTTGAAGCATATTATTTTAACAGCACAATAATAATTCCAACAACGTTGGAGCTCACTTCCATTTCCCTGGAACTATAGAATCTCAATCCAACAATAGAACAAACCCCAGATGACCAAAGGTTTGTAGATAAGTTAAAAATGCATGATCGATAAACGTGCGTACTCAGTTGCCGTCGAAGCCAAATAAAAAACACATGCCCTACATTCTTTTTTTCCTGAAAGAAGGTTGTGAATATGCATTCCTCCAGAGACACCTACTTAGTGTATGCAGGAAAGGAAAATACGAGCTCTAGGGAACTCATAGATGAAATAATATCAGATAACGCCCTACGATGACGTATAAAACATTTATTTTCGTGAAATATTTCTAAAAAGGTTATATGTATCGTCATATATTCGTTACAGCTGCCAGAAAATCAATAGGTGAACTCTGTATTATCCTCACATTTTCTTTGTAAAGAGGATGATATAAAATAACGTATATTTATTTAACCTTTACGTTTAGGCTGGGACAACATATGTCCCATAGAGTATAGAGATCTAGTAAAATAAAAACTCGTCTTATAGAACATTGCGTTAAGAATATTAAAATACAAATACAACGTTAAAATACACAATAAAAATCCATTAAATCTGGATATGTTTCGGGTGATACATCTCCCTCCATCAGCAGAAAATGAACGTATATTTATTTAACCTTTACGTTTAGGCTGGGACAACATATGTCCCACGGAGTATAGAGATCTAGTAAGATAAAAACTCGTCTTATCGAACATTGCGTTAAGAATATTAAAATAGAAATACAACGTTAAAATACGCAATAAAAATCCATTAAATCTGGATATGTTTCGAGAGATACATCTCCTTTCTTCAGCAGAAAATGAAAATTGTGTGTGTAATAAAATATAAATAAACCCATAAATTGAAAGTGTTGCTAAAGAACAAAAAACAAAGAACTATTTCAATCGGTTGGATTTAACTATTGTGTGCCAACAACCGGAAATACTGGGACCGCAAATGTTTCTTGACGATCGAATCAATATTGCTAAAAATATGAAACGCCTCCAGGAAGTCAAGTTCAACTGGAGATTTGGGTTTGCAAATTAAATGTGGGTTAGAAATTACAAGAAACAAGAATGCAAAATATAAGAAGTCCTCCATTGCCAAGCACTCTTGGGAACATGGTCAAATATTTAATTTTTCTAACCCACATTTAATTTGCAAACCCAATTCTCCAGTTGAACTTGACTTCCTGGAGGCGTTTCATATTTTTAGCAATATTGATTCGATTGTCAATGAAACATTTGCGGTCCCAGTATTTCCCGCTTGTTAGCACACAATTGTTAACTCCAACCGATTTAAAAAGTTTTTTGTTTTTTGTTCTTTGGCTACACTTTCAAATTTTGTGTTTATTTATATTTTATTACACACAGACTTTTCATTTTCTCCAGATGAAGAGAGATGTATCACCTGAAACATGTCCAGGTTTAATGGATTTTTATTGCGTATTTTAACGTTGTATTTGTATTTTAATAGAGATCTAGTGGTGGGCTTGGGACACTTTTGATCAATGGTATGGGTGAAGAATTTTTTAAACGCATGTGGTTTAAAGTATGCTGTTTATGGCCGAACAGGTAATTACACCTATTCGGACATATGACGTTTCGCTAATGATTTCTACAGATCGCCTTCCATTGCATTTTCATGTATTTTGAGACGTGAATGGCCCTAACCCGAATCTACGAATCTCTGTGGAAGGGTTGTTAACGATCCCTCCGACAGATATGTACACGCCTTTTATTGTAAGGCAAGTCATCCTTCCACAAAGCTTGGATAATTAATGCATTACAAAGAGAAATCCCCCCCCCTTTTCAACACCTTTTGGAACCAGAACAACTTTACTATTACGAAGCACATGTGAAAAGGTTCAAGAAACTTTTTAATTAAATATCATTATTGAATAAGAATTGCAGTCATATAACCATTTAATAAAATACATATAATTTTTGGACTCGGAACACAGTTTGCCATTTATATTCTAACCATTTTTATTATCAGTGTCTGTATATCTTAAAAAAGTTCTCCAATTATCCGGATTAATTATCATCCGGATAATCGAATATCCGGATAATTGAATAATTCACGAAAAAAGGTAATTTCTTAATAAAATGACGAATTTTTTCTTTAATATATAATATAATTAATGTAATGACTATTCAAAACAATATCATTCACCGACAAGAAACTTTTAAAATGTGGATTTTGCTGATTTTTTTTTCTCAAAGCGATCCGGATCCTGATCATTAGTTATCCGCTTTGTTTGATCTGGATATCTAGAGTTCGGATATATAGAGTTCTACTGTATTATGAAATATCAAAACACACAAATCTTTTAATATTAATATATTTGATTTTTAAAATATACAACATAACTAAATATAATACATAAATTTTGTTTTAATAATTATCTTTAACCGCTTAACTGACTAACCGGAGATAACTCGTGTTGATGACAACGGCAATTACATGTCATCCTGAGTTAATTGATAAGGGAATTAATTAAATATGGAATTATTCTTAGGTTAAGAACTTTTTCATTATTTTTGTCATGTTTGCGTGTTATACCCAGCAAAAAAAGTCAGCATGAAACCTTCATAAAAATTGTCAAATTGAAGGTTTTTTGAAGGTTTTATAAAGGATATTGAAACAAAAAACTGCAGTTTTTATGAAGTTTTTAATTTTCCTGCATAAAACCTTTAAAATATCTGCATTTTCCCTTCATGATTAAAAATTAAAGTTTTTTTGCTGGTTTTTATGAAGGTTTTTTACAGTTTTTATGAAGGACATCGAAACAAAAACATTTAATTTTATAGATCTTCAAAAAAACTGCAGTTTTCCTGCATAAAACCTTCAATTTCAATATTTTGATGAAGGTTTTATGCTGACTTTTTTTGCTTATATATTAACACCCTAGAAACACTCTATCCCTACCATAAGACCTAACTGTCTGATCATTAGAATATTGCAGAATCTCTTTAGAACCATCTAAACCATTCTAAAATGAATTGGTAGATGAGTTTATATGCGCGATTACTTAAGTTGTATGCAGCCCTTTACAGTAATGAAATTTTGTGAGTGCTGAATTAGCAGTTTCTGGATTTCATAGCCTTCATTTATACTTGAGCTTTGCAATTAAACACTGTATAAAGTCCTACATAGATATATGAGCCCTTTAGTTTCAAACTCGGATAAGTCCACATTTTTTATTTTTTTATTATTTTTTTTTACAAGTTTCAATGCACTGCATCATATTTTAAAGCGATATTGACCAAAAGTGTCTGAATCCAGTCTAAAAAGTCATTCATAAAAGTACGTGTCTGTCAATCATTTTTAACGTCTCCTGTAAAATTTATGAAAACGGATTTATCTGGTTTTGAAACTAAAGGACTCATATAATGAAATTTCACACCAACATTACGCGATCTAAGTCGAACCAAAAAAAATAACTATCTCAATCAGAATAAAAATTCTTTTTTTTTTACATAAAAAATCAATCTTTTGATTAAATATTTCGAATATGATCCAAGAGAATTATAAAGCTTTCCATTCATTAATCGAGCTGTGCGAATAACATTCTTCGACAAAATTCTATTGTTCTATAGTTTCATAGCTGGAAGCTTATCGCGCTTCATGAATATTCATTACTTCCCTGTCCAGACTACAGAGTTTTCCGTACTGGATTATCTAGAATACATATCTCAAGTTTAATCTGATAACTGAATAATGAAATGATCATATAAAGTAGTACACAAACGAAACGATTCTTTTTATTTAGGTAGATCTATAGGTATTTAGGTATTTTAATTTCAAAGAGCATAATGGTTTTAATAAAGATTTGCTAAACCAATGAGGGTGGGGAGACCGAAATTAAAAATAGATTTTACTGTAAACGAGTTTTAACTTATTTTTATAATGCCTGACTTTTTTAAAATAAGCATATTCTTAAAGCTTTTAGTTTAGATACAATTGACTTTCCAAATAGCAAAAATCTGCAACTCAGTGCCTTATCCGTTGTACTACCAAGGCGACATGAAGAAGTTATAAACATAAGAAATGTTCCAAAGATGTACCGAAGGAATGGGAAGTAAGATAATTTATTTGTAATAACTCAGTTTCCATTTAAGAAATCGACATCAACTGATGTGTAAAACCATCTTCTGAACAAATATTTTAAGTTTGTCAGGTGACTTTGTTAAAATGGCTTGAACAGAAGTGGAGATTAGCAAATTTAAATCATACTGCTCATTTTTAATATGATTAATTAAATTTGTATGATTAATTAAATTTAAGTACGTCATCCTTCATTTACTAAAAAAGAAACGAGTAGGTTCGTGTACTCATTTTTAGTACTTTTTTTTTACAGTGAAATGTTAACATAAAAGAAAAAATTTAGATAAACAAAAGTATTTTTCTGTGTTTTCAACTGAAGATGTGAGAAATAAAAAAACTCTAAGATATAAATAGCATTAGGTCAGCTAATGACACAAGAGATTTTTCCAAGTGGAAATCACAAATACAATAATAAACGAAAAAATTGAATTGTTGTCATACGACCTTTTGCACTTTAAGTGAAAAAAAATTAAATTATTCGCCAGATAGAGTGACTTTGGCGGTAATTAAGTTGACTGTTAATATATATATATATATATATTGCAGTACTGACTATCCTAGTAAAGATTACCGCTAATTTTTTCAACCAAAATAAAGTTTTCAAGAATTTTTTAACGAAAGGTTAAAATTCGCTGGATTCTTTTTTAGAGGAGTTTTTAATTATATTTTTTTAATATAAATGAAGAACAAACAGGCAAGTCGTGTTTTGTAATACTGAGGTGATTTGTGCACTTTTAAAAATAGGTATTCAAAAATAAATGAAATTTTCACATTTTTGAATACATTCAATGCTTATCATGACTCCAAATACATGTTTCAATTTTGAAAAAGACATGTACACATGAGTACAATGAGTATATAAGTACAATGGGTATATGAGTATAGTCATAGAGTAATGATACAAATAGAGGAATAAAAATGCTGATTTCCGTGTGTCCATCATTGAAACCACGTGATATGTGAAAATGCCAATTCATTCATGCGCCAATATTACTTGGCAGGCCTTGGCGACTTTAAGAACTAAACGAGATCGAAGTATTGTAATATGGTTTTGTGTTTAATTTTGTATTTAAATATAGTTTTTTTTTTTTGAATGAGTGCCACAATTTAAGGGAGTTTAACAGATATATTAAGGAGATTTTTCTTACTTTGTAGTTTTGAAATAATTGCATTACGTTTTTATGCAAAAAATTTACCATAAGCAAAGTTTTTTCAATTGTTATTTTGTATACTTCAATAAGAAACTCTAAACAATAAAACCTGAGAAATATAAAGAGTTTCTCTTCTTCGAGTATTGAACACAAATAAAATATTTGCGTTTCGTTAATGAAGATTAAATATTTAGCGCATATTGTTTGAAAATAAGTAAATACGTACATATATGTTAAAAAGTTGAATACGGACAGAACTCCTTATCACCAAAAGAGAAGAAAGTGCGCCAAATTTGAAACTCCTGCAGATGTCTGAACGCCAAATGTGGCAGCGCTATAACCACGTGATGTGAGTTTTTCTCTTCAATGTTGACACCGCGGCCTTACGAGAGTCTGGTATTGAAGGCGCTCTCTATTTTATATTACAACTATCTGAGTACAATGGGTATATGAGTACAATGGGTAAAAACGAATAAAAAGAGCGGATGCTAAGCCTACCTAAGCAGCCTTCATAAATCACTTTCAATAAATATCGGCAATTACAACCAAGACGGGAATCGAATCCACATCTGCAAACACCCATGGCCATAGCTTTATCCGTTAAGCTACCAGGGCGATGTGAAGAAGTTATAAACATAAGTAATCTTAAAAAGATGTGCCAAAAGAATGGGAAATAAGATCATTGAATTGTAATAACTCAGTTTCCATTTAAGCAATCGACATCAAATAATGTGGAAAACCATGTTCTAAACCAATATTTTAAGTGTGTCATGTCACTTTTGTTAAGATGACTTGAAAAGAACTGAGATTAGCAATATTAAATCACACTACTCATCTTTGCGAAATTACGATTTCTAAAATTTGAGTACGTTATCGCTCATTTACGATGCAGTTGTAATCTTCGAGCATGGATCCTTCACAGTAGAGAAAACATAATGTTATAATCTCGCTAAAATCAAAGTGAGGCCAAAATGTATGGCTTCAGACACGTGGTTAATTACGTCATTTAATTCATAAATTTTCACTGTTACACATTTCCCAATTCATCAGCCAATCGCGAGTATTTTTTAATTCATAATTTTGAAAGGAAGTCACGTGTCTGAAGTCATTTGGTCTGAGATGTTGGTTTCACGATTAGGACGTCATATTCGCTCTACTACAATCCATTCATGCTCGAAGGTTGTAATAAAAAAACGAGTACGTCCATGTATTCATTTTTTAAGCACCATTTTTTATGGAATTGTAGAAAAACGTGAATAAGTTTCCGTAAAGGAATTGACTAGTATTCAGAGCCCAATTTTTGCAAGTTGATTTCAAAGGGATAAAATATATTTTGAATAAATAAAATAGTTCAGAAAATTCTGAGGCGAGTTCAGAGATGTAATAACCTATTTTTTTTAAGTTGCACAAAACGCGTTTTGAATGTTTTCCCCCTCGATTCTGCCACTAAAAAAAATATTATAAAATGTCGCCTCCCGTTTTCTGAATCCAAAAGAAATATTAACATCTAAAAAAAAAATTAGATAAACAAACAAAAACATTTTTTTTTCTGTGTCTTCAACTGAACATGTGAGAAATAAAAAAGTCCGAGTTATGAATAGCACATTATACAAATTCTCAAATCAAACATATCTAACATACTGAGAAAAAAAATACCTTATCAAAACTAAAAGAATGTGAGCATAAAAACTCGCAATAACAAGAAATCGTGAGAGTAAACAAGTAAACGAGTTGCATCGGGACATTTGCATAAAGCCTTAACGCAATCATCAATCATTGGAATCAATCCCGAGAATTTAGTTTGCTTTCGTGTCAGACAGCTGTATTTGCAAGGCCCCGCTTCATAGAAAACAAGTTTACTCAGCGATAGATGTTTGCTGCGAAGTCAAAAAGACTAGATGTTTTTGCTCGAGTAAATAATAACTTTTAAGGTTAAAATTATGAATTATGTGATTGATTGAGAGAATTTTCATTAGTTGTATTATTCCATGCAATCTCGAAAAGTAAACGCGTGCGGGACTTTCAATTTCGCGAATGTTGGAAGTGAAATGGCCAGAAAGAAATCAATGGTAGTTTAAAAGTCACACGCACTTTACTTTGAAATCGTGTTTAATGAAAATAACTTTTCTTTAAACACAAAGTGTAGAAACACTTTCAATATGGAAATGAACACTTATTTTTTCCGATATTTTTTTTAATGCATTAAGATTTTAGTTCGGTTGAGTTACTAAAGTAAACTTTGTTTAATTTGCAAAATATTTGGTACGAAATAATGAAATATTGTATACGAATTATTTCGTTATTTCGGGTGAATTATTTTTTCGAAATATATTTTACAAGTTTTCTACCATGTCTGAAAATTCTTCTTTTTATAAGTTTTCTCATAACCTTAAAGAATACTGATTTATTTTTTAAAATGCATACATAGATACGTGGTTTTTAAGGGGACAGTTTGCGTTGAACAAAAATGGAGAATTATTTCTGCTTATAAAAAGCATTGCAACTACAATACTGTTAATTCAATTAGAATAAAATGTTGCATACATGTGAGGAAAACAATATTTAACAATATTCAATCACAATATTTTCTGCTTTTAGTATACTTTTTATGAAAAAAGTAATTTTATAACTGTAGGCCTTTATGGACAATAAGTTTGTGGGGTATACTTTTCTAAAATAGTTTTCAATATACATTAAAAAATTATTTTTATGTAGAATACATTGTAATGAAACTACTATATTTAATTTAATTTTTTTGGTTTTGGACTAGAAAAGAAATACCATACACTTTCTTAAAAATAGATATTTTTTATTTACTTTTCACTAATATTTTCTCACGCATATTATTTTATTCTGGTAAAACAACTTAAATTTAAGTTTAACCTGCCTTTTTTATACTAAACTAACAGTACATAAAATTTTATTTTGATCGGAAATATACTTTTTGAGAAAAGTGTACCAAACGATGAAAAAAGATTATTTCTTGAAAAACTATAAAACGTAAAATCCCTGGAAATTCGAAATTTATTGTTTGATATTCCTGTTCCAAATATTTCTCAAGTATTTGGAATCAGTGAGAATTGGATTTATTTTAAGCAATTGTATTTTAAAATTTCAGACGACTAGTGACTGCTTTCACAAGAGGGTGTGTACACTTTCGTTAACATTTTAATTTCGAATTATAGATAACATAATATGTGAATTTTTATAAAAACATAGCATCAAACATAGGCAATGTCCAGCAAAAAAAATCAGCATAAAACTTTCATCAAAATTTTGAAATTGAAGGTTTTATGCAGAAAAACTCCATTTTTTTAAGCTCTATAAAATTAAAGATTTTTGTAAAGATAAAACTGTAAAAAACCTTCATAAAAACCTGCAAAAAAATTAATTTGCAGTTAATTTTTAATCATGAAGGGGAAATGCAGATATTTTAAAGGTTTTATGCAGGTAAATTAAAAAGTTAAAAAAAACTGCAGTTTTTTTGTTTCAATATCCTTTATAAAACCTTCAAAAAACCTTCAATTTGACAATTTTGATGAAGGTTTCATGCTGCCTTTTTTTGCTGGGTGACATCATAAATCCCATAAGATATAAACTGGAAATTCGAATTTTTGACAGTTTGTAACTGTACTACCCCCTTATCCATCAAGCATATGTTTAAAAAAAAATTTACTGAAATATTAAATGAATCCTGACAAAATAAGAAGTTAATTTAAAATAACAAAGGATTAAAATCGATAAATATTGTATCCAAACTTAATATTTATTGTCCTTCACAAGACATACAGGGTGCGTTCCATAAGTAATGCGACCAAATTCATAAAAAATCATATATTAGACATATTCGTACAATTAGTTAAAAATCTTCAATACACCACCCTCCTGCATCGATACACTTATGGAGGAGGTTTTTCCAGGCCTGGAAGGCATCCTGAAAAGCCTTCTCCGTGAAGTCCTTCAGAGCCGATGTAACATGAGCCTGGATGTTTTTAATCGTGTCCCAATGTTTCCCTTTCAGGGCTAATTTTAAGCGGGGAAACAAAAACAAAGTCTGGGGGAGCCAGGTCAGGACTGTAGGAGGCTGACGAACCAGTGGGATATGCGTCCTGGCCAGATAATCGTTGACAACGAAGGAGCTGTGGCTTGGCGCGTTATCGTGATAAAGTTTCCATGCGTCCTTGATGTCACTTCGGCAGCGCGCGACCCTCCTTTCTAGCCAGGACCCATACCCCACTGGTTTCCCAGCGTCCCTACAGTCCTGACCTGGCTTCCCCAGACTTTTTTTTGTTTCGTCGCTTAAAAGGAGCCCTGAAAGGGAACCATTGGGACACGATTGAAAACATCCAGGCTCATGTTACATCGGCTCTAAAGGACCTCACGGAGAAGGCTTTCCAGGATGCCTTCCAGGCCTGGAAACACCGCCTCCACATAAGTGTATCGATGCAGGAGGGTGCTATTTTGAGGATTTTTAACTAATAGTACGAATATGTCGAATAAATGATTTTTTAAGAATTTAGTCGCATTACTTATGGAACGCACCCTGTATACTCGTAACTGATAAAATTAGTATTTTTAAATTTCCTGTAAAAAATATACTTCTGGATTAGTAGTATATTGTAATGAAGTTTTGTCAACTCTCTAATCAACTCTTGTATTCAAAAACTTATTTTTAAGTTCACAACCCAAAAAATATTCAAATATTTATGTTTATTAATTCGTAAAAGGGAGACCCGAAAAAAATTTCTTCAGAAAACGATGCTGTGTCCCAGCAAACAAAGTCAGTATAAAACCTTTATCAACATTTTTAAATTGAAGGTTGTTTTATGTAGGAAAACAGCAGTTTTTTTGAAGATCTATAATATTAAAGGTTTTTGTTTCAATAGCCTTCATAAAAACTGTGAAAAATCTTCATAAAAACCTGAAAAAAAGCTTCAATTTTTAATAATAAAAGGAAAATGCAATTATTTTAAAGGTTTTATGCAGGGAAATTAAAAACTTCAAACAAACGGCAGTTTTTTGTTCAATATCCTTTATAAAACCTTCAAAACACCTTCAATTTGACAATTTTGATGAAACTTTTATGCTGACTCTATTGCTGGGGTATATTTACAAAGATGTGTAAGAAATTTCAAAACAGCAAAGGAAGAAAACATATGTTTGTTTAGATGTTTATATACTTTATATCTACATTTCTTCTGCAACGTTCACCATTTACTCAAAATATTTTTTTTTTCATTTTGTTCAAGTTAAAAATGCTAAGGCTTTGTAAAAAAATTAACTTAAAACTAAACTGTTAATAATTTTTGAAGCTTTAATATTTGTTTTATAAACGTATGAATTTTTATTAAATTAAGTTATATAAATTAAATTATTTTTTTACGAATTAATAAACATAACAATTTGAATATTTTTTAGGTTGTGAACTTAAAATAAGTTTATGAACACAATAAAACACAAATCTGCAAAAGTCTATTCATACATCTGTAGTATGTACTTTGATGTTATTTAATCAATTTAGTTTTTTAAAAAACATTAAAAATTGAAGGAGGACTAGTGTTTTATATTTATAATAAAAGCTATTTAAGCTTAAAAAAGCACAATAAAAAATATTTGTTTTAAATATTAATTTTTTTTTTCGGTTATTGTTCAGAAAAAGATGTTCTAACAATGCAAAAAAAGTGGTATTTCTGAATTCATTAACAAAAAGATTAGGATTTAGGGCACAGATCTCCCTTAGGTTTTATAAAAGAATATTAAACAAAAAACTACAGTTTTTGAAACATGCATAAAACCTTTCAAAATATCAGCATTTCTCTTTTGATATATTCAACGCTTCCAATTGGAATGTTTATCAAAAGTTTAAAGAATGTTTTTAAAGGTAAATAATGCAAAAAATGGTATTTCTGAATTCATTAATAAAAACAATCAGGATTTGGGGCTCGGTTCTCCCTTAGGTTTTATAAAAGAATTTTAAACAAAAACTACAGTTTTTAAAACATGCATAAAACCTTTAAAAAAATCAGCATTTTTCTTTTGATATATTCAAGCTTCAAATTGGAATGTTTTTCAAAGGTTTTATGAACTATATTGAAATAAAAAACCTTTTAATAAAAAAATTTAATACATCTTCAAAACAACTGCAGTTTTTCTGCATGAAACCTTCACATTCACAGCAGTTTCGATAAAAGATTTATGATGATTTTTTTTGCTGGGCATTCCTTATAAAACTAACACAAAGCTAAAGGTAATATTAATATAAAACAACAGTATTTGATATGTCAAACAAAAAGCATAAACGTGTTCTTATTCTTCATTTTTTAATAATTTCATTTCATCAGGGAAAAGGCATATTTATTTGTGTCAATTTAGTAAACCCTTGCAAATAACAGATATTTCGCTAGCTAAAAATATAAAAATCAAAATGAAACAACCTAAATTTCTTGAAAATTAGTTTGAAATATCTCGCCAAATTTACGTTGTTTTGTTTTTAATTTTATAGCTCAGCTCAAAGTTGTGATACTTTTTGTGTTGTTGGAAATTATTTAAACTTTCTTTTGGCGAAAACTAGTTTACAAGATTCTAATTTGCTTGACGCTAAGAGGGTAAAATTTTTTGAAGAAGTTCTGTCAACGCCTCATGTGGGGCTGTATAATTAGTGCGAAGACTTGTCTTCGTCATTCATTATAGAGCTTTGGGATTTAAATCACCGACACTCGAGCAATTTTTACAAAATGTGAAGTTGGTTTCATTGAATAGTGAAGAGGAGTTTAAATAAATGGAGTTTTTGCTACTACACTGTAACAAAAATATGCTTAAAAATCAGTACATGGCCGTACTCGTTTGTTTATGAGTACAATTGCATCGTAAATGAGCGATGACGTACTCAAATTTCAGTAATAGTACTTTCGCAAAAATGAGAAGTATGGTTTAATATTGCTAATATCAGCTTATGTCAATCCATCTTAGCAAAGCAACCTGGAAAACTTAAAATATGTGTTCAGTAAATGGTTTTCCACATTATTGCGTACTTGTTTTTCTTTGAGTACAATTGCATCGTAAATGAGCGATGACGTTAAATTTAAGTGATCGGTAATTTTTTTTCGAAAATGAGCAGGGTGATTTAATATTGCTAATTTCAGCTTCTGTTCAAGCCATCTTAAGAAATTGACCAGGCAAATTTCAAATATTTGTTCAGAAGATGGTTTTCTACATTATTCGATGTAGATTTCCTAAATGGAAACTGAGTTATTACGACTCAATTATATTACTTCCCATTCCTTTGCCATACTTGTTTAACATTACTTCTGCTTGCAACTTCTTCACGTAGCTTCCGTAGTGTAACGGATATGCCCCTGGATCTCGGTGTGGACAACATCAGGTAGACGGGTTTGGTTCGATTCTAGGTAACTTCTAGTTGTAATTGATGAAAGTGATTTATGAATGCAGGCTATGGAGGCAAGCAACTGCTTTTTTTATTCGTTTTACTCATTTTTGAGTACATCTCATTTTCAAAAATGAAACTTGTATATTCGGAGCTATGATAAGCATGGAAAGTAATCAAAAAGGGGTACATTTTACTTATTTTTAAGTACCTATTTTTAACAGTGTACTTTTTCAACATTTTAAAGACATAACTTTTAAATTTTATCTTAAATTAATAATTTTGAAAAATATCAAGAAATACATATTTGAAAAATTGGTAGTTTATTAGCTTAAAAAGTAGGCGCATTACTCAAAAAGCTGGTGTCCCATGGCAACAGCTAAATATTTATATTTTTTCAAATAGCTTGAGATTTCAGCAAGAAAATTCATATTTTTATTATGTTTAATATACACTTCAGAATGCAAACCAATAGACGTGTATGACATAAAAGCTGTATTTCACTTACTTCAACTTTTGTAGATATAGCATACATTCATTGCAAACGTATAGTATTTGATACGTCTAATTTCAAAACCAAATATATCAATTTCTTCGATTTTTAGATTATGCCATTTAATTTTAGTTTTTCAACAGATCTATCAGTAAAGTTATACGATTCCACAGCAACTAGATGCTATTCATTGTGCGGTGTGAAAGTAGAAGTTGGTTACAAAACCAGATAAGTAAAGAAATCAGTTTGAAAACCAGATAGATCAATAAGCGCGTAGCCTACTGCGCACCGTTCTCAAAACAGTAGTCGAGCTACATCCCACAGATTTGTTTCAAAATCATATAGATCCCATAGCTTAGTTGCAAACCCAGATAGTTCACATAGAGAAATGTGTTTATGTTTTGTTTAAATTAAAAATCTTTGTTTGAACTATTGTATCTGTACTATTTCAAAGTACTCTTGTAAATTACGCCTGTGCCTATTGTAAGCTTTAAATATTATTTTTTAATATCACTCTAATTACGTGTCTCTCCTATGAACTAAATATGAAATAACATAGGTATCGGTCTAAAGTTAAACAAAATAAAACAAATATGACATGAGCCTTGTAGTTTCAAAACCACATAGATCAATTTTCTTAAATTTTACAGGAGACACTAAAAACGATTGACTACATCCCAATTCGCCGAACAGTAGTCTAGCTACATCCCACTGCTTTGGTACAAAATCAGATAGATCCCATAGCTTGGTTGCAAACCCAGATAGATTAAAAAGAATTTTCAGAAATGCTTATACAAAGTTTAAATTTGTTTAAGACCTGTGTCAATCTATCTAATACCAATTTATAAAAAAGAAGATAAAATTATTGCATAAATAATTAAATTAGTTAGTTTTTTGCTTCCTTGAAAAAAATTTCAAAAGTGATCCATCTAGTTTTGAAACTAAGCGGCTCATTTCATCTTATTTTATTATAATTATAAAAACAATTATATTTATGAATTTAATCTCCCTTCCATTATAAGTTTAAAGATTGCATTTGTAATACAAATTAACATCTTAGTTTTTATTCAAGTTTCAAAACCAGATAGATCATAAGTGATCTATCTAGTTTTGAAACTAGACGACTCATTTCATCTTATTTTATTATAATTATACAAGACAGGGATATTTATGAATTTAATCCCTTCCATTATAAGTTTAAAGACTTCATTTGTAATACAAATTAACATCTTAATTTTTATTCAAGTTTCAAAACCAGATAGATCATAAAGTGATATATGTATCTGGTTTTGAAACTAGACGGCGCATTTCATCTAATTTTATTATAATTATACAAGACAAGGATTTTTGTGAATTTAATCTCCCTTCCATTATAATTTTAAATATTTCATTTGTAATACAAATTAACATCTTAATTTTTATTCAAGTTTCAAAACCAGATAGATCATAAGTGACCTATCTGGTTTTGAAACTAGACGGCTCATTTCAACTTATTTTATTATAATTATACATGACAGGGATATTTATGAATAAAATCTCCCTTCCATTATCAGTTTAAAGATTTCATTTGTAATACAAATTAACATCTTAATATTTATTCAAGTTTCAAAACCAGATAGATCATAAGTGATCTATCTAGTTTTGAAACTAGACGACTCATTTCATCTTATTTTATTATAATTATACAAGACAGGGATATTTATGAATTTAATCCCTTCCATTATAAGTTTAAAGACTTCATTTGTAATACAAATTAACATCTTAATTTTTATTCAAGTTTCAAAACCAGATAGATCATAAAGTGATATATGTATCTGGTTTTGAAACTAGACGGCGCATTTCATCTAATTTTATTATAATTATACAAGACAAGGATTTTTGTGAATTTAATCTCCCTTCCATTATAATTTTAAATATTTCATTTGTAATACAAATTAACATCTTAATTTTTATTCAAGTTTCAAAACCAGATAGATCATAAGTGACCTATCTGGTTTTGAAACTAGACGGCTCATTTCAACTTATTTTATTATAATTATACATGACAGGGATATTTATGAATAAAATCTCCCTTCCATTATCAGTTTAAAGATTTCATTTGTAATACAAATTAACATCTTAATATTTATTCAAGTTTCAAAACCAGATAGATCATAAGTGATCTATCTGGTTTTGAAACTAGACGGCCCATTTCATCTTATTTTATTATAATTATACAAGACAGGGATATTTATGAATTTATCTCTCTTCCATTATAAGTTTAAAGATTTCATTTGTAATACAAATTAACATCTTAATTTTTATTCTACTACTTAAAGCACAACTAAAAAAATTAAATCAATTAAAAACCAGTTAGATACTTACATATTTATCTCAAATCCATCCAAACCCAAAAAATATCCATCTAAAGCGGTTTCGCAATCGGTTTCTCCAAAACGAAAGTCATAAATCAAACAAAATGAAACATTCGCTTTCAGAATAAAAAAGGTATCGAAATAGAAAAACTATTAGAGGAATTAATGGATAATTAAATATCCTAAAAATCTCAAAAAATAATTAAAATAAACTTTAACTATAAACTATATTCCAGGAAAGAATGAAACCAAAAATCTGAAAGATTTTTAAGTTTTAAGTTTTTCCACAAGAAAATAATAAATTTCTCGAATACGAAAACCGCAAATAGAAATCTCCCTAAATAACTGTATCGATTTTTCTAAATTACTGCTCTGCACTTCTGGAAGATACCAACTCCTTAAAAAAAAGTAATCGGCCAGTATTAACATTGGGAGATACGACGGAATTCTTATAGCAAGAGAATCTTACTCTGAATATATTATTCTGCCGAACAACTACGAAGCAGATACTCGAGTTTAAGTGCATGCATTAGGATTTTTTTAGCGTTTTAAAACTATTTTGTTTGAGCTCATCCTTTTTGGTAAATGATGATAGTTTTCAATATTATTATTTTTTTTTTGCAGGCACGGATTACTCGGGGCTTTATATTAATAAAAGTCTAAATTATACTTTTGCTGTATAAAAGGTTGAATAGTTTGTTAAGATAGTTGGAAAAATGGGTGGTTTTTAAAATCGGGTGATTTAGTCTATGGCGTATTATTATTTATGGGAAATTTCGCTTTTCTCTCTGAAAGATTTATTTGGGTAATTGTATATTTTAAGATTTCGATTTAAGACAAGGGCTTAATGTTTTTAAAAAAAATTCAATGTATTGTATAAAGGAGTGAATATTTTATTTGATCGATCAAAAATACTTGCTGCCTATTAAAAATTAGCAAAAATACCATTATTTCCAAGGGTTAAATTATAATAACGTTGCATAGAAATTAATAATCAAACTGTAAAATAAATGTGCTTAAAAATGAGTACATTGACGAACCCGTTTTCTTTGAGTACAATTGCATCGTAAATGTGCAATGAAGTACTCAAATTTAAGTAATCGTACTTTCTCAAAAAGGAGTAGTGTGATTTAATATTGCTAATCTCAATTTCTGTTCTAGACATCTTAACAAAGCGACTTGGCAAACTTAAAAAAAGTTGTTCAGAAGATGGTTTTCCACATCCTTTGATAGTCCATTGCTTAAATGGAAACTCATTTATTACAACTCAAGTATCTTACTTCCCATTTTATTGGCACACCTTTTTATAATTTCTTCTGTTTATAACTTCTTCATCGCCATGGTAATTTAACGGATAAGGCTATTGACTTCGGTGCCTGAAGATCTGGGTTCAATACCCGGTAAGTCCTGGTCGTAATTATTGATACAGTCAAACCTCGGTATAACGAACCCGGGATATAACGATCCCTCGGTTGTAACGAACTTTTCAATTGGTCCCAACCGAGCTCCTATGTCACTAATGTATTTTCAAATGCTTATAACGATCTTCAAAAGTAAGGAATTCGGATGTAGCGAACTAAAATTCACACTTTTCCAGTTTAGTTTCAGGTTTTTCAGAAAATTTTACTCGCCCCGACCACATTCCTTACCCTTTGTTCCTTTGACAGAAGCCAGGTTCCTCAAAGGTGACAATAGACTCCCCTGCTCAGCTCCTCCCCTTCCCCAGTTCAACTGGTTTAGCATACATTCTTTGCCTATTCCTTTCATTCTACTGCTGAAGATTATCGTTTAACTTATGGACTTCGAGTAGGTTTAAAATCGCTCCTATTTGCTAAAGCCTTTTCCATTGAGGATAAAGCGAAAATTATTAAGAGAATAGAAAACAGTGATTATCGTTTATCTACAGATATTGCATTCGAAGGGGATGTTAGTTCAGGTCCTTCAATTTCTGATGCTAAGGGTAAGGCAGCTGTGGACATTTTGCATAATTTCTTTGCAACAGAAACTGTGGATAAGAATGTAATGGACTCTTTTGATGCTTTCAACAAAAAATCAAAACTTATTTTCATACTTTAGATAAATAAATTTAAGTAGTAGTAAAATTAATTTAATTGTTTAATTTGTTTTTTAAAAACAAATATTTATTTTTCTTTATTATTGCCCATTACTTATCAGTTCAGTGTAAGTAATTTTTTTCGCACAAATCGTGTTTAAGGACTTTAGGGAGTTTTTATATCGTCAATATTTGAAAATTCGGATATAGTGAACCCTCGGCTATAGCGAACTTCTGAACCAGTCCGTTGAGGGTTCGTTATAACGGGGTTTGACTGTATATTGAAAGTTATTAAAAAAGGCAGCCTATGTAAGCAAGCATCTGCTGTTTTTATTCATTGTCCTCATTTTTGAGTACACGTCTTTTTTCAAACTTGAAACTTATGTATTTGGAAACATAATAAGTATTCGAATGTACTCAAAAATGAGAACACTTCACTTATTTTAAAGTACCTATTTTTAACAGTGTAAACTTCGTATAAGTTAAGTACCCAGTCACTATTGATCCATTTGCTTTTTATTTAACCCTTTAGTGCATAGTGTAGCATGTATGCTATACAACTTTAAAATGACCGCTAGTTACATCCGTTGTGTGTTATGTTAATTATTATAGTATTGTCACATAGGGAACCATATGCCTAGTTCGTATAACCGTCGCAAGGTCCCTTTACTTTATAAAAAGGATTGTTATGAAGACAATCAGTTGGTTCGAGGTCTGTTGTTCTAAAATTAGCTCCTGACGGTGAAGCTTTCGAAGATTGTTTTATTACTTAGTGTATAATCTGGCTCTACAAAAAATCCTAGATAATTCCAGAAGTATGTAGATTGTATTTAACTATATTTCCATACTTTTTGAAAATTATTTTAGTAATTACACATGATGTTGCATATACGCTGCACAATGGTTTTAATTCGTTATTTAACTAAACAGGAACTTAGGATTTTTTTTGTATATTTATGGGGTTTTGTAAAGGGGCAAAAAGAAAAAGAAAAAAAATTTCATTAAAAAAAAGAAGAAATCATGCACTAGAGGGTTAACCCAATAAGATTCCCAATAAGGTCCAAGGCCAAAAAGAAAACGAAAAAAAATTCATTAAAAAAAATAAAAAAGCATGCACTAGAGGGTTAACCCAATGAGATTCCCAATAAGGTCCAAGGGCAAAGAGAAAACGAAAAAAAAATTCATTAAAAAAAGAAAAAATCATGCACTAGAGGGTTAACCTAATAAGATTCCCAATAAGGTACAAGAGCAAAAAGAAAACGAAAAGAAAATTCATTAAAAAAAAGAAAAAATCATGCACTAGAGGGTTAACCCAATAAGATTCCCAATAAGGTCCAAGGGCAAAAAGAAAACGAAAAGAAAATTCATTAAAAAAAAGAAAAAATTATGCACTAGAGGGTTAACCCAATAAGGTCCAAGGGCGAAAAGAAAACGAAAAGAAAATTCATTAAAAAAAGAAAAAATCATGCACTAGAGGGTTAACCTAATAAGATTCCCAATAAGGTACAAGAGCAAAAAGAAAACGAAAAGAAAATTCATTAAAAAAAAGAAAAAATCATGCACTAGAGGGTTAACCCAATAAGATTCCCAATAAGGTCCAAGGGCAAAAAGAAAACGAAAAGAAAATTCATTAAAAAAAAGAAAAAATTATGCACTAGAGGGTTAACCCAATAAGGTCCAAGGGCGAAAAGAAAATTCATTAAAAAAAGAAAAAATCATGCACTAGAGGGTTAACCTAATAAGATTCCCAATAAGGTACAAGAGCAAAAAGAAAACGAAAAGAAAATTCATTAAAAAAAAGAAAAAATCATGCACTAGAGGGTTAACCCAATAAGATTCCCAATAAGGTCCAAGGGCAAAAAGAAAACGAAAAGAAAATTCATTAAAAAAAAGAAAAAATTATGCACTAGAGGGTTAACCCAATAAGGTCCAAGGGCGAAAAGAAAACGAAAAGAAAATTCATTAAAAAAAGAAAAAATCATGCACTAGAGGGCTAACCCAATAAGATTATAGTTCAACCCAACGACATTAAACCACAGATCTTCAAGATCAATATTTCTTAACATTTCACTCGCTCACCTAACCTCCATTTCCCTTCCAACCAATCCCACATCCACCCCTACACTTCCCTGTATCCCGACACTAATAAAGCACATCACCTCTGAACCAAGTGGCATGTCCTTATTTAAATGCGCCCTTAAGAATGAGGAGCAGCCCCAGTCCCGTAATGAGCAAGACCGTCCAGAATCGTAACGAATGGTTCGACTCGGCGCTTGTGACAGGACCCACTGACTTTGTTCCCGGCTTGCCGCTGCCATTATCTCATCGCATCAGAACACCCATCCATAACGGACTTTGGAGGTTACCCAGCGGTGCTACTTTGTTCTATTAATTGTCGCTGCAAATTTTTAAATGAGCCGAGTTCACTCTCGCCCCCCTCCTCGCTATTAACGGGTTTCCGTCTCTTGGCGTGTAATTTGTGAAAGTGGCGAAGAAGTTGGCTTCCGGTGTGCCTCCACTTCGGGGATTGATCAAGATTTGGATTCTGGGGTCTTTTTTTTTTTCGAGAGAGACAGTGCAGTTAGTGATGAGCGAAAATTTATATTTTTTTTGTGCTGTAAACAGCAGAGCAATGGCAATACTAATAATTGGATGTGAATAAAATTGTGTACACATGTGGGAAAAGCTTTATTTAACAAGATTTTTTATTTAATAATTGCTGAATTGCCCGCCGTTGCCCGGGAAAAAACTGCTGCCTAGGAATGAAACTCTCTTTGGTACTAACACCAAAACTAACACACACACATATATATATATATATATATATATATATTTTTTTTTTTTTTTAATTTACTTTGTTAATGAAGTACATTTTAGCAAAGAATTACATTTCTAGGTGTTTTAATCCAAGTCCAAACGTCTATTTATTTGAGTATACAAAAAAATTGTGGTAGTTTGATACATGAAAACTTCTGTAAATAAACTAGAAAAGTCGAATTATTTAAAAATATTCTTGGGATTTGTTTAGAATAGAATCCTTTTAATACATTCCAATGAAAAAATTAGAAAAAATTCTTATTTATTTAGTTTTTTTTTCAATGTTTTGCAAAGTGGGAAAAATGGGTTTTCGAATTATTAATGTTAAATAATAGAAATTTCGTAAAAATTTAACGATCTTTGGCGAAAGTACCATCAGTCTACAAATATAACAAAAACTAATTGCAATATATTTAACACTGTTTATGTGTTAATATAATGAAGTAACATTCCTTTTTTTTTAAATAAACTGTCAACAAAAGAATATTTCTATAAAAACTGTGCTTGTTTTTCAATAATTGAAACAGAATGTTTTAAATGAAATAAAAAAAATCATTTGCGTAACAAATTAAAAATAACGTTAATACAGCCGAGATTTCTAAATAAAATAAAACAAGTTATAGCAGATGTTCTTTTTTGAAATATAATTATTAATAAAAAAAAAGGTGAATTTTTTTTTTCAAAATGGCGCGTTACAACTTGCTTTTAGAATAGACTGTTATAAAACGCTCCGTTAATAGTTCAATATACTGTAAAAAGTTCAATGTAGTTATTCATTCTATT
Organism: Troglohyphantes excavatus; assembly: GCA_963932185.1. Classification (NCBI taxonomy): domain Eukaryota; kingdom Metazoa; phylum Arthropoda; class Arachnida; order Araneae; family Linyphiidae; genus Troglohyphantes; species Troglohyphantes excavatus. The sequence continues at coordinate 10,596,733 of OZ010676.1, read as the reverse complement.
TTATTTTATTCAAGTTACTAATTTGACTTGAAATTTTGTTCTAATAATGCCTTTTTACACAAAAAAATCCATAATTTTCACTCAGGACCCAAATTACTCCATGTATGAATCGTAGTAGTATGTTATCTTAGAAAAATAATGAATAAAAATATTTATAAACATTAGAATTAAATTAAATATACGATTATTTTTCCAATAAATAAGTGAACACTTTTGTAAAACATTTGTAATTTTATATTTTTTTTCCATAATAAATCGACTATGAACGACAAAAATCGAGTTTTAAGACCCATTTTCAACCACCTTATCCTATTCGATTTTAAAATAAGTCATCAATTGAAACTAAAACGAGATTAATTAGAATTCTTCAAAATAAACAACCATTCAACAATTCGACGAAGAATAACAGAAAGCATTTTATTCTTACGACTGGAGATGTACACTTTTGAAGTTTCACGAAACCATTAAAATCAGAATTTATTAGATTGGAAAACCTTAAACACCCTTAACGAACTCCTTCACGCGATAAAATTGTAAAAATAAAACTATCTTGAAGCACGCTAATTAAATTATTAAAAAAGCGCATAAACAATCCTTAAGTACCAAATTGCACTGTTAAAAATAAACTACCCAAACAGCACAATGTATAAAATCCCTTTAAAAAGCAACATAAAATTTTATGTAAAACAATTCTTTGTCTAAGCAATTTTCTCATAAATCAGATTCCTCCGAAAAAAACCGATTGAGAACTTCAGTTAATGTGGTACTCTCGAGCTTATATGTTAATAGGAAATCGATATTTATAATGCAAGTCCAATATCGGGACAAATTGTTGCCCCAGGATAGATTCCCGTTATCGCTGGTACGAAGATTCCTAAACAAAGCTCTTTCCTTGCTTTACGTAGAACTGGCACATCTAATTGAGCATTTTAGATTGATGAGACGCCATAGGACTCGGATAGAGTGAATTGAAAACACATGTTATGACAAGAATAATTACAAACGCACATGTCTACGTTGCCATGGTGATATATCTCAAATGACAACATGCCAAATGCAAGATTACTCATGCCGCAATGATGAATGGTGCATCGTGCAATCCCAGATTGCGATGAAACGGCTGTGCGTGGTTCGGCAACTGAAGATGCACGCAGTCCGGAGCATGGGTTTCTGTCAACATGGGGACCGCACGAAAAGTCCGGCTGCAAATTACAGGCTGTCAATTATTCCTGTAATGATAGGTAGTTAGGCTGAAAAACAACGGGCTTATCATTCGATTATTAATGGTAAATATTTCGCGGACAAGGGAACAAGTTGTAATTATTCGGGAGGATTGGTACAATTCCATAAAGGAATTGTAAAAGTGTTTGTGTTTTTAGTTGATGCTGGACTGGGTGTTTTGATGTCCAGTTAGCGTGCATAATTTAAACACTTCTGGCTTCTGTTTAATACAGTAGAACTCCAATTATCCGGATCAATTGGAACCAGATCCCATCCGGATAATCGAATATCTGGATAATTGAATAATTAACGAAATAATGGTTATTTCTTAGTAAAAAACAGAAATTTGTATTCGTATATAATGTCTGACCTGTTTAATACAGTATAACTCCAATTATCCGGATCAATTGGAACCAGATCCCATCCGGATAATTGAATATCTGGATAATTGAATAATTAACGAAATAAAGGTTATTTCTTAGTAAAAAAGTTAAATTTGTATTAGTATATAATGTAATTTAATGACTATTAAAAACAATATCATTCACAGATAAAAAACTTTTAAAATGTGGATTTTGCTGATTACTTTTTTTCCTTAAAGCGATCCGGATAATTGGCTATCCGCTTTGTTTGATCCGGATAACTGGAGCTCAGATAATTGGAGTTCTACTAAAATTAGGAATGTGATAAATGTGTTTATGTTGATAAGGTGTTTAAATTTAAAAGTACCTTTGCTTGAACTATTGTAAATTAGTCTTATTTGTACTAGTGCAAAGTACGATTGTAAATTACGCTTGAGACTATTGCAAGCTCTAAATATATTTTTTAAAATCATTTTAATTACGTGTCTGACCTACGAAATAAATATTAAATAACATAGGTATCGGCCCTAAACTTAAACAATATAAAACGAATATGACATGAGCCCCTCTACATTCAAAACTAGATAGGTTGTATCAATTTTCATAATTTTTACAGGAGACAGGAGGATTTAAACACATGACTTTGAAATAATTTTTTAGACTGAATTCAGACACTTTTGGTTAATATCGCCTTGCAAGGTGATGTAATAGATTCAAAACTTGATAGAGAAAACATTATCGATTTTGTGAGAAAATGTGGGTTTATCTGGATTTGATACTGGAGGACTAACATACTTTATAAGAAATGTAGGCTTTAAAAATGACATTAATTTTTTTTAAATGTGGGTGTTTTTTTAGTTTTGACAGGATAGTTTGTTTAATATATAATATTAAAAACTTAATATCTATAACTCACTTTTCAATATATCACGCTAATGCCGTTAATTCCAACCTTTAGATGGCTGTGGTTCCTTGATTTAAAAGCTAGACATTGCGCGGATCACCACTGTATGTTAACAGTAAAAAACATTCAAGATCAAATTATACATGTAATTCAGGTATTAAATACTATGTGTTTTAATCAAGTTATTGATAAAAAATCTATTTAGCTTAATTATTTTATTTTAATTAGATAAGATAGCTTTCGATAATAGTGAAATCATGTGAATTTATTTGATTTCCAATATTTATGATTGTATTTGAAATGGTATCATTTCACCAACTTCTTTATTCTTAGGTAATGCAGTATAAATGTAAATTAAAAATCTATCCCATTTACATTTCCAAAAATATATATTTAATAAAAACAATAAATCAGCAGATATACAATAGCAAAGAAAAGTAGTACTTTTTCAATAAAATATGAAAAATAATTCATTTCTGATTAAAACCTATAAAAACGGAATACCAACAATGCGCAACATTATATTTATTTTGTATTAAAAACTTGTTGTTTTCTCAATAGATTGTTTTCGCATAAGAAAAGAAAACATTATGCCGACTCTTTTATTATTGTTTACTTTTAAAAGAGAATGACAAAAACATTCTGCACTGTAAAATAAAGGTGCTTAAAAATAAGTACAAGAACATTCTCGTTTTTCTTTGACTACAGTTCCATCATTAATGAGCGATGACGTACTAATACTTAAGTAATCCTACTTTCGCAAAAATCAGCAGTGTGATTTAATATTACTCATCTCAGATTCTGCTCAAGCCATCTTAACAAAGCGACTTGACGAACTTAAAAAAGCTGTTCAGAAAATGGTTGTCCACATTCTTCGATGTCGATTGCTTAAATGGAAACTCAGTTATTACAACTCAATTATCTTACTTCCCATTCTATTGGCACACCTTTTTAACATTTCTTCTGTTTATAACTTCTTCATCGCCATGATAGTTTAAGGGAAAAGGCTATCAACTTAGGAGCCGTGATAAGCATCAAATGTATTCAAAAATGAGTACATTTTACTGATTTTGGAAAAACTATTCTTAACAGTGTGATTGTTCAAAATTTCTATAGACCACTTCAAACCCTCTCTAGGACCATCAGTGGTCCGTGGACTACGAGTTGAGGACCACTCCGCTAATGCAATGAAAAATCAATTTATTTGAAAAAAATAATATATGTTTATTGACTAATATATGTTTATTGAATAATATATGTTTATTGAATAATATATGTTTATATACTAATATATGTTTATATAATAATATATGTTTATATACTAATATATGTTTATATAATAATATATGTTTATATAAAAATATATGTTTATATAATAATATATCTTTATATAATAATATATCTTTATATAATAATACATGTTTATATACTAATATATGTTTATATACTAATATATGTTTATATAATAATATATGTTTATATACTAATATATGTTTATATAATAATAAATGTTTATATAAAAATATATGTTTATATAATAATATATGTTTATAAAATAATATATGTTTATATAATAATACATGTTTATATACTAATAAATTTTTATATACTGATATATGTTTATATAATAATATATGTTTATATACTAATATATGTTTATATAAGAATATATGTTTATATAAAAATATATGTTTATATAATAATATATGTTCATATAATAATATATGTTCATATAATAATATATGTTTATATAATAATATATGTTTATATAATAATAAATGTTTATATAATAATATATGTTTATATAATAAGATATGTTTATATAATAAGATTTGTTTATATAATAAGATATGTTTATATAATAAGATATGTTTATATAATAAGATATGTTTATATAATAATTTATGTTTATATAATAATATCTGTTTATATAATAACATATGTTTATATAATAATATATGTTTATATAATAATATATGTTTATATAATAATAAATGTTTATATAATAATATATGTTTATATAAAAAGATATGTTTATATAATAATATATGTTTATATAATAATATATGTTTATAGCATAATATATGTTTATATAATAATATATGTTTATATAATAATATATGTTTATATAATAATATCTGTTTATATAATAACATATGTTTATATAATAATATATGTTTATATAATAACATATGTTTATATAATAATATATGTTTATATAATAATATATGTTTATATAATAATAAATGTTTATATAATAATATATGTTTACATAAAAAGATATGTTTATATAATAATATATGTTTATATAATAATATATGTTTATAGCATAATATATGTTTATATAATAATATATGTTTATATAATAATATATGTTTATATAATAATATATGTTTATATAATAATTTATGTTTATATATTATAATAATATATCCCAGCAAAAAAAGTCACCATAAAAACTTCATCAAAATTTTGAAATTGAAGGTTTTATGCAGGAAAACTGCAGTTTTTTTGAAGATCTATAAAATTAAAGGTTTTTGTTTCGATGTCCTTCATAAAAACTGAAAAAACCTTCATAAAAACCTGCAAAAAAACTTCAATTTTTAATCATGAAGGGAAAATGCAGATATTTTAAAGGTTTTTATGCAGGAAAATTAAAAACTGCAAAAAAAACTGCAGTTTTTTGTTTCAATATCCTTTATAAAACCTTCAAAAAAACCTTAAATTTAACAATTTTTATGAAGGTTTCATGCTGACTTTTTTACTGGGATGCTTGTAATAAGCTTTTTAAAATTCCAAACTTATTTTTATTAATTAAAACATCGATCTTTGAGCAGACCTATTTCTTTGAGGAAGGAGATAAAATCTTTAAATCGCTGACATTGTATCAAAACGCCGTCAGCAGATTTACAGATGAAAGAAATCACACTCAGTTCCCCATTTCGAATCAATAAAGAGATTTATTTCCTTTAGGAAAGAAAATCGGCGAAGAAAACGTTTGAAGTAACTCGAAATCCTCCAGAATAACTGAAATAATACTCGGGATCTTTTCTTACACAATCGCAGAAATCAAAGGCTCTCAAATTTCTAATTAGATATAGAGGGTGTATGAGAAGTATCTTTACAACTTTGACACCCAATGAAATCTAAAAGTAATAAGAAAACTGAGTTATGTTAGTCGTATACGTACACGGTAAAAAAGGTACTTAAAAAGGAATTCCTGTACCTACTCGTTTTTCTTTGAGTACAATAAGTAATCGCACTTTCTCAAAATTAAGCAATTTGATTTAATATTGTTATTGTCAGCTTCTGTTTAAGCCATCTTAACAAAGCGACCTGACAAACTTAAAATAGTTGTTCAGAAGATGGCTTTTCACATGATTTGATGTCGATTGCTGAAATGGAAACTGAGTTATTACAACACAATTATCTTACTCCCCATTCGTTTGGCACACTTTTTAAACAAGTCTTCTGTTTTTAACTTCTTCACATCGCCCTGGTAGTACAACGGATAAGGAATTGGATTGCGATGCCTTAAAATCTGGGTTCTATCCCCGGTAAATCTTGATTGTAATTGTTGATATTTATTGAAAGTGATTTATGAAGGCAGCCTATGTAGGCTACTATAGCTCTTTATAATCATTGTGCTTATTTTTGAGTACATGTCTTTTTCAAAATTCGATGCCATGATAAACATCGAATGTAATCAAAATGAGTACATTTTACTTATATTTAAATATTTATTTTTAGCAGGGTAATAGCAACACATGACGTTTTATTTGAACGCTGTTTTTTTCCAAAACCACTAACGAACCATTCCAAAACCATTAGCGCAATGGACTTTCTTCTGAGGATGGGTGTATGGGAATTATCTTTACAACTTTAACAAGCAATAAAAGCAATAAAGCTTTCGCATGTACATGTAGATGCAAAACATAAAGTTTTATTTGCAAACAGTTTTTTTTAATAATTTTTGTTAACATTTTTGTATTATTAATTTTCATCAATGAGTACAAATAACACTGCATTTGTCCCTGTTACATGTACAAGCTAAACAATATAGCCATCGTATGTCTTTTATGTTTTATTGCGTGTTAAAGTTGTAAAGATACTTATCAGTATTACTATTTCTGCTAACTGAAAAGTATCATTCAGGAACTGTATATTTTCTACAATTATTTTATCATATATTAATATATAAGTACGCTTTTTAAAGTATTGAAACGGATTTTTATGTGGCCCAATAGTCTGGTGTTTTTAAGTTACTATACAATAAAGAATCTCATAACCTAAATTGTTTTTTTAACTATTTCAATTAAAAGTTCTTCAACTAATTTTTAGAAAACTACAGCTAAATAGAACTTAAAGGTTTATAACTTAACGGTAACTTATAAATTAAACAGTTCAACACTGTTGAAAATAGGTAATTGAAAATAAATAAAATTTACTTATTTTTGAATACATTCTATTTTTATCATGGATCCGAATACATAATTTGCTATTTTGAAAGAGACAAGTATATAAAAAATAAGTACAATAGTAAAAATGAATAAAAAGAGCAGATGCTAGGCTACATAGGCTGCATTCATAAATAATTTTCAATAAATATCGACAATTACAATCAGGACTCACTGAGAGTCGAACCCAATCTGCAGGCACCGCTGTCCAAAGCCTTATCCGCTAAGCTACCACAGACACGTGAAGAAGTTATAAACATAAGTAATGTTAAAAAGGTGTGTCAGAAGAATGGTAAATAAGATAGTTGAATTGTAATAAATCAGTTTCCATTTAAGCAATCGACATCAAATAATGTGGAAAACCATCTTCTGAACAAATATTTTAAGTTTGTCAGGTCGCTTTCTTAAGATGGCTTGAACAGGAGCTGAGATTAGCAATATTAAATCACACTGCTCATTTTTGAAAAAGTACGATTACTTAAATTTGAGTTCGTCATCGCCCATTTGCGATGCAATTGTACTCAAAGGAAAACGAGCATGTTCAGGTACTGTTAAGCACTTTTTTTCACTGTGTACATATAAAGATTCGAATAATGCAAATAGAAAATAATTAAAACTTATTAAAGATAATCTCTTATCTTGCTACTTCTGAGATATTTTAAGTGTAGATCATTAGAAATTCCTCGAATTTTATCTTTCAGCTGGGTTTCTTTTTCATTTTTTATCTCTAATCATTCTTGTTAAGATTATGGTAATGAGATGTCAAGAAGCTGTTAAAATGATTAATGGTTTTCTTAACATCTTATTGTTTTTAGTTTATGAACTCTAATCCCAAGCTTGAAGTTATCTAAAGACTAACTTTGTTAAAAATTCATTTTTAAAAAAGTATATCAAGTGTATTATTCTACAATCTAATCTTTCACACTTTATTAAAACTCTTTTAATGACATATTTCAGTTTTATGGTCATATTTCAAAATAATACATTTATCAAACATAAATTGACAATATGTATTGTTCCAAAAATAAACTCAAATAAACTTGTTCAAAGCTGCAAAAAAAATCATGAAATGTCTGCAAAATATATTCGTAGTATATAATATAAGAATTTAGTTTATGGAATATGTTTATTTTATAATCATTTTGTGTAGTTTTATTGAGAATTCTATATCGGTTTTCTGTCTTAAGTATTAGGTTCTGATTTGTGTTATACACATAATCATCTTCGTCAAATCAATAGTGTATTGGAATAATACTTAAAAATCGATAAAACAATTCGTAGTATTTAATAAAAGAATTTAATTTAAGGAATATGTTTATTTTATAATCATTTTATATAGTTTTATTAAGAATTTTAGATAGGTTTTCTTTCTTAAGTATAAGGTTCTGATTTGTGTGAGACACATTATCATTTTCGTCAAATCAATCGTTTATTGGAATAATACTTAAAAATCGATAAAATATATAAAAAATATTTAGATTTCAGGATCTATTTTCGGATATATATGTTTTCAATGCTAATCCTTTTCTAAGATACATATGCACTGTAAAAAAGGTACTTAAATATGAATACCTGAATCTACTCGTTTTTCTTTGAGTACAATTGCATCGTAAATGAGAGATAACATACTCAAAATTTTAGTAATCGTACTTTCTCAAAAATGAGCAGTGTGATTTAAATTTCCTGATCTCAGTTTCTGTTCAAGCCATCTCATTAAAGCGATCTACCAAATTTATAATATTTGTTCAGAAGATGGTTTTCCACATTATTTGATGTCGATTGCTTAATTGGAAACTAAGATATATATGCACTGTAAAAAAGGTACTTAAATATGAATACCTAAATCTACTCGTTTTCCTTTGAGTACAATTGCATCGTAAATGAGTGATGGCATACTCAAAATTTCAGTAATCGTACTTTCTCAAAACTGAGTAGTGTGATTTAAATTTGCTGATCTCAGCTTTCATTCAAGCCATTTTAACAAAGCGACTTGCCAAACTTAAAATAGTTGTTCAGACGATGGTTTTATACATTATTTAATGTTGATTGCTTAATTAGAAACTAAGTTAGTACAACTCAACTATCTTACTTCCTATTCTTTTACCACGCCTTTTTTTTTTTAAATATTTTTATAATTTCTTCAAGTCGACCTGGTAGATTAACGGATAATGATTTGGGATGCGGTGCCTGGGGATCTGAGTTCAATTCCCAGTAAATCTTGGTTGTAATTGTTGACATTTATTTAAAGTGGTTTATGAAAGCAGCCTATGTCGGCACGCCTCTGCTATTTTTATTTATTTTTACTCATTGTACTCATTTTTGAGTTTATATCTTTTTCAAAATTGGGAGCCACGATAAACACCGATTGTAATCAAAAATGAGTACATTTTACTCTTTTTCAAGTACTTAATTGTAACAGTGTGACCATCGATATTCTATTATCAACGAATACTCTTTGAGTCTTCCATAACTGTCTTTAGTTTGATTTCTAACAATCGCTCATGCATTAACGGATAGACCTTGACAAATTAGTGGAACAATTACTTAACCAATATGCAGTCGCAGCCTTCGAAACCTCCCTGCCTCTTTTCGGCTATAAAAATCACCCTAAAAATGTTCCTGCAATGGTTTTAGGGTCGATAAATCACAGACTCTCCACTTTCGCACATGGAACATAAAACTAAGACTCCAAGAAACGATGCAGGGGACCTCACATTTTATAACCCGTTGGTTTCTTTTTACTTTTGCTTGTTTACTTATTTACGAAATAATGTCAACAAGCGCGTGTTAATCCAGCTAAAAAACGCCTCGTTTCTTTCCTGTCTCCTCTTTCTACCTATACTTTTAAAAGAGGGGATCAAGTTGAAGGATGGGTCGTGTTTTACCTATAGCCACTGCAAATATTCATAGGCCTATGAAAGATTCATAGAAGGTTATCTTTGAAACTTGAGGTACATTGAAAGTTGAAATACTGAGACGAGAGTTTTCTATTAGGCACTTTGCCATACATTTGAGAGAAAAGTAACAAGCGCTTGCCAATCCTGTTGCAGAAATTCTTGCTTCATTCTTATCTATTTTGTTCCTTCCATTTAATATTTAAAATAACTTGTAACTTGATTTCCATATGAAATCCTAACATCTTATTAGATTTTTACTGGTTAGTGTGAATGTTGAACATATAGAATGTTGATGACCTATTTTAAACTCCATAGATACTGATACACTAAGATTAATAAAAAAATAATGCAAATAATAATAATAATTAATAATAATAATAATTCATAATAATAATAATTCATAATAATAATAATTCATAATAATAATAATTCATAATAATAATAATTCATAATAATAATAATTCATAATAATAATAATTCATAATAATAATAATTCATAATAATAATAATTCATAATAATAATAATTCTAATATTAATTAATAATAAAATAATAATAATAATAATAATTAATAATAAAATAATAATAATAGTTAAAAATAATTATTATTAATAAAAATAATAATAAAAGTTAAAAATAATTATTATTAATAAAAATATTAATTATTATTAATAATAATAACTAATAATAATTGTTAATAATAATAAAAATATTAATTATTATTAATAATAATAACTAATAATAATTGTTAATAATAATAAAAATATTAATTATTATTAATAATAATAACTAATAATAATTGTTAATAATAATAAAAATAATTAATAATAACAAAAATAATTAATAATAACAATAATTAATAATAATAATGACAATTAATAATAATAATAATAATAATAATAATAATAATAATAATAATAATAATAATAATAATTAATAATAATTAATAATAATTAATAATAATTAATAATAATTAATAATAATTAATAATAATAATAATAAGTATTATTATAATTGTTTATAATAATTAATGATAAAAAGAATAATAATAATTAATAATAATAATCAGTATTATTATTATTGTTTATAATAATTAATGATCAAAAGAATAATAATAATTAATAATAATAATTAAAAAAAAATTAATAATTAATAATAATAGTAATAATTAATAATAATAATAATAATAATAATAATAATAATAATAATAATAATAATAATAGTTAATAATTAAATAATAGTAATAAGTAATAAGAATAACAATTATAATAATAACAATAATTAATAATAAAATAATAGTAACAATCAATAATAAAAATAAGAATAAAAATAAGAATAAAAATAAGAATAAAAATAATAATAATAATAATTAATAATAAAAATAATAATACTACTTAATAATAAAATCAATTCTTAAATAAATTTAGTTTTACTTAACTATCCTCAAAAATGGGGTACCTTTAATAAGGTTTCCAAAAACAAATAAGACTAGTTACAATCTTATAAATGTGTTACAATTATTTTTTGAAACTTTCAATTGCAACAAACTCTTATCAACAATCTTAAAAGTATCGTCGTGTTAAAATTCCAGTATTAATTTCCTTTAAAGCAAATGTACATCAAATTGCATATTCCTCAAAATTAAAAAACATAAATTCATATCATTTGAAATATATTTTAATTAAGGTTCGTGTTTTCTTAAATAACTTCTATAAACTGAAAAATAACAGGCAAAAGTCTGCACCTGGGTAGAAATGCGTTCCGTGGTAGGTATTACATATTTTGAGTATTTTACATAACTTCTGTCAGAGGTACTTATTCCCTTTCTAATTACTTCACTTCACTATTTGGAATAGAAAAGATTATTTTAATGTGTTTTCCGTCTGTCAAACAGTTAAGAAAACTGTGTCGTAATTACAAGTAATTATTCCTTTGCACTACAAGAACAACTTTGAAATTTATGTTCTTTTAACGGAACACTTACCCAGTTTCTGTTCTATTTCTTAAAGTCTGGTGCTACTAGATGACCAAAAGAGTAATCTGTTTTAGAGGTACTGTTAAAAATATGTATTCAAAAATAAGTACAATGCACTCATTTTTGAATATATTCGAATTTATCATGTCTCTGAAAACAAAAGTTTCAGTTTTTAAAAAATACTTGTACTTAAAAATGAGTACAATGGGTAAAAGTGAATAAAAAGAGCAAATGATATCCTATCTAGGCTGCCTTCATAAATCACTTTCAATAAATATCGACAATTACAACCAAGACCGGGTTATAAACAGAATATATAAGATATAAACAGAAATTATGTTAAAAAGGTGTGCCAAAAGAATGGCCAGTAAGATAGAATTGTAATTAATACTGAATCGTACTTACTCAATTTCCATTTAAGCAATCGATATCAAATAAAGTGGAAAACCATTTGCTGAACAACTATTTAAAGTTTGTCAGGTCGCTTTGTTAAGATGGCTTGATCAGAAGCTGAGATTAGCAATATTAAATCACACTGCTCGTTTTTGCGAAAGTACAATTAATTAAATTTGAGTATGTCATCGTTCATTTACGATGCAATTGTACTCAAAGGAAAAAAGATTATGTGTAGGTACTCACTTTTAAGTACCTTTTTTACAGTGAAGGATTTGGGTTTCCACCTTTTTTTCAAAAGAAAATAAATAAATATAAATTTATTTCTACTTTAAAAAACAAAATTCCTTGCCCCACTCAATTTCTCACTTCTATCCAACATAATTTCTTATACTATCTTATAGCCATGCCTATAGGGCTGACAAAAGTGCTCCTGTCAGTTCCTATATCTCACCTTTAAGCCTATTTTCAGTTATTTCCGTTCTTTTTATGGAATAATAATTCCCATTCCTCTTCTCCCCAAAATTATTTGGTCCTCCCAGATGACAAAAATACTAATTATTTGAGCATTAGCAAGATAACAAGCTAAAGAAAGAACGGAGTTTTTAAGCTCAATAAAATGCTATTCGCATTGATTTTAAAGATCATATTATTACTAAAAGGTTAAAAACGGATACAAAAGGTTACAAGTACGTTCCAGGTCAATTCTCGGACAATTGAAAAATCAGCTGTAGAGTTGTTTTTTTATAAAGAGATCAAATTAAAATGATCCGTATTCTTGAAAAACTTAATAAAAATGAAATAAACAATGTAAAAGTTAATTATTCTAAGTGGTAATGCTGTACTTCAACTTCATGTTGCGTTACAATATTTATTCAAACTTCAGCCTGCATTATTACTTTTGATAAAACTTTAAAATTATTCTTCCTTATAATAATATAGCATTATCGCCATTTAATAAATCCGTCAACACAAATTTAATAATTTTTCTGCTTATATATTTCCTGTCAAATGTGTCATCGTATTATAAATATATTTTTAATTAATTAAAATTGTTTTTTTTAAACAGATTGGTAATCTTGAGTAAAAGATCTATTGCTATCAGTAATATTATATAAATATTTTTTATTCATTATTATTATATTTTTTATTTTATATAAATATTTTTTATTCTAATACTAATAAAAACAAGTTCACATAATCTAGTGCATCAATGAACGAATCGGTCTAATATTATGGATTTAAAAAAAAGTCAGTATACAACTTTTATCAAAAACCTGCGTAAAATCTTTGCAAAACCTTCATGCAAACCTGCAAATAATTTTATAAAACAACATTTTTTTTAAAGTTTTTAATTTATCCGTATAAAACATTTGTAAAACCTACATTTCCCTTAAAAAGTTTCCATGCTGAATATTTGACATTAAACCTTCATAAAACCTTCAATTTCACAACTTTCATGAAGGTTTAATGCTCGAACAAGTCAAGTACTTCAAATACAAAGTTTACAAACAACTCAAATTATTAATGATTATTATAATTATTAATTATTATTATAATTATTAATTATTATTATAATTATTAATGATTATTATTCATTATTATTATAATTATTAATTATTATTATAATTATTAATTATTATTATAATTATTAATTATTATTATAATTATTAATTATTATTATAATTATTAATGATTATTATTCATTATTATTATAATTATTAATTATTATTATAATTATTAATTATTATTATAATTATTAATGATTATTATAATTATTAATGATTATTATAATTATTAATGATTATTATAATTATTAATGATTATTATAATTATTAATTATTATTATAATTATTAATTATTATTATAATTATTAATGATTATTATAGTTATTAATGATTATTATAATTATTAATGATTATTATAATTATTAATGATTATTATAATTATTAATGATTATTATAATTAATAATGAATTTTATAATTATTAATGATTATTATAATTATTAATGATTATTATAATTATTAATGATTGTTATAATTATTAATTATTATTATAATTATTAATGATTGTTATAATTATTAATTATTATTATAATTATTAATGATTGTTATAATTATTAATTATTATTATAATTATTAATGATTATTATAATTATTAATGATTATTATAATTATTAATGATTATTATAGTTATTAATGATTATTAAACTTATTAATGATTATTATAATTATTAATGATTATTATAATTATTAATGATTATTATAGTTATTAATGATTATTAAACTTATTAATGATTATTATAATTATTAATGATTATTATAATTATTAATGATTATTATAATTATTAATGATTATTATAATTATTAATTATTATTATAATTATTAATGATTAGTATAATTATTAATTATTATTATAATTATTAATGATTATTATAATTATTAATGATTAATATAGTTATTAATGATTATTATAATTATTAATGATTATTATAATTATTAATGATTATTATAATTATTAATGATTATTATAATTATTAATGATTATTATAATTATTAATGATTATTATAATTATTAATTATTATTATAATTATTAATGATTGTTATAATTAATAATGATTATTATAATTATTAATGATTATTATAATTATTAATGATTATTATAATTATTAATGATTGTTATAATTATTAATTATTATTATAATTATTAATGATTGTTATAATTATTAATTATTATTATAATTATTAATGATTATTATAATTATTAATGATTATTATAATTATTAATGATTATTATAATTATTAATGATTATTATAATTATTAATGATTATTAAACTTATTAATGATTATTATAATTATTAATGATTATTATAATTATTAATGATTATTATAATTATTAATGATTATTATAATTATTAATGATTATTATAATTATTAATGATTATTATAATTATTAATGATTATTATAATTATTAATGATTATTATAATTATTAATGATTATTATAATTATTAATGATTATTTTAATTATTAATGATTATTATAATTATTAATGATTATTATAATTATTAATGATTATTATAATTATTAATGATTATTATAATTATTAATGATTATTATAATTATTAATGATTATTATAATTATTAATGATTATTAAAATTATTAATGATTATTATAATTATTAATGATTATTATAATTATGAACTCAAATTTTTCAAACAGTAACATTAACTGTTATTTACTTTTAGTTTTTAAACGGTGGCATAATTTTATTTATATAGATTGTATTGTATTTTTTTTTATCGTTTTTTTTTTTTTTTTTTAGCTTTATAGTAGCATAACATCATTTCTAGAAAGCAGCAATAGTTACTACCAGCAATTGTTTGTGAAAGTAAAACGACCTCGCACGCACTCGAATCTTAAAAAATCCGTAAGTTTAACTAAACCCTTTATTAGAAAAATAACATTTTTACCCATCTCAAATCTTTCTCATTGGTAAACTTATGATTTGGGTTTCGATTTCTTAGAAGAAAATCTTTTAACTCCAAAAAACTTTTTTAACCAAGAATTAAGTAAAAGTTTTCTTCCTCCAGGGCAAAGAACTCTTTTCAAAAGAGTGAAATGATGTTTCTGATGGGTTCGAACTATATGAAAGTACATTTATTTTATTTCTGAAGCTAACCCTTCAAAAAATAGTTTATTAACTTATTTTTTAAATGCCTTACATGAAAGCGATTTTTGCAATACATCCTTACTATAAAAATCCATATTGGACACTATGCCAATAAAAGAAGGAATATAACTATATGAGTTCTTTCCATACATATTATGCTAAATATGTACAAATTCATACTTTGAGAGTACATATTGAAATATAGTTGGCTTTAAAAGAGTTGGAGATCTAGTAAATTTCCCTATTAAAAATTCATGCAATTAAGGAAATGTGTTTTAAAACTCGATTTTTGAAGTTCGAAGTAAAATTTCTAATTGGAAAAAAATTAAAAATTACAGTTGGTTTATAAAACTGTCCACTTATTTATTGTAAAAATAATGCAATATTCTTATTTAATTCTAAGGTTTATAATATTTTTAATAATTGAGGGATTTGCTGTCAAAAGGAGGTAGCTCCATCTATTCAAGTTTGCAAAAAGCCGTAAAAAAGTTTGAAAATTCAAAATTCCAAGTTGTGTGAAGATATTCTTTATGATCAATCTTCTTAATTGTTCCTACATATTATGACAGTAATTTCACTCAAAAATATATCATCTAGGTGACAAGTTGGATTGTTGGAGCTACCTCTTTCTTGCAACCAAATAGATGCTATGTCTACCATTAGAAAAATATTTCACAAAAAAATACAATTTACTATAACATAATTTTATTTAAAGAAAACTTCAATTGAAATACAGCATATGACTTGGCTTTAAAAAGAGAAAATTACACTTTTAATCATCACACTCCCGCTCTGTAACGTCCGCTTCATCTGCAGCGTTGTCTAGTCAATTGAGTAACGCGAGAACTAACGATTTACGAACCCAGGCCCGGACGCATATTAACTACCTATACACGAGTAGACGCATTGGAAAATTTCGAGCCTTCTGATTCGTCGGTTTCACTACGTAGCTGTGACGTCACATTATTTTCTCATCCATAATATTTTTATTTGCATTGTTGATGGAAAACTCCTTTATTTACTTTTATTTGTTTGTTTTTACCTGAGGTTTTTCGTCCAAATGTCCGTATTTTCGGAAGATAAACTTCCATCCTCATTTTCAAATGATAATCTTATTTTAAATTTAGATATAATTTTTATTGCGACTAACTACGCCGTGTTGTTCGCGTGTATTCCTATAATCCATCCAACAACCCCGAATTTAATTGTTACATGATTGCTTTTTGGTTATTTCTCAACTGAATATATTTGTTATTGAAAGATATATATACAAATATAATTGTAATTTTCAAATGCAAAAAAACTTCATAATTCCAAAATATTATGTGGCGCCATCTGTGAGATGGATGAGAAATAGTGTGACGTCACAGCTATGTAGTGAAACCGACGAATCAGAAGGCTCGAAATTTTCCAATGCGTCTACTCGTGTATAGGTAGTTAATATGCGGCCCGGGCCCACTTTGCCCCACCCCCGCCCTAACGACTGGAGCTACATCTTTCTGGTACCAAACGAACAAGTTTTTTTTCACCACAAGAAAGTTCATGTAACTCCAAATTCCCGTAGGTTGGAGCTACATCCTTTTTACAGCAAACCCTTCAATTATATTTTAAGTGGAACCAAATGAAGTAAAATGGGAACCCTGGGGGAATTTTGGAATTTTTCGTATAAAAAGGCATTATTAAAAAAAAATTTAGTCAAATAGGTAACTTAAATAAAATAGTACAAACAACAGCCTTTAAATATTAAAAATCATTATATTAATTATTAATGCACTGTATTTATTCCTAAAAGCAACCATATCATTATTAGAAACTCAGGTGCAAAATACTTGTTATCAAAATAAAATTTTCTGTTTTCATATCCGCAAGAAAGGTGGATCTCTGTGGCTCTCAAAATTAACATGGATAACTTATCTGACCATTAAATCCAAACACCTGTAATGGAAGCTTCGTTATTTATCCACTAGGGAGACTTCAAAATAATATATTATATATAATTATATATAATATATTATATATATTATATATAATATTGATTTATTAACCCTAACCTTTTTGTTTTCTTAATATTCCAATAAACTAGTATAACTTTATCAGTTAAGTTAAGATAGAAATTATATATGGCAAATAAATTGAGAAACACACAAAAATATGCTGCAAACTGTTCAAATATAAATCCTGAAATTATTATTTAATGAACAGAGAATAACAAATATGTATTAAGTTATGCGTGCACTGTAAAAAACGGCGCTTCAATCATCTTACTTACCATTTTTTTAGAAGCTTCCGTGGCCGAGCGGTTAAAGGCGTCAGCTGGGAATCCGAGGATTCCCGGTTTGATCCTAGGCGATGGACTTGACACAGGAAAGTAAGTAAAGTAGTGATCTTGTGATCGGAGGGTTGCCAGCTTCGCTACAAAATACTAGAAAAGTCGTCCAGAACATCCGCAAAAATTAACGGCGTGTATACGCGACTGGTGCACGATCGGGATCCAAAGTCCCGACGTCTATTGAAGGCGTTGTGTGCCAGTTCAGGTATTTCCTTGTCATCTGACCATGGTTCTACAATAACGAGGTGCATGTATGAATGTTTGAGTGAATGTGTATGTGTTCCCGGGTCTTTCCTTCGAGATAGACCCCGAACCGTCGCCAATAGCCCCACTGTGCAGCTCTAGTGCGACGTAAATTAACCAAACCAAACCCATTTTTTGCACACCTTTTTAACATTACTTATGTTTATAACTTCTTCATGTTGCCCTGGTACCTTAACAATAAATCTCTGGACAGCGGTGCCTGCATATGTGGGTTGGATTCTCGGTAAATCTTAGTTGTAATTGTCAAGATGTATTGAAAGGAATTTCTGAAAACAGCCTATGTAGGCTAGCATCTGCTCTTTATATTCAATTTTAATCATTGTACTCATTTTTAAGTACAAGTATTTTTCAAAATTGAAACTTATGTATTCGAAGCCATGATAAGCATCAAATGTATTCAAAATTAGTACATTTTACTTATTTTTGAATACCTATTTTTAACAGTGCGGCATTTATTTATGTGGAAAATATTACTTTAATAAAATATTCACTTACAAATTTAAATTACATTAAAGAAGTTTGTCAAAAAACAGTTCTTTATTTAAA
This sequence comes from Troglohyphantes excavatus, assembly GCA_963932185.1. Taxonomy (NCBI): domain Eukaryota; kingdom Metazoa; phylum Arthropoda; class Arachnida; order Araneae; family Linyphiidae; genus Troglohyphantes; species Troglohyphantes excavatus. The sequence continues at coordinate 10,577,710 of OZ010676.1, read as the reverse complement.
CCATATTGCACACACGATGTTTCCAAGACTCCATCCCATTCATTTTGAGCCTTTGACTCCAGCAAAAGATTAAAATTTTTATTCATTTGCTAATATCACCAATCTCACCTTAATTCTTTCACTTTTCCCACAGAAACAGTTTTTCTTCTCTTTTTTTTTCTTGTAACTTTCTAACATTTTCCAGTCGAGCGGAGGCGGTAATTACTTCGATAGCAGGCAGTTTTCTCTTTAGCTATTTTAACTACTATTTGGAATAGCGTAAGAGTAACTATCTATGATGACCCTAGATTTCCCCGTCTAAAGCTCTGCTGCCCATTCTACTTCACCATCTAATTAGCGCGAATTTTCGAGATCGCGAAAGCTAATTAAAAACGAGTGCGCTTTTCTTTTTTGCCGTTTTTTTTTTACCTTCTTGCTTTGTAGTTCAGGAACTCATTTTTGTCGCCATTTTTTTTTACTTAAAGAACTTTACTCTCTAATTATCAATACAAACTCACTAGGGGGGAAATTTTTGAAGTATTTATTGTCCTTTGAAGAATCGGAATGATCACATTTAATTCGCCAATTAAAATAAACGTTTAGATTCACGCGTCGTAAAAAGCACGCTGCATTTAATTGCAGGGGTACACTTGAACTTCTTGCACTCCTGTTTACATTATTATTTCGAAATGTATATTTTTTCCCTCGTTTTTATTCCTTAACGTTAATTATGAATGGATCGTGTAACAGAAAAAATGTGTACTCTGTAACAATTGCGTAAAATTTGTTGGTATATAATTTCAATTTGTTTAAAAAATTAGCTATTTGACACCAGTAATAACGAATTTATATTTAATTAGATTGGAAAGTTTCCCATTAAACAAAAAAATCTAAATAAAAAAAATAAGAATTTTAGCTTATATATCAAATAACGATAATAACGAATTTGTATTTAAATAGATAGAAGCATTTCCTATTAAACAAAACAAATCTAAATAAAAAAAAATATTTTATCTATAAAATAACGATAATAACGGATAACTAATTTGTATTTAACTAGACAGGAACATTTCCATTTCCTATTAAACAAAAAAAATCTAAATAAAAAACATAAGAATTTTATCTTATATATAAAATAACGATAATAACGAATAACGAATTTGTATTAAAATAGATAAAAGCATTTCCTATTAAACGAAAAAATCTAAATAAAAAAATAAGAATTTTATCTTATATATAAAATAACGATAATAACGAATAACGAATTTGTATTTAACTAGACAGGAACATTTCCATTTCTTCTTAAACAAAACACAATCTAAATAAAAAAAATAAGAATTTTATCTTATACATATATAAAATAACGATAATAACGGATAACGAATTTGTATTAACTGGATAGAAGCATTTCCTATTAAACAAAAAAATCTCAATTAAAAAATAAGAATTTTATCTTATATATAAAATAACGATAATAACGAATAACAAATTTGTATTTAACTAGACAGGAACATTTCCATTTCCTATTAAACAAAACACAATCTAAATAAAATAATAAGAATTTTATCTTATATATAAAATAACGATAATAACGAATTTGTATTAACTAGATAGAAACATTTCCTATTAAACAAAAAAAATCTAAATAAAAAAAATAAGAATTTTATCTTATATATAAAATAACGATCATAACGGATAACAAATTAATATTTAATTAGATAGAAATATTTCCTCTTAAACAAAAAAAAATTAAAAAATAAGAATTTTATCTTATATATAAAATTTTAAATCCTGAAAATGTGTCCGAAAATCTGTTTATTTGTGGGTTTGTTGCTTTGTTTGTCAGTACAAAAAAGGCTCCGTAGAGAGATTAGAAAATGTAGAACTTTCAAATTTATAAAATATTTTGCTTGAAATATTAGAATTTTAACATGATCATTTTCAAGTTCCTACAATGTTTCTATCGAATGTTATAAAAAAATCAGTATATCCCAGCGAAGTTTCACGATGTGGCAACAGTAATATAGTATAGTTAACACTAATAAGGAATAATCTAATATCCTTAATAATAAAGGGATAATATATTAATAATAAAAATATAAATCTATTTGAATGCAGTTTTTACAAGTAATGCATTCGTAACTACAAAAAACTCCTTTTTTCTGTCCATTTCCAAACTCATTTTCTCAATCCATACTCCTTAAAAACGTTTTAATATGTAAATCACACTTGAAGTTGATTAATATTGATTATTATAATTGTCCATTATATAAAAATTATAGGTCTTTGTAAATATTTAAAATTATATTATGGTATTGTAAATATTTATATGTAAATAATAGGTATATGTAAATATTTATTATTATATTAATATAAAATAATAATAAAATATTATTAAAATAAAATAATAATTTATTTTAATAATTTATTATTATAAGTAAACTATTTATTATTAAAGTCCAAATATTTATTATTAAAGTCCAAATATTTATTATTATAAGTATATTTAAATATGTATTATTATAGGTATATATAAATATTTATTATTATAAGTATATTTAAATATGTATTATTATAGGTATATATAAATATTTATTATTATAAGTATATTTAAATATGTATTATTATAGGTATATATAAATATTTTTTATTAAAGTAGAAATATTTAATTTTATAAGTATATGTAAATATATATTATTATAGGTATATGTAAATATTTATTATTAAAGTAGAAATATTTATTATTATAAGTATATGCAAATATGTATTATTATAGGTATATGTAAATATTTATTATTATATTATTAAAGGTATATGTAAATATGTATTATTATATTATTATATTTATATGTAAATATGTATTATTATATTATTATAGATATATGTAAATATTTATTATTATATTATTATAGGTATATGTAAATATTTATTATTATATTTATATAATAATACACAGTAGATCCTCTAATAATTCTGGCAATAGTAATTACAATTCCACAAACATTAATTAAAATAAACATTAGAAACCAAAATATAATTGATGACGTTGGTGCAATAACCTGACGAAAAACACACTTCTTACATTTATGATACAAAAGTACAGTTCATTTTCCCTTATATCTCTATAGCCATTGATTAGAGCTGTCTGGTTCTTGCTCCAATCTCGATAGAGGGTCTTTTTCTTTGTAGGAATAAGTGAAAAAGTATAAATCTGAAAAAGTATAAATCTGAAAAAGTATAAATCTGAAAAAGTATAAATCTGAAAAAGTATAAATCTGAAAAAGTATAAATCTGAAAAAGTATAAATCTGAAAAAGTATAAATCTGAAAAAGTATAAATCTGAAAAAGTATAAATCTGAAAAAGTATAAATCTGAAGAAGTATAAATCTGAAAAAGTATAAATCTGAAAAAGTATAAATCTGAAAAAGTATAAATCTGAAAAAGTATAAATCTGAAAAAGTATAAATCTGAAAAAGTATAAATCTGAAAAAGTATAAATCTGAAAAAGTATAAATCTGAAAAAGTATAAATCTGAAAAAGTATAAATCTGAAAAAGTGGAGCTGTCTTATTATTTTACCCAAGTCGTGATCATATTCTAGTAAATTGCGACGTTATGTTAAAAAAAGACTATATTTTAGAGCAAGAATGTGTTTAATTGGTTAAAACTGCATATCTTATGGGTTTTTATCTCTATTTTATCTACGAAATAATGCAGGTATATTTTTAATTTATTACTATTAAAGATATGTTATCTTTTAAACTTTAATGGGACTTCTTTAATGAGAAATTCTAAATTTGTATAATCGATTATCACTGGAAGAAAGAAAATTTATATATTTTTTTTATTATTTGTCGTTATTTCATTTATCCCCGTGCGAAGAATGGGTATTTTTGCTAGTCATGGATTATATTAACATGCTGATCAAGGCCGGTGGTGACCGAACTGTAAGAGTATCTATGATAACTCAGCATCCGAAGGGCGCGGGTTCGATCCCCGTCATATGTGTAGCGATCTGCTACTCAGTAAGTTGACAGAATAGTTCCTTTCGCGCATTAATAAATATCCAACGAGTAGAGGGGACTAATGCACATTAAATCCGTCGTGGTCCAATCTCGTTGACGTTGCGTATCGTCCTTGACATCTGACAATAGTTCTAAATCACGGTTTGGTTTGTTTAATAAACGACACACTAGAGCTGCACATTGGGCCATTGTCGACGGTTCCGGGCCTATCTCGAAGGAAAGACTCGGGAACAATGCCCCGTATTTTTTAACCATGGTCAGATTACGAGTACAACACCTGATATGCGCCCGACGCAACCTCAATAGGTGTCATATCATTGGACGCTGATCATATTTAAAGTGCACCAATCCCGTATACACGCCGTATAAATTATAGGTAAACTCGGACGACTTATTGTTACTTCGCAGTCAATCTGGCAACCCTCTGATCCCAACTTCATTTCATTTTTAAAAAAATTTGCCAAGTCTCTTCTAACTCGCTACCCTCTGGTTGCTAGCCGACGGCGGTACCTGGGGGCTACAGTCCCTACTATAAATCCCAAAGCTGTGTTACCGGGACTTTCCTTCGGAATAAATCCCAAACCACATAATCTGAGAGCCCATTGTGCAGCTCAAGTGTAGCGTTATTCCAACTAACCCATACACAGATCGAATTTATAACCACCTACTGTTTTATTAAGTTATATGCAAATATGATAACAGAGAAGATGTTACACCGTTAAAATTTTCAGTTCACCGATGTACCATATATTGGTGCAAAACAGTGATCTGCAGCAAATGACACCATATTATTGTGGTATCTAGGTTGAACCAAAATTTCTTTATAAAAAAAAGAGGTTTCACCGATAATTGTTCAACCTCTTTAACTGCAACCGAAATTTTCGCTGTCGCTACATCAACAAGCCGAGTAATCCCATCCAAGAAACACAGCGACGAATAAGGGCCTCCGTGGCCGGGTGGATAAAGGCGTTCAGATATGAATCAGAGGATTCCTAGTTCGAGCCCGATTGGTGGACTTGACAATGAAAAGTAAAACAATTTTGATCTAGGTTTGTCAGCTTCACTACAAAAATACTAAGAAAACTCAAATTTTGAGTTTTATGCAACGTTATGAGTTTTGGTGCAACGTTTCACCACTAAATGGTATCCGTGGTAGCACCATAAAATGGTGAAACTAAGCACCAAATGTTGGTTCCAGCTAAATGGGTACCAAATTTTGGTGCAATATCGTAATAATATTTAACAGTGTACTTTTGCACCCACACGACAAAATTGAAAAACCATCCCTAAAATGTCTATGTGATTTCTTACAGTTGCCTTCACTTCCAGCCTTAACGAAGCTCCCGCTTAATATTTAATTCCGAATAGATATTCCATAAAGTGTCTGAAAGATCATTCTTGAGAAGTTCCCCTACTCCAGGAACTTCATAACTAAGCTCATTACCAAACTTTGACTTCGTTAGATTGTTAATACCTTATCCGATAGCTCCATACTAGATTAAAAATATGAATAGGGGACGCAATGTACATAAATTTAAACAAGATTTCAGAGTAAATAACTTTTGATGGGGACGAGGTTTAATTTTATGTGTCACGAATTTCAGAATAAATGAATATGCGATAAAGTTGCAGCGCACTTAATAGCTTGTAGAAGACTTCTATAAATATCTCATCTATTCGTAATAGTGTTTTAAAGATGGTATACGGCGAATCGAATTTCATTTGCTACATGGAGGATTAGGAAATTCAGTATTTAATATTTTTGAAGTCTAAAGTGAGATAAATTACCTGGGAGATGTAATACAAGCATAGTTATATGAGTTACATATAGATGTGATTATAATTTAAATGAGTTTAAAATGTATAGGAAGTAAACTTATTAAATGTTTATACTTTATATATGGGATATTTTCCTGTTTTGTTATTCTTGTCTAAATTTTAAGAGAATTTTAGTAAATGTCACATTTAAAATCAAATTAACAAATTATGAGGTCTGAAACATTAGTCATCTTATGAGAGTATATTTAATAATGCCATTATAATGCAACCATAATAATTCATGTTTTTGAATTAAAGATGTGAAATACTGAATCAGATCGGATATGTTGAATTGACGGATTGCCTGATCATTCAGATTTGTTTTAAAACATAAATACAAAATAGAACTCTCATACAATTCATACAAAAAGAACTATCATACTCTGTTAAAAATATGTGCTTAAAAATAAGTAAAATGTACTCATTTTTGATTACTTTCGATGTTTATCATAGCTCCGAATACATAAGTTTCATTTTTAATAAAGAGTTGTACTCAAAAAAGAGTAAAATGAATAAAAAAGCAGTTGCTTGTCTACATAGGCTGCCTTCATAAATCACTTTCAACAATTACAACCAAGACTTGCCGGGAATCGAACCCAATCCGTCTACCTGATGTCGTCCGCCATATCCGTTCCAGGGCCATATCCGTTGTATACAGTGATGTGAAGAAGTTATAAACAGAAGTAATGTTAAAAAGGCGTGGTAAAAAAATGGGCAATAAGATAATCGAGTCGTAATAATTCAGTTTCCATTTAAGCAATCGACCTCAAATAATGTGGAAAACCATCTTTTGTACACCTATTTTAAGTTTGTCAGGTCGTTTTGTTAAGATGGCTTAATCAGAAGCTGAGATTAGCAATATTAAATCACACTGCTCATTTTCGCGAAAGTACGATTACTTAAATTTGAGTACGTCATCGCTTATTTACGATGCAATTGTACTGAAAGAAAACGAGTACGTCGATGTACTCATTTATAAGCACATTTTTTTCAGTGTACAATTCATACAAAATAAACTATCATACAATTCATACAAAATAAACTCTCATACGATTCATACAAAATAAACTTTTATACAATTCACACGAAATAAACTCTCACGTGATTCATACAAAATAAACTCTCATACAATTCAAACAAAAAAAACTATTGGTGTTTAAAAAATAGTAATCTTTTACATTGTGTTAAGTGGACGTAGTACACCAAAAGAAAAATTATTTGCTAAAATTATAGTTTGGAATTTTTTTAAATACATTTTCAAAATTCTATAACTGTATTCATTATTTAATGAGTTATTTGTTATACTGGATGTTATACTGGATGACAGGTATGTTTTTTAAGGAACGAAAAATCGTTTTTTCAATCGTTCTTTTTTTCAACTTGTTATTTCAACTCAATCGTTTTTCGTCAGTGAATAGTTTTCCCTGATATTAAGTTTTTCGAAATGCTAAGACTTTTTTTAATTATTAATAGTGAAATACCTAATTTTTTAAGCAAAATGTAAATTGTGTGTATATTATAAATTGGTATGCTAATTATCTCTGTGAATAGTAGTTTTATTTATTTTTTTAGAACAATTATTAAAGTCAAATAATTTGAGTTTTAAAGAATTTTTTTGTGTTATTATAAATAAATAATTTTGTTACTATCAAATACATGTAGTTTAACAAATTTTAATACCAATTCCTTTGTATTATAATTCAAAGCATCTCAGAAAAATTATTGATGAAAAAAATATAAATATTTAAAAAAAAGCTTTAAAATATTTAAAAAGTTTAAATTTTGAAACAAAATACAAACAATTTGGAATTTTTGTATAAAATATTATTAAAAATAATTATAAAAAATTATATAAAATTAAATAATATACATTAAAATGCCTCTGACCACCTCCTTTATAGAAATACATTAATCAATGCTGTATACATGCATGGTGTTAACGATGATAAAGAGCCCCCTCCCCCTTTCCTGGCCCGCCGCACCGGGAGGGGGGGGGGAGTCCACCCCCTTCCCCTTAAATAATCTGGAAACCATGAAAGTTGGGAATTTTAACTTCTAAAAACACCGAGATGGAAAAATGTATGCCTGAAAAAAATTAATATTATTCACAAATGAAAGCTAGGGACGATTAGAAATTGCCCAACTTGAAAGGTTACATTTAAATTAAATCTCAGAACGGACACTGCATTGGAATATGAGTGCAACAAATCAATTCTTGTGAGAGAACTGTTTAATATTACCTAAAATATATATATAAAACGATGAAAAATGTCGATAAGTTGGAACTGGAAATTTTCAGCACTATTGAGCAGGAAATTTCGAATAGTTGAGTTGAGAATTTCGAATCGTTAATTTGTAAAATTTCTTATTTTAACCCCCCCCCCCGAAAAAAAATAACGACACTGCTGAAACACCTTACCTGTTCTTTAAATAAACGAGAACAGCATGTTCTTGATATTATAAAACGTCGTTCTTTCATTTGCTGGGTATGTCATTATCTTTAAAACAGATTACAGAAGAACTCCAATTATCAGGATCAATCGGGACTAGATCCCATCCGGATAATCGATTATCCGGAAAATGGGATGTTCATGAAATAAAGATTATTCCTTAGTAAAAAAAACGATTTTGCTACTACTTTAGTATGTAATGCAATTTAATGTAATGCAATTTAATGACTATTAAAAACAATTTCATTCACCGATCCGGATCCGGATAATTAGCGATCCGCTAGAGTACGGAAAATTAGAGAGTTCTATTGCAGATGTTCCCAATTAATAGTATGCCATGGACCCCTAGCTGGAACTAAAATAAGACCGGGGACCCCTTTTTTCATATATGCTCATGGAAGTCCTTCCTCTTTCTGGGCATGTATACGTTCCAATTTTGTTTGACCATGAAAATGGAGAGAAAGACAATTATGAAATTGTACAAATTATTTTAATTGGACACTGATTTTACTTAGAATATGGACGCAAATTTATCCAGCAAATACGTTGGAAAAATAACCCCACAGTCAGAAATTGATTTATTTTTAGTCTCTTACTTGTACAATAAACTCTTATTTAAATTCATGAAAACGTTGCAATAGTCACATAAATTAGTTACTGCACTGATATTTCAACTGTATGGAATGAGTGAGGTCTTTCATTTTTTTTAGTTCATAAAAAAAGGTACTTAAAAATGAGCACCTGAACCTACTTTTTTCATTGAGTACAATTCCATCGTAAATTAGCGATTACATAATTTAATTTCAGTAACCATACTTTCTCAAAAATTATAAGTGTGATTTAATATTGCTAGTCTCGGCTTCTGTTTAAGCCATCTTAACAAAGCGACCTGACAGACTAAAAATAATTCTTCAGAAGATAATATTCTGCATTATTTGATGTCGATTTCTTAAATGGAAACTGAGTTATTACAACTCAGCTATCTTACTTCCCATTCTTTTGGTACACCTTTTTAACATTTATTCAGTTTATAACTTCTTCACGACGCCCTGGTGGTACAACGGACTGCGGCACCTAAGAATCTGGTTTCTATTCCCGGTAAGTCTTGGTTGTAATTGTCGATATTTATTAAAAGGGATTTATGAAGACATCCTATGTAGGCTAGCATCTGCTCTGTTTATTCCTTTTTACTCATTGTACTCATTTTTGAGTGCATATCTTATTTAAAATTGAAACTTTTGTATTCGGAGCCATGATGTACTCGAAAATGAGTACATTTTACTTCTTTCGAATGCCTACTTTTAACAGTGAAATTCTCGTGACCCCGCGGACCCTATTGATCCGCGGACATATCTTTTGTGAACCACTGTTCTAATGTATTTTACAATTCACCATCAATTGTAATATTGATTTTTACATTTTGTTCCTTTTTACTCATTGTACTCATTTTTGAGTGAATGTCTTATTTAAAATTGAAACTTATGTATTCGGAGCCTTGATGCACTCAAATATGAGTACATTTTACTTATTTCAAATACCTACTTTTAACAGTTGAATGCTCGTGGCCCCGCGGACCCTATTGATCCGCGGACATACCTTTTGTGAACCACTTTTCTAATGTATTTTACAATTCACCATCAATTGTAATATTGATTTTTACATTTTATTCCTTTTTACTCATTGTACTCATTTTTGAGTGCATGTCTTATTTAATATTCAAACTTATGTATTAGGAGCCATGATGTGCTCAAAAATGAGTAAATTTTATTTATTTTGAATACCTATTTTTAACAGTGGAATTCTCGTGACCCCGCGGACCACATTGATCCTCTGACCATCTTTTGTGAACCACTGTTCTAATGTATTTTACAATTCACCATCAATTGTAATATCAATAAATACAATCAATCCATACTTAATATATATTACCATTTCTAAGAACCTATTCTATCCATTATACACAGAATCCGCACATTCTCATGCAAATCCGAAAATTGTCTGTGATCAAATGCAACATTTCAATAATTACGCACACAAACCCGCGGAATTGTTTGAAATCACGATTCCCCCCGCCACATTCCGTATTTCCATAAATTGCATTATTTGCACACAACAAGCGAAACCTTTTGTTTTATTAACGTTGGAGGGGACCATGATTGTCATCTTCAGCTTCCGTGAGAATGGTTAATTACTTGCGTGGGGGAGGGGGGGGGGGCAGATTGTGAGGTGTGCGTGACGAAAGCGGAGACTAGCGAGCCGAATCTATTCGTATCGCTCGAGGAGGCGATGGATTCGACTACTGTCCTGGTGTATCCGATAGATTCTAGTACACCGATCGTTCTATTCGGCGTGCATTGTTGCAATGACTCGTTTGAGGCGTCAAATGGTTTTCAACGCGAGGCAGCGCGTTTAAAGGGATTGTTTCTGAAAATTTATAATAAAAATAGAATATGTAATTAAAGGGAATGAGGGAGGTATTTAACAAAAATGAAGTTTTCAGATATTTGACCATATAGTTTTCATTTCGTTTTTGTTTGTGGTTACAACCTCATTTATGACGCTAGTATCTTTGTTAATGAGGCTTCTTAATTTAGTATTTGTTTGTGGTTACAACCTCCTTTATGACGCTGGTATCTTTGTTAATGAGGCTTCTTAATTTCGTATTTGTTTGTGGTTACAACCTCCTTTATGACGATGGTATCTTTGTTAATGAGGCTTCTTAATTTCGTATTTGTTTGTGGTTACAACCTCCTTTATGACGCTAGTATCTTTGTTAATGAGGCTTCTTAATTTCGTATTTGTTTGTGGTTACAACCTCCTTTATGACGCTAGTATCTTTGTTAATGAGGCTTCTTAATTTCGTATTTGTTTGTGGTTACAACCTCCTTTATGATGCTAGTATCTTTGTTAATGAGGCTTCTTAATTTCGTATTTGTTTGTGGTTACAACCTCCTTTATGACGCTGGTATCTTTGTTAATGAGGCTTCTTAATTTCGTATTTGTTTGTGGTTACAACCTTCTTTATGACGCTAGTATTTTTGTTAATGAGGCATTTTAATTTTGTATTTGTTTGTGGTTACAAACTCTAATATCTCTAGTATCTTTGTTAATGAGGCTTTGCTTTTTTATTTCGTATTTCTTTGTGGTTACAACCTCCTTTATGACATCTTTGTCAATGAGGATTTTTAATGTCGTATTTGCTTGTGGTTACAACCTCCTTTATGACTCAAGTATCTTTGTTAATGAGGCTTTTTCTTTTTGTATTTGTTTGTGGTTATAACCTCCTTTATGACACTAGTATCGAGGCTTTTTCATTTCGTATTTGTTTGTGGTTACAACCTCATTTATGACACTAGTATCGAGGTTTTTTCGTTTCGTATTTGTTTGTGGTTAAAACCTCCTTTATGACTCTAGTATCGAGGTTTTTTCATTTCGTACTTGTTTGTGGTTACAACCTCATTTATGAAGCTAGTAATTTTTTTAATAAGGCTTCTTAATTTTGTATTTGCTTGTGATTACAACCTCCTTTATGACCCTAGTATCTTTGTTAATGAGGCTTTGCTTTTTCATCTCATATTTGTTTGTGGTTACAACCTTCGTTATAACGCTAGTATCGAGGATTTTTCATTTCGTATTTTTCTGTTGTTACAACCTCCTTTATGACACTAGTATCGAGGCTTTTTCATTTCGTATTTGCCTGTGATTACAATCTCCTTTATTACGCTAGTATCTTTGTTATCTTAAACCTTGTGAATAAATGAACATGAAAAACTCAATAACTTATAATTGAAATTGTAAATATTCTCAATAAAAAAGTATGTTTTATGTAGCCAATAGAAAACTAAAGTAATGTGCGTTTAAAGAATGAAATCGTTTATTCCAAACTCAAGTTTTATATTGGTGCTTACGGAAAATGGAAGTCCCAGAATGAAAGAATTATCAAATTGTGAGACGCACTTCAAACATTCTTCTGTTAAAGATGGATTTACTAAACGAGGTTTTGAAACCATTTGTACAGAAGCTGAGATTAGTGATATTTAACAACATTGCTACTTTTTTCGAAAATACGATATTTGTATTTGGATTCGTCATCGCTCATTTACGATGAAATTATACTTAAAGAAAAACGAATAGGTTTAAATACTCATTTTAAGTACCTTTTTTTTACAGTGTCCTGACTGTTAAAAATAGGTATTCAAAAATAAGTAAAAATGTATTAATTTTTTAATACATTCTATTCTTTTCATGCCTCCGAATACATAAGTTTCAATTTAAAAAAAGACATGTACTCAATAATGAGTACAATGAGTAAAAATTAATAAAAAGACTAGATGCTAGTCTACATAGGCTGCCTTCCTAAAATACTTTCAATAAAAATCGACAATTACAACCAAGACTTACGGGAAATCGAACCCAGATCTGCAGGCACCGCTCTCCAGAGCATTATCCGTTAAGTTACCAGCGACGTGAAGAAGTTATAAACAGAAGTAATATTAAATAAAGGGCTGCCAAAAGAATGGGAAATGAGATAATTGAATTGTTATAATTCAGTTTCCATTTAAGCAATCGACATCAAATAATGTGGAAAACCATCTTCTGAACAACTATTTTAAGTTTGTCAGGCCGCTTTGTTAAGATGTCTTGAACAGAAGCTAACATTTCCAATATTAAATCACACTGCTCATTTTCGCAAAAGTACGATTACTTAAATTTGAGTACGCCATCGCTCATTTACGATGCAATTGTACTTAAAGAAAAAAGGGTACGTTCATGTACTCATTTTTAAGCACCTTTTTTTTACAGTGTAACATCATAACATTATATAACTTTCGGGTTATTTATTTTTACATCACTGTTACATTAGATGCAATAAAATGTCATGTATAATGGGTTAATTTATAACACAGTCCGATGATTATATAACTAACGGGAATTGGGTTTTTATCGATGAACTATTCCTTCTTCCAAAGACTCCAGTATAATGTACAGGACAACACAAGACGGAATAATGTCCTTTTCTATTATAAATCATCTCGTGAACAACTATTTTAAGTTTGTCAAGTCGCTTTGCTAAGATGGCTTGAACAGAAGCTGAGATTAGCAATATTAAATCACACTGCTCATTTTTGCGAAAGTGCGATTACTTAAATTTGAGTACGTTTACGATGCAATTATACTCAAAGAAAAACGAGTAAGTTCATGTACTCATTTTAAGCACCTTTTTTCACATCGTCCTTTTCCAGAGAAATGATATCAAATATAAATGCCATTCCCTAATACTCTAATATAATACTTTATCAGAACCATAAAACTCTTCATTGATGCTCTACCACGGATATATAAAACCATTGTACGTTCCAATACAAAAACAAAAATCCCCTATATAATGACCACCCGCTCAGACAAACAACAGGATGTCGAACTTTCCACAGGATTTGCATCACTGCGCTTCCGAAACTCCCTTCCGGACACCTGAGGACAGAGAAACTGGATAAAAAAAAACGGGATTGCCTTCGCAGCCGAGACATCGATACGCACATATCCCGGGGACGAAAAAATCGGGAAAAGGCTGCTCCCGAAAAAGAAGAATCTGTGTCCAGGGTGGCCGAATAACCGAATTAGTGAATTCTCCCTTATCAACGTGGGATGAGATGTCCTCGAGCAATGTTTCCGGTCATAGGATCGTTAGGGAGGGAGTAGGAAGTTTTTATGGGGCCAGGACTGGTACTGGCCATCAGTAAGCTTGTAAACACGGATTCAATGCACAAAGCAGGGGCCTGGGGAATGGGTGTTGGGATTGGAGTGTGAATCATGGGCCCGGGTACTTTTCAAATTGGAAAAGTAAAGGGAGTTTTCACAATGGGGAGGGTTTATGTGTGGAGCAGGATTGGTGGCTGAAAAGCAATGCTTTGTATACTTTGCGGATAAATGAAGTTGATAACACCTTATTCAATTAAGTTAGTTTATGGAACAATATAGGTATGTATTTAATAAATAATAATTTTTGTTAAATTATTTATATTTGATACACTGATAATTTCCTTTATAATATAGAATTTTTTTTATTGGTTTGGCATTTATAATTATATAAAGTATTCTTGAGAAATTTGCAAATGTGTGGAGCAGAATTGATGGCTAAGGAGCACTGCCTTTGTATACTTTGTATATAAATAAAGTTGATAACACCTTCTTCAATGTAGTTAGTTTATGGAACATTATATGTATGTAATTAATAATAAGTTTTATTAATTTTTTTTATCTTTGATACACCGATAATTTCTTTTATAATATGGAATTATATTTTTATTGGTTTGGCATTTATAATTATATAAAGTATTCTTGAGAAATTTGCAAATGTGTGGAGCAGGATTTATGGCTTAAAAGCACTGCCTTTGTATACTTTGTGGATAAATAAAGTTGATAACACCTTCTTCAATTAAGTTAGTTTATGGTACAATATATGTATGTATTTAATAAATAATAATTTTTGTTAAATTATTTATCTTTGATATACTGATAATTTTCTTTATAATATAGAATTTTTTTTTTATTTGTTTGTCATCTCTAATTATCTAAAGTATTCTTGAGAAATTTGCAAATGTGTGGAGCAGGATTGATGGCTAAGAAGCAATGCCTTTGTATACTTTGTGGATAAATAAAGTTGATAACACCTTATTCAATTAAGTTAGTTTATGGAACATTATATGTATGTAATTAATAATAAGTTTTATTACATTTTTTATCTTTGATACACTGATAATTTCTTTTATAATATGGAATTATTTTTTTATTTGTTTGGCATCTCTAATTATATAAAGTATTCTTGATAAATTTGCAAATGTGTGGAGCAGGATTAACGGCTAAGAAACATTGCATTTGTATACTTTGTAGATAAATATAACTGATAACACCTTCTTTAATTTGGTTAGTTTATGGAACAATACATGCATGTATTTAATAACAATTTGTATTCAATTATTTATCTTTGATATTCTGATCATTTCCTTTATAATCTAGATTTTTATAATTGTTTTGCATCTCTAATTATAGACAGTATTTTTGAAAAATGTTCAAATGTGTGGTGCAGGATTGGTGGCTAAGGAACACTGCCTTTGTATACTTTACGGATAAATAAAGCTGATAACACTTTCTTTAATTTGGTTAGTTTATGGAACAATATATGTATGTTTTTAATAATAATTTGTATTATATTATTTATCTTTGATATTCTGATCATTTCCTTTATAATATATATTTTTATAATTGTTTAGCATTTCTAATTATAGACAGTATTGTTGAGAAATGTTCAAATGTGTGGTGCAGGATTGGTGGATAAGAAACACTGCCTCTGTATACTTTGTGGATAAATAAAGCTGAGAGAGAGATAACACCTCCTTTAATTTGGATAGTTTATGGAACAAGATATGTATGTTTTTAATAATAATTTGTATTATATTATTTATCTTTGATATTCTGATCATTTCCTTTATAATATATATTTTTATAATTGTTTAGCATTTCTAATTATAGACAGTATTGTTGAGAAATGTTCAAATGTGTGGTGCAGGATTGGTGGATAAGAAACACTGCCTCTGTATACTTTGTGGATAAATAAAGCTGAGAGAGAGATAACACCTCCTTTAATTTGGATAGTTTATGGAACAAGATATGTATGTTTTTAATAATAATTTGTATTATATTATTTATCTTTGATATTCTGATCATTTCCTTTATAATATATATTTTTATAATTGTTTAGCATTTCTAATTATAGACAGTATTGTTGAGAAATGTTCAAATGTGTGGTGCAGGATTGGTGGATAAGAAACACTGCCTCTGTATACTTTGTGGATAAATAAAGCTGAGAGAGAGATAACACCTCCTTTAATTTGGATAGTTTATGGAACAAGATATGTATGTTTTTAATAATAATTTGTATTAAATTATTTATATTTGATACACTGATAATTTCCGTTATATTATAGAATTATTTTTTTTGATTTTGCATCTCTAATTATAGACAGTATTCTTGAGAAATTTTCAAATCTGTAGAGCAAGATTGTTGGCTAAGAAACACTGCCTTTGTATACTTTATCGATAAATAATGTGGTTATTTAAAACTTTCTTTAATTATGTTGGTTTCTGAAACACGATAAGTATATAGTATAAGATAAGTATACAGATAAGTATATATATAAAGTACAAATCTAAATATTTAAATATAATTTGTATTAAATTAAATTATTTAACTTTGCCACACTTATAGTTTCATTTATAATATAGATTTTGTGATTTTTTTAAAATTAGTTTTACGTCTCTAATTACTGACAGGATTTTTGACAAATTTTAAGACGGTTAGAAATTGATTATAATATAGAAACATTTCGTGTTTAATAAATATTTGTTTACCACATATAGTTAAATTGGTAAAAAGAAGAAGCGTAATTTTTTTTATTAACATTTAACGGTATAAAATTTTATTTTAACCGTGTAAATCTAAATCTGGAATCATTATAAAAGTCTAGATAGGTTACCACTTTTCTGTTTTTAATATAAATTAAGGTCTATCTTTTACAGTCATATTTAAGAATTCGGCTAATGAAATCAAATGCTTTTATATAATCCATTAAGCATTTTTATACAGTAAAAAAGTATTTATCAACTAACAAAAACGATCATTATTTTAATGTAAAACACGCTATTAAAAATCCTGGACTTTGTTAGGAAGAGTGCTTTGAATTATACAAAACCTAGAAAAATTAAATGTTGATTTACATCCATTTTTTTTAAAGCATTGCGTTTCTCAATCTAAAGAATTTAAATATATATATAATGTGTGGTGTACAAATTTTATTTAGAGTGCTCTGTCCTTTGACTTTTACTGGTCACTTTAAAATATTTTAATTTTGTATATTTTTTTATACAAAATAAACTCTTTTATGTGACATTTAAACAATAAAATGTCTACGATTCGTTTATTTATTATAAATTCTTTGATGTAAGATTTTAATTTCATTTTCGGCAGTTTTAATTTTTATTTTCTTAAATGAGCCATTTAGATAACTTTTTCCTACTCATGATCCGTTAGTTCGTCTATGTAAGACGTTTGATTCGCAATTATATAAATGTTCTGTACTTCATATTGTTTAATTCCAAATTCTAAAGATCTTCTGATGATTTTCTTGAAGTGACTATTACAGTGTATGGTCACTTCAAGAAAACTTTTATAATAAAAATTTTCCATTTTTGCTAATATAAATTAACACTAAGAAAACAAAATACAAATATATTATTTAATATGCGAAACGTCATGAATAAATGCAAAGTATAGACTAATGTGTAATGTAATGTAATGTAAACAAAAAGTATTTATATCAACCAAAATATATATATAAATACTGAAAGATAAGTGAGAATATGTACTACAAAAATATGAAAGAAACTTGCCAATGTGTTCCCCTCTCATCATCAAGGAAGCCGAGAAGAACAACAAAGGCTGGAAAGCGTTTCTGATGGCTAAGCATAAAATTTATCCGAAACTTAGCCAGACCTCCGACGCCTGATGAAGTGGAAATGCAACCAACTAAATTAACAGCAAATACCAACAACAAAATCAGACAACAAACAAAAAGCAAACACCGCACAAATGAATGATATATATATATATATATATATATATATATATATATATATATATATATATATATATATATATATATATATATATATATATATATATATATATATATATATATATATATATATATATATATATATATATATATATATATATATATATATATATATATATATATATATATATATATATATATATATATATATATATATATATATATATATATATATATATATATATATATATATATATATATATATATATATATATATATATATATATATATATATATATATATATATATACTTCCTGATTCTGATTCCTTAAGTTAAACCCCTTTTTTTTCAGAAACCCTTCAATAGATTTATTTTTGCATACATGCTTGACATGCTATCTAAAGTCGCTTGTTTTGTTTATGCATATACGCAATACTGTAAAAAATAATCCATAAAAATGAATAAAATTCGGATGGATTGTGGACAAAAAAAATGTGTTCACTATACGAACTTCCATAAAAAAATAAAATTTCCAAACAATTTATGTTGACTGGTTTCTGAATAAACGATTCAATTGTGACATTGGTCTCTTACTTGTTCCAAACCCTTGATACTAACCATTATTTTGATCCTACTCGTACAATATTTGTAAACTTAGAAACTTTCCAAATTGGCATACGAAGTAAAATATATATCGGGAAATTTCACCCAAGTGCAACGCCCAATTCGTAACGTTGCCTTTGTATTCCTCAATAAATGAAATAACAAATCAATAACAAGCTTTCGATTGAATATATATTGAATTACGTGTAAGAAGACTATTATGCAAGTGAAAATTATATTGTGCAAGTTTAGGAAATGATGCATAAACAGAATAAAAGCCTATTTGCTTCAAGAATCAATAAGGGACAATATAACGGAAACTAAAATATATTGAATTGATAACGTTCGAAAGCTCATAAATCAATAGAGAAACTACAAAATTTGTGCAATTCCTGAAATTGCTGATTGAATAGAATAAATTCAATATATTTTTACACACAAATTTATTATCAAAATATTCGATAGGCAATCACGTGAGCACCTATTGCAAATCAGCTTTAAGCAGTAAAACTAGTATGATTGCATTTTGACCTTATTGGTCAGACTTAGCGAAGCTTTGCATTGTTAACGTGTGTGTTATAGGAGAAAAGTGTGATATTTTTACATTTATGTAACTTATATAATGATCATATATTTTAAATAACTAACATATAATATGTAGTGAAATACGCTTGATGAAATAATGCAATAAATTAAATATAATTTTACACACAAATTTATTATCAAAGTATTCGATTGGCAATCACGTGAGCACTTATTACAACTTTAAGCTGTAAAACTAGTATAATTGGATTTTGACCTTATACGTCAGACTGAGCGAAGCTTTGCATTGTTAACGTGTGTGTTATAGGAGAAAAGTGTGATATTTTTACATTTATGTAACTTATATAACGATGATATATTTTTAAAAATTAACATATAATATGTAGTGTAATATGCTTGATGAATGAATGGAATAAATTAAATATAATTTTACACACAAATTTATTATCAAAGTATTCGATTGGCAATCTCGTGAGCACTTATTACAACTTTAAGCAATAAAACGAGTGTGATTACATTTTGACATAAGTCAGATTTAGCGAAGCTTTGCATTGTTAGCGTGTGTGTTATAGTGGAAAAGTTTGATATTTTTACATTTTTAGGTAAATATTTAGATTTTTCAATTAATTAATTTACTGCAACATATAATACATATTTAATATCTGAATTCAAGTTCAGATTTAGCGAAGCTTTGCATTGTTAACGTGTGTGTTATAGGGGTTGTTTGATATTTTTACATTTTTAGGTAAAATATTTAGATTTTTCAATTAATTAATTTACTGCAACATATAATACATATTTAAGATCTGAATTCAAGTTCAGATTTAGCGAAGCTTTGCATTGTTAACGTGTGTGTTATAGGGGGAAAGTTTGATATTTTTACATTTTTAGGTAAAATATTTAGATTTTTCAATTAATTAATTTACTGCAACATATAATACATATTTAAGATCTGAATTCAAGTTCAGATTTAGCGAAGCTTTGCATTGTTAACGTGTGTGTTATAGGGGGAAAGTTTGATATTTTTACATTTTTAGGTAAAATATTTAGATTTTTCAATTAATTAATTTACTGCAACATATAATACATATTTAAGATCTGAATTCAAATTAATATCTGAATTACTTTATATGTTTGCTACATAAATATTCTATAAAGTTAATTGAAAGTGGTGATCATAGCAATCTCTAATTTTTAACTCGATGCTCCGAGGTCACCACAATGTTAGGAACCACTGCTTTTCAACTTATCATGTGATTACCACTGCAATTAAGAACTCTATGGTTTTGTACTTATCATGTAATTCTCTATAACCATAACGTTAATTGAATGTGTGGATCCTCGCCTTATCTAATTTTTAACTCGACACTCCGCGGTCACCACAACGTTAGGAACCACTGCAATTAAGAACTCTATAGTTTTGCACTTATCATGTAATTCTCTATAACCATAAAGTTAATTGAATGTGGGAATTCTCGCAATATCTAATTTTTAACTCGTCACTCCGCGGTCACCACAATGTTAGGAACCACTGCTTTTCAACTTATAATGTGATTATCACTGTAATTAAAAACTCTATGGTTTTCCACTTATCATGTAATTCTCTATAACCATAACACATCACTAGTACACATTCAAAAAGAAACTGCAAATACATTTAAAGTTTTCCTGTACAATAGAACTCTATTGATCCGAACTCCAGTTATCCGGATCAAACAAAGTGGATCGCCAATTATCCGGATCGCTTTGGGAAAAAAATCAGTAAAATCCACATTTCAAAAGTTTCTTATCGGTTAATGATATTATTTTTAATAGTCATTAAATTACATTACATACTAAAAACAAAATTCGTTTTTTATCAAAAAATAACCTTTTATTCGTGAATTATCCAATTATCCGAGTATTTGATTATACGGATGGGATATGTTCCCATCTGATCCGGAATTCTATTGTAGTTACATGATAAAAAAATTATTCTTTCACGATTAAAGGTAAAGTTCCTTAAAATAGCAGATTACTTAAATATATAGAAAATATTTCGCCCCCTCATCAGTCCCAAAATTAATTTATTAGTAGAATGGGGTAAATATAAACATTTTTAAACAAATATAAAAATTCAAACATTCTTACAAACATAAATTCTGTAGGAGGACTGTGTTTACCCTGATAAAGTAATATTCAAACTTTCAGCAGAAATTCTTTGAATTTGGAAATAGATTTTTAAAGGAATTAAAACGCACAAGCAGGCGTGGGAGTTAAAAATATCCATCTAAACTGAAAGCATGTTTGTTTTCTAGTAACCCCAATAAATTATTCTTTAGAACTCCATGTTTGTGTATTAATACGATTCAGCAATTCATCTGTGAAAATCTAATTTATATGCATATTTTCGGCCAAACATTCTAACGCATGTTGCTAATATAGAAATATTTTTCAAAGTGTCACTATGTATGATAAAAAAAATGTTGTTTGAGTTTTTAAGTAATTTATCATTTTTATCACGTATTTTATATCCAGAAAAAAGAATTTTTTAGGTTTCCTATCTCCAACAGCTGAGATTCTACATCAACAGAATTGATCATTTTTAACACGTCTTTTAGTAAAAGCGCGCATCGGCCCAGTTTCCATCATGGCATTTCGTTTATCAGAAAATATGCATTCTCATGCATTCTCTGTTGTTGTCCATGATCTTTTATTCGACAAATTGAATTGTATTTTCATTCACACGAATGTTTGTTTCGAATATTTTAAGCACCTTCTGCGAATGTTTGAAAGACTAAAACCAAGTCTACTAACACTCTTTATACTAGTATCTGGATTTATATTATATTCCGTTTGGTTTATCCCTAGTTTTTAAATTTTTACTATTTTCTTTTCGTTCCTTCTCCACATAAACTTTTTAATATAACATTACGAAAAACAAAATATATAGTTTTAGATTAAAACATTATATACACTGTTAAAAATAGGTACTCAATAATAAGTAAAATGTACTCAATTTTGAGTACATTCGCTGCTTATCATAACTCTGAATACATGAGTTTCATTTTTGAAAACGCATGTACTCAAAAATTATTACAATGAGTAAAAATGAATAAAAAGAGCAGTTGCTTTCCTACATAGGCTGCCTCCATAAATCACTTTCAATAAATATCAACAATTACAACCAAGACTTATCGGGAATCAAACCCAGATCCTCAAACACCGCAGTCCAATGTCTTATTCATTGTGATACCAGTTATAAACAGAAGAAAATTTTTTTTTAAAAAGTGTGCCTAAAGAATGGGGAATAAGATAATTGAGTTGTAATAATTTAATTTAAGCAATCGACATCAAATAATGTGGAAAATAATCTTATGAACAACTATTTCAAGTTTATCAGGTCGCTTTGTTAAGATGGTTTGAACCTTCGAGCATGGATCCTTTATAGTAGAGAAAACATAATATTATAACCTCGCTAACATCACAGTGAGGCCAACATGTATGGTCTCAGACATGTGGTTAATTACGTAATTCCATTCATACATTTTCACTGTTACACATTTCCCAATTCATCAGTTAATCGCGAGTATTTTTTAATTCATAATTTTGAAAAGAAGTCACGTGTCTGAGGCCATTCGGTCTGAGATGTTGGTTTCACGATTATGACGTCATATTCGCTCTACTACTGTCCATTAATGCTCGAAGGTTTGAACAGAAGCTGAGATTAGCAATATTAAATATCACTGCTCTTTTTGAGAAAGTACGATGACTTTAATATTAGTACATCAACGCTCATTTACGATGCAATTGTACTCAAAGGAACACGAATATTTTCAGGTACTTATTTTTAAATACATTTTTTTACAGTATAGTTTTTAAAATTTTACTATTTTTTAAAAAAAATAGTAAAATTAATAATAAATAGTAAAATTAATAATAAAAAAAATAGTCCTTCTCATGTTAAATTTTTAATATATCATTACAAAAAACAAAATATTAGTTTAGATTAAAACACTCTATACCTTTTAGTTTGATAACAAATAAAAAAGATTAACGTAAAGAAATTTCCTTAAAAACCCAACGTGAAAATAATTAAAAAAAATACTGATAAATGTTCCCATACCAATGCTATAAATACCTCGAGTTATAAAAGGAGTTTTTCAAAACAAATTGTGTGTGGGTTTACTTAATTTAATAAAAGCATCATGGAACATATATAAAATATTTTAGATTTAAAATAAGTTTCACTTAAATTTCTTATTGAAATTTACTCTTAAATAAAAATTGATTGTTAAATTTAAAATGCGTTAAGCAAAGAAAATTTAACAATCCATTTCAATTTAACAATCAATTTAAATTTAGCGATCAATTTTAATTTAACAATCAATTTTAATTTAACAATCAATTTTAATTTAACAATCAATTTTAATTTAACAATCAATTGTAATTTAACATTCAATTTCAATTTAACAATCAATTTCAATTTAACAATCAATCATTTGACTAAAACAAGTATTGGGTAATATTGATACTCCAAATGAACATAAAGTCATTTTATACGTTTTGTGATGGACTGTTCCTCCTCAAAATTAGAATATGTTTTCACGACACCTTATACACCACATTAAATTATATATACAGTAGGATTTCTTCTTCTTCAATTATCCGAACTCCAGTTATCCGGATCTCCATTTTTCAGGATCCAAATCGCTTTGAGAGAAAAAAAAATATGCAAAATCCACATTTTAAAAGTTTTCTATAATTGAATAATATTGTTTTTAATAGTCATTAAATTACATTACATGCTAATACAAAGTTATTTTATTCTTGAGAAATAACCCTTTTTTTGTAAATTATCCAATTATTCGGATATTCGATTATCCGAATGGGTTCTGGTTCCAATTGATCCGAATAATTGGAAGTTTTACTGTATTTAAATAAATAAATTAATAAATTGAAAATGAGTGATCAACTATGCAGATATAAAGGTCTTGATAAAGCAAAATTAACGAAGAGATATAAATTATCAGAAATTAGTAAACTTTTCAAATTCTGACGACTCTTTAAAATTGAGATTTTCTACTTAACAGTATAACTAGTAGTTTGCACACTTTTCGCAATGAACAGTCTCTCCTTTCTACAGATGCTTTTACTAAAAATCTTTATATAAACAAATGAAGATTTTGCAAAAATTATTTCCACATAAATGCGCCATGGTACTGAAGCTTTTCGAAATACACCCTATTTAGACTTACCTTAATTCTTTTAAAAACATTTTTATCACTAAGTATGGTAAATATTTTTATTTTATTTTACTTTGTGTCCTTTATGTAGCTAAGATAATGCCACGTGGAATAATTAGTTTGTAATATTGTCTGCTCTGTTTAGATTAAATATTTTTTGAATAAATTAACTTAATATTAAATTATACTTAAAGGATTGTAAAGGGTATCCTTGCAAAAGTATATTTATTTTATTTTTATTTTTGCTAAAAATTGGCTAACTTTTGTTTCATCTTGTGGAAAAGTAAACGTTGAAGACAAAATATATCTCCTTGTCCTAAAGTCAGATTATTTAACTGAATATTTAAGATAATATGAGTAAGCACACTGTAAAACAAAATGTGCTTAAAAATGAGTACATGGACGTACTTGTTTTTCTTTGGGTACAATTGCATTGTAAATGAGCGATGAAATACTCAAATTTAAATTATCGTACTTTCGTAAAAAATGAGCAGTGGGATTTAATATTGCTAATATCAGCTTCTGTTCAAGCCATCTTAGCAAAGCAACCTGGCAAATTTAAAATAGTTGTTCAGAAAATGGTTTTCCACATTATTTGAAATCGATTGCTTTAATGGAAACTGATTTATTACGACTGAATTATGTTACTTCCCTTTCTTTGGCACACCTTTTTGACATTACTACTGTTTATAACTTCTTCACGTCGCTGTGGTGGTACAACGGATATGCTCCTGGACTTTGGTGCGGACGACATCAGGTAGACGGATTGGATTCAATACCCGGCAAGTTCTGGTTGTGATTGTTGAAAAGGATTTATTTAGGCAAGCAAGTGCTTATTTTTATTAATTTTACTCATTTTTGAGTACATCTTTTTTTCAAAAATGAAACTTATGTATTCGGAGCTATTATAAACATCGAAAGTAATCAAAAATGAGTATATTTTACTTATTTTTAAGTACCTGTTTTTAACAGTGTTGTTATGAATCTTCATTTCAATTTTAGATTTCTATTTTAATTTTGTTATTTTATATAAATTTTGTAAGCACTATTCTCAGTAAATAAGCAAACATTGAAGGCAAAATATATTTCCTTGTCCTAAATTCAGATTATTTAACTGAATATTTAAGAACATATGAGTAAGTATACATCCATATAAAATTTATTTTGCGAATGATTTTATTATCTGTAGCTTAGAATAAATAATTCTCTCTCTTCGCGAATTACATTTGAACAAGACTCTGAGGCGCATTTTTCATGAAACAAAATTGATTACCAATTCACTTTTCCCGCGAGTTCTTATCGGAACATTATTATGAGTTTTTAATTTTTAATTTTCAAGTTAATTCAGCAAATCTTTACAGGAAACAGCTCTCTAAGTAATTTTACAGTCATTACTATGAAAACTGAACTTTTATTTCTCTTCGTAATTCCTTTTTCATTTTACTTCTTTAAGGTTAGAAAATGGAAATTTTTCTTTTGAACTTTTCGAGAATAGATTTTTCTTTACTTAACTAATTTTAATTTGTTTAATAAGTGAAATTCATTCAAGTAGACTGATGTCCATTTTACATTGATTGACAAAACAGTATATTTTATATTATAATAATATGTGTATATTATAATATTATATTATAATATAACAACATATAACAGTATATAAACAGTATATATAACAGTATATTATAATATTATAATAATATGTGTTATATTGTTAGTATTCATGGATCAAAAATTCCTTTAACCATTTTTCTTTTTTCTAATTTAGTTTAAAATACTTCAATCATGTCGCTAAAACTGCTTTAAATTATATTTCAAATAACATAATCATTTAATTTATTTCACATCGAAAATATATTCAACACTTTAAACTCACTCTGCTTTTTCAATGACAATGCAATGAAAAATGCAATGCAAATTTCTTTTTTTTTAGTTATTTTGAAGTATTATTGCACTTGGTATCATATGCTTGTTATACTTCAAAAATTAACGAAACTATAACAATTCATTTGATACATATGTGATGATAAATTAAAATTCACCTTTATACATATACAGGTAACAGGCGAGTAAAAGAATCTAATTAGTAAATCTTAAATATAAAAACATTATATGAATTCAAATAAGTTTAACAAAATAAATATAAAAATATAAGGTACAGTAAGGTGGGGAAAAATGGGTTTTAGAATTCAATTTTTGGCATTCAATTTCTCCCTTGGAAAAAATGCAAAATTACAATTGTTTTATAAAACGTTTGCTTATTTATTGGAAATAATAATACTTTATTTTTATTTAATTCTGAGTTTTTAATTATTTTTTATAATTATTTTCTCAATGAACCTACCTCGATTCATATATAGAGTGAATGGGTTTTTTCATAGAATTTATCATATAAAAAGCATTATAAAACAAGATTTTTATTCAAATTAGTAACTCAGCAAAATAAAATAAATAACAACCATTAAATTTTAAAAACTCAGTATATTTGATTATAATGGAACTATTTAACTGTTTTTTTACATCATTTTAAATCTTCTGTAAATCACAATATTGAAAAATCAACTTTTTTGTTATTTATTATCTTCTAAAGAAAACATTTGCCAGTATAACTTTGTTTTATTTTGATTCAAGAATCTTTGTGTATTGACGTTATATTAAATTTTTTCGGCAGTTGCTTTTTATTTCATTTAAAACATTTTGTTAAACTTCTAATAAAACAAACAAATGACATCCGTTTTTTATCGAAATATGTCCTTTTCTTGACAGTTTATTTTACAAAAACAGGTATGTAACTTCATTTACATTTATATATAAACAGTGTTAAATATATTGCAGTTAACTATTGTCATTTATAAGTTTTAAATTCATATTTTAGTAGAATAATTACACTTTTGCTGAAGATCGTTATATTTTTAAATATGTCCAATACTTTAGCATTAAAAATTCGAAAAATCGTTTTTCCCACTTTAAAGAACATTGACGAAAAAAACATAAATGAAAATATTCTAAATTTTTCATTGGAATGAATTCAAAGTTTTCTTTCTTTTATACAAAACCCAGGAATATTGGCAAATAATTCGGCTTTTCTAGTTTTTACATAAAATGTTTCATTTATCAAACTATCACAAGTTTTTTTGTAAGCACAAGCAAATAAACTATTGTAGTTGAATTAAATCATTTAGAAGTATATTTTTTTGCTAAAACGTACTCCATTAATAGATATAAATTAAAAAGTAAATTTTAAAAAAAGAAAAAAATATAAATATAAATTTAACAATGTGTTAATTTAACAATAATTATAAGTGACACAAGCTCCAAATCCTAATATTTATATTAATGACATCCGAAATACCAAAATACCATTTTTTTTATATTATTAGCACATATCTTTCAGAACAATAATCAAAGAAAAATAATAAAGTCTAAATATGACTTTCTTAAAACGCTACTCTTCCTTCAATTTTCAGTATTTTTCAAAAAAAATTTAAAATAACATCAAAGTATATAATACGGACGTGAAGACTACAGTATCAATAGATATTTCAAATTTCTATTTTATTTATCTCAAAATCTAATTTTAGGTTCATAACTTAAGTAATATTTACATTTTAAAGTTCATTATTTCGTTAAAAAAAGTCATTTATAACTTAATTTAAAAGAACTATTCGTGCATTTATTAAACAAATATTACAGTTTCAAACACTATTAACAGTTTAGTTTTAAGTAAATTTTTTACAATGCCTTGGCACTTTAAATATGACTAAAATTCAAAAAAATATTTTGAGTAAATGACGAATGTTACGGACGAAAAGTAAGAATGCAGATAATAATTAGTATATAAACATGTAAAAACACTTATGTTCTCTTTTTCTACTGCTTTGAAATTTTGTACACACCTTCTTAAATATTTATAGCATCCTTTTATACAAAATATAATTTTTTTTAGCAATTTGTTTAGAGTTTGGGGCTCGGGTCTCCCTTAAAAACCTACCCTACCACATGAACCATTTTCAATCACTTTACCCTGCTACGAACAATTGTTTGTCTGAACCGTAAAGAAAAATGTACTGAAAAATGAGTACCTGAACCTATTTGTTTTCTTTAAGTATAATTGCATCGTAAATGAGAGACGACGTACTCAAATTTAAGCAACTGTACTTTCTCAAAAATGAGCAGTGTGATTTATTATTGCCAATATGAGCTTCTGCTTAAGCCATATTAACAAAGCGACCTGACAAACTTAAAATAGTTGTTCAGAAGATGGTTTTCCACATTATTTGATGTCGATTTCTTATTATAACTCAATTATCTTACTTACCATTTTTCTGGCACACTATTTCAACATGTCTTATGTTTAAAACTTCTTCAGGTCGCTCTGGTAGTACAACGGAAGATGCACTGGATTGCGGTGCCTGAGGATTAGGGTTGGATTCTCGGTAAGTCTTGTTTGTAATTGTTGATATTTATTGAAAGTGATTTATGAAGCATCCTATAGAAGCAAGCTACTGTTCGTTTAATTCATTTTTACTGATTGTACTCATTTTTAAGTACATGTCTTTTTCAAAATGAAACTTATGTATTCGGAGCTATTATAAACATCGAAAGTAATCAAAAATGAGTATATTTTACTTATTTTTAAGTACCTGTTTTTAACAGTGTTGTTATGAATCTTCATTTCAATTTTAGATTTCTATTTTAATTTTGTTATTTTATATAAATTTTGCAAGCACTATTCTCAGTAAATAAGCAAACATTGAAGGCAAAATATATTTCCTTGTCCTAAATTCAGAATATTTAACTGAATATTTAAGAACATATGAGTAAGTATACATCCATATAAAATTTATTTTGCGAATGATTTTATTATCTGTAGCTTAGAATAAATAATTCTCTCTCTTCGCGAATTACATTTGAACAAGACTCTGAGGCGCATTTTTCATGAAACAAAATTGATTACCAATTCACTTTTCCCGCGAGTTCTTATCGGAACATTATTATGAGTTTTTAATTTTTAATTTTCAAGTTAATTCAGCAAATCTTTACAGGAAACAGCTCTCTAAGTAATTTTACAGTCATTACTATGAAAACTGAACTTTTATTTCTCTTCGTAATTCCTTTTTCGTTTTACTTCTTTAAGGTTAGAAAATGGAAATTTTTCTTTTGAACTTTTCGAGAATAGATTTTTCTTTACTTAACTAATTTTAATTTGTTTAATAAGTGAAATTCCTTGAAGTAGACTGATGTCCATTTTACATTGATTGACAAAACAGT
Source organism: Troglohyphantes excavatus (assembly GCA_963932185.1). Classification (NCBI taxonomy): domain Eukaryota; kingdom Metazoa; phylum Arthropoda; class Arachnida; order Araneae; family Linyphiidae; genus Troglohyphantes; species Troglohyphantes excavatus. The sequence goes on along the minus strand of OZ010676.1, from coordinate 10,548,167 downwards.
ATATTTTATATTATAATAATATGTGTATATTATAATATTATATTATAATATAACAACATATAACAGTATATAAACAGTATATATAACAGTATATTATAATAATATGTGTTATATTGTTAGTATTCATGGATCAAAAATTCCTTTAACCATATTTCTTTTTTCTAATTTAGTTTAAAATACTTCAATCAAGTCGCTAAAACTGCTTTAAATTATATTTTAATTAACATAATCTATTAATTTATTTCACATCGAAAATATATTTAACACCTTAACCTCACTCTGCTTTTCAATGACAATGCAATGAAAAATGCAATGCAAATTTCATTATTTTTAGTTATTTTGAAGTATTATTGCACTTGTTATTCATCATGTGTTTGTTATACTTCAAACATTAACGAAACTATAACAATGCATTTGATACATATGCGATGATAAATGAATTCACCTTTATACATATACAGGTAACAGGCAAGAAAAAAATCTTATTTAAAAGGACGCAAATTTTTAGTAAATCTTAAATATAAAAACACTATATGAATTCAAATAAGTTTAAAAAAATAAATATAAAAGTATAAAGTAGGGTAAGGTGTGGTAAAATGGGTTTTAAAACTCAAATTTGACATCGGTATATTTGATTATTATGGAACTGTTTTTTACATCATTTTAAATCTTCTGTAAATCACAATTTTGATAAATCGACTTTTTTATTATTTACTATCTTGTAAAGAAAACATTTGCCAGTTTAACTTTGTTTTATTTTGATTCAAGAACCTTTGTGTATTGACGTTATTTTAATTTTTTTTGGCAGACGATTTTTTTATTTCATTTTATTTCTAATAAAACAAAAAAATGGCGTAAATTTTTTATCGAAATATGTTCTTTTCTTGACAGTTTATTTGACAAAAACATTTACATTAATATATAAACAGTGTTAAATATATTGCAGTTAACTATTGTCATTTATAAGGTTTTAAATTCATATTTTAGTAGAATAATTACACTTTTGCCGAAGATCGTTATATTTTTACGTATTTCCAATTCTTTAGCATTAAATATTCGAAAACGGATATTTCCCACTTTAAAGAACATTGAAGAAAACAAAATAAATTTAAATATTCTAATTTTTTTTATTGGAATGAATTCAAATGTTTCTTTATTTTATATAAAAGTCAAGGAATATTGGCAAATATTTCGGCTTTTCTAGTTTTTTCATAAAATGTTTCATTTATCGAACTATCACAAGTTTTTCTGTATGCACAAGCAAATAGACTGTTTGAGTTGAATTAAATCATTCAGAAGTGTAATTGTTTGCTGTAATGTACTCATTGAAATGAAGTAAATTTTTTAAAAAAATAACGAGATCAAAACATAAATGTAACAATGTATAATTTAATATTTAATTAAAAGTGACACGAGCCCCAAATCCTAAGATTTTTATTAATGACTTCAAAAATACCAAAATACCATTTTTTTTAACTATTAAAATATCTCTTTCTGAACAATAATCAAAGACAAATAATAATAATTTTTTAATTCATTTTTATGTTGTTTAAGCCTAAATATGCTTTTTTTTTAAAAAAAACACTACTCCTCCTTCAATTTTTAATATTTTTACAAAAAAATTAAAAAAAATGACGTCAAAGTATATAATATAGACGTGAAAACTGCAGTATAAATAGATTTTTTTAAAATTTATGTATCTATTGTTTTCAAAAACTTATTTTATGTTCAAAACTTAAAACCTATTCCCATTTTTACTTTCATTACTTCGTATAAATAATTTATAATTTCATTTACAAGAGCTATACATTGGTTTATTAAACAAATATTAAAGTTTCAAATACTATTAACAGTTTAGTTTTAAGTACATTTTTTTACATTTTAAATGTGACTAAAATTCGAAACAAATATTTTGAGTAAATGACGAATGTTACAGACGAAAAGTAAGTATGCAATTGATAAATGGCATATAACCATGTAAAAAAATATATGTTCTCTTTCTTTACTGGTTTAAAATTGTGTTCATACCTTCCTACGCTGTAAAAAACTTCAGTTAAACGTTGTACTATATCTTGGTGCTTTGCAGCAATTTACACCATATTATGGTGAAATCTGGGTTGAACCAAAAGTCCTTTATCTTAAAAAAGCGGAGGTTTCACCGATAATTGGTTCAACCTCTTTAACTGCAACCGAAATTTAGCTGTCACTGCATCAACATGCCGAGGAATCCCTTTGAAAAAAGAAAACGACGAACAAGGGCCTACGTTGCTCAGTTGTTAAAGGTGTTCAGCTATGAATCAGAGGATTCTTAGTTCGAGCCCGATCTGTGACATTTACAAAGTAAAGTAAAAAGTTCTGATCTTTCGATCGGATGGTTTCCATCTTCGCTACGAAAATACTACTATTAAAAAAAACGAATTTTGAGTTATAATCAACGTTATGAGTTTTAGTACAACATTTCACCACTAAATGGTACAACGTCCTACCGTAACATGGTGAATCTAAGCACCGAATGTTGGGTGCAGCTAAATGAGTATCAAATTTTGGTGCAAGTTCGAAAAAATTTTTAACAGTGTAAATATGTATAGCATCATTTTACGCAAACAAAATAGCAATTATTTCGGAATTTTTTACTAGGGTCGTCCTTAAAAATCATAACATCCCATGATCCATTTTCCATTAGCTTACCGTCCTTAAAAATCATAACATCCCATGATCCATTTTCCATTAGCTTACCGTCCTTAAAAATCATAACATCCCATGATCCATTTTCCATTAGCTTACCTAACTGCGTAAAATTGTATATCTAGTAGACTCAAGATAAGTGCCTCACTGTTAAAAACAGGTACTCAAAAATAAGTAAAATGTACTCAGTTTTGATTTCATTCGATGCTTATCATATCTCCGAATACTTAAGTTTTATTTTTGAAAAAGACATGTACTCAAAAATAAGTAAAACGTACTCAGTTTTGATTTCATTCGATGCTTATCATATCTCCGAATACTTCAGTTTTATTTTTGAAAAAGACAAGTACTCAAAAATAAGTAAAACGTATTAATTTTTGATTTCATTCGATGCTTATCATATCTCCGAATACTTAAGTTTTATTTTTGAAAAAGACAGGTACTTAAAAATAAGTAAAACGTACTCAGTTTTGATTTCATTCGATGCTTATCATATCTCCAAGTACTTAAGTTTTATTTTTGAAAAAGACTTGTACTCAAAATTAAGTAAAACGTATTAATTTTTGATTTCATTCGATGCTTATCATATCTCCGAATACTTAAGTTTTATTTTTGAAAAAGACATGTACTCAAAAATAAGTAAAACGTACTCAGTTTTGATTTCATTCGATGCTTATCATATCTCCGAATACTTAAGTTTTATTTTTGAAAAAGACTTGTACTCAAAATTAAGTAAAACGTATTAATTTTTGATTTCATTCGATGCTTATCATATCTCCGAATACTTAAGTTTTATTTTTGAAAAAGACATGTACTCAAAAATAAGTAAAACGTACTCAGTTTTGATTTCATTCGATGCTTATCATATCTCCGAATACTTAAGTTTTATTTTTGAAAAAGACATGTACTCAAAAATGTGTACAATGTGTAAAAATGAATAAAAAGAGCTGTGGCTTGCCTATATAAGCTGCCGTCATACATCACTTTCAATAAATATCGGCAATTACAATCAAGACTTAGTGGGAATCGAACCCATCTCCTCAGGCACCGCAGTCCAGTTCTTTATAATTTGTACTACAAGTTCGACGAGAAGAAGTTATAAACAGAAGAAATGTTAAAAAGGTGTACCAAAGGAATGGAAAGTAATATTATTGAATTGTATTACCTCAGTTTCCATTTAAGAAATCGATATCAAAAAATGTAAAACCCTCATCTGAACAACTATTTTAAGGTTGCCAGATGACATTGTTAAGATGGCTTGAACAGAAGCTGAAATTAGCAATATTAAATCACGTTGATCATTTTTGAGAAATTTACTGTAGATTAAATTTGAGTATGCCATCGCTCATTTACGAGGCAATTGTACTCAAAGAAAAAAGAGTATGATCAGGTACTCATTTTTAAGTACATTATTTTTACAGTGTACCTTTACAATATAATACAATTAATTATGCAATTGTTCATCACTCAAATATCCACTGATCAATTCCTAACGTAATTTGTATGAATTATATACAATACAACAAACTAAGAAGGCTGGAATAACTATAACATTTATTTTAGTGTAATACATGCTAAAAACGCTGCATATCAGAAGTGTACACAAAAAATAACATAAGACCGCGTAGCATACGAAAGATAACAGAATGCTAAACTCAAAATATCAGATTAAGGTTGTTTCTCTAAACGAATACATTCCTTTTTCCTAATGAGGATAAAATACTGTAAAAGCTGATTGGCCTATGTATTCTAAAATAAACTCTGCACACTCTGTTTCTTCCATATTCCGTGTTTTGACGCTGTTTTTACTTTTACTATCAATGCAAACAAGCAACAATTTTGTATGTTTTCCGACTCTTGGAAAAATAAATTACCACAAATTCTACAAATGAGGCTCTTTTTTGAGATCTCTTAGAAAGAATATTTTGGCTACTGTGCTAAAATAGAATTATGTGTGAGTTTCAACATTTATTTTCTATTTTGGCTACATTTTGTCTTTATTTCTAAAGAATACTTTCAAAACTAGCTTTTTGCGGAGTTTCCATTTTCTACGCAAAATGTAAGTGTATTTTGAACAATGATTAGATTGTCTTTTTAAGAAGGATTTTAATGGTGCCTTTTTTACTAAAAAATGGCTGTCTACACTAAAATTTATAATGGTAAAAAAAAATTCAATTAAAATCACATAATACAGGTTTTACATGATGCTAAAAATTAATTCAATCTTGTTCAACAATGAGTTCTCTTTATGAAGCTACATAAATATATTATAAGTATAATTTGTAAAGATTTTTTAATAATTATTTTGCATTAAAAAATATTTTTCTGTGATGTTGCTGCATATGTTTGCTCCTAAATTTATACTAAACCCACAATTTCTATATTTTATAATTAGGAACGAAAAACTTCTTAAATTAAAAATTGCACTTTAATATTTATTTTCCTTTTAATGTCATTAAATTGTAAAAGTAAATACTTTTTAAATTTAAGTAAAAAAAATTTTAATTATTTTAAAAAAGTAAATACTATGATAAAAAATTTGCGAATAGAACAATTATATTAAAGTTAAATTGAAATGTTTCATAATTGCTTTTTTTAAAGTGCCGTTTCTTATACTTTTTTGTTTTAATTACCATTGAAATATTTTTTATTATTGATATATATATTTATATATTTGTTTTTTATTCTGTTATCAATTTTAGCTTCCATTTATATGTTGTAATCTAATATAACCATAGACCACTCATTTACATATATATTGAACAAAAAAATTTAAAATATTTTATTGAGCATAAAATCTGTTTGGAACACAATTGTATGCCGTTATACTATTCATTAGTTTGATTAAATGACTTTCAGAAAGAAAATGGACTACGCTCTTTAATACATTCCGGTAAAATTAATATTATTCCATTTAATTTTCGTTAAAAGTTTTAATATAAAACATTCCTACGTGTAAATATAATTTCCTTCTTTTAATTAAGCATAAAAAATTCTTCATCTTTTAGGTTTGAAATATAGCGTTAAATATGCCTTCTGCCTTCACGAAAGAATAATACTAACGCAGTTTGCAATATTTATTATTTATTACTTGCATATTATATGAAGAAGGAATCTAAGAAATAAGAATCAACCGAATAAACTACTTCAAACGAATTTAATTTTCTTACTGAAATTTTTTATCGTTAAGAAAACACAGCTTATTTTAAAATAAAAAAAACATTCGCTATAAATATTTTCCTTTGCGATTTGTTTCAGTTTTATTTATTAACTCTAGGGAAGTTTGTTTGTTTGGTTATGCATTCCTATATACAATAATTCCTTAATTTTTGAGTTTGTCCTTGTTGTGATGAACGTTATTAAATATTTTTATAAAAGAACAAAATGAGAATTAAATATTTACGGTGGAATCTATGCATAAATATATAAACCCTGAAAACAATACTTGTGTGAGTTTTTTGTAATAAATACGAACTCAAACACACACATTGTATGTAATAATTGAAGGAATGAATGAAGGGAGTATGTAACAAAAAGCAAACTTTGAAATATTTGAACTTAAAGTTTGCATTTCGTACTGAGTGTGTGTTGTTGGTCACATACTTCCTTCGTGACACTAGTATCTCATGAGTCACTAGTATCTCATGTCACTAGTATCTCATGTCACTAGTATCTCATGACACTAGTATCTCACGTCACTAGTATCTCATGTCACTAGTAATAATTCTACAGTGCTGCTGTCGGATTAAAAAAACAGGTCAAGACATACCTCCTTCATGTCACTAGTATCTCTGTTAATACTTTTACAGTGCTGCTGTAAGAGACAAAAGGCCGACACATATCTCCTTTATGACACTGGTATGGTAATAAGCCTTCTAAAGTGCTGCTGTCAGTGTCAAAAAAATAGATCAAGACATACCTCCTTCATCTCAGTTATTATCTATGTTAATAAGTCTTCTACAGTGCTGCTGTTAGTGTCAAGAAAACAGGTCAACACATACCTCCTTCATGACATTACTATCTCTGTTAATACTTCTACTTTGCTGCTGTCAGTGTCAAAAAACAGATAAACACATACCTCCTTCATGACGCTAGTATCTCTGATAATACTTCTACAGTGCTGCTGTAAGAGACAAAACAAGGCAGACACATACCTCCTTTATTACACTAGTATGGTAATAAGTATTCTACAGTATTGTTGTCAGTGTCAAAAAAACAGGTCAATACATACCTCCTTCATGACACTAGTATATCTGTTAATACTTCTACAGTGCTGCTGTAAGAGACAAAACAAGGCAGACACATACCTCCTTTATTACACTAGTATGGTAATAAGTACTCTACAGTACTGCTGTCAGTGCCAAAAAAATTACCAAGACATACCTCCTTTATGACACTACAATGTTAAAAATTTCAGTTCAACGGTGTACCAGATCTTGGTGCGGTCTGCAGCAAATTACACCATCAGAGGTCTGGAGCAAATTACACCATCAGAGGTCTGGAGCAAATTACACCATATGATGGCGGAAAGTAGGTTGAACCAAAAATCCTTTGTCGGAACAAGTGGGTTTCAACCTGTTTAACTGCAACCGAAAATCCGATCATCAACAAGCCGAGAAATCCCGTCCAAGAAAGACAACGACGAACAATGGCCTCCGTGGCCCAGTGGATAAAAGCGTTTAGCTATCAACCAGAGTATACACCCGATCGGTAGACTTAACAAAGAAAAGTAAAACAGTTGTGATCTAGGGTTGCCAGCTTCGCTACAAAAATACTACTACTAAAAAAACTCGAATTTTGAGTTTTATACAACGTTATGAGTTTTGATGCAACGTTTCACCACTAAACGGTATCCGTGGTAGCACCGTAAAATGGTGAAACTAAGCACCAAATGTTGGTTACAGCTAAATGGGTACTAGGTACTAAATTTTGGTGCAAGGTCGTAATATTTTTTAACAGTGTAGTATATTAATAAGTATTCTACAGTTCAGTTGTCTGTGTCCATAAACAAACCAACACATGTCTCCTTCATGACACTAGTATCTCTGTTCATAAGGCTTCTACAGTGATTTTAGTGTAATACATGCTAAAACGATACATGTCAGAAGTGTACACAACAAATAACACAAGGCCGAGTACCATACGAAAGATAACAGAATACTAAACTCAAAATATCAAAGTAAGACTGTAATGTACAGTCAGTGTCAAAAAAACAGGTCAACACATACTCCTTCGTCCGGAACATTAACTCAATTTTTTTTAATGTTACGTCCACGGACCCCTTCAATTATCAGTAAAAATAATAATAAAAAGTATATTTAAAATTAATCTCTCTGAATATATCGGGATTTCCTTAATTTTCATCAGGCATGGGGTAAAACTTTTCTAAATAAAGAAAAAAAATTATACTTTAATATTCATAAACGAATAACGCATTGGGCTGCGATCCATGATAACCTGGGTTCGATTCCCGGTAAGTCTTAGTTGTTGATATTTATTGATAGTAATTTATGAAGGCAGCCTACGTAGGCAAGCAACTGCTATTTTTATTCATTGTACTCATTTTTGAGTAAATGCCTTTTTCACAAATGAAAAGTACGAATTCGAAGCTATGATAAGCATCGAATGTAATCAAAAATGAGTACATGTTACTTGTTTTTGAATACCTATTTTTAAGAGTGTAACTGTATATTTTTTAACTAAACGCCAAGTAGATAATACCTCGAAAAAGTTATTTATAGCGTTAATAAACTCGTAAAAATTATAATTGGTATATTATGCATCCATTGGTATTATTTTTGCATCCCACTACATACAACTTCATTCAATTCATCCGAAAAATAAATCTCCTTTCAGTTTTATCCATCATGTGAAACCCAGAATAAAATCTATCTCCGTCTTCCATTTCTGCATTCAATAGCAAACTTTTCACATAAAAAGCGAACCTTTTTCTGGATTGTTCCAATGCGGAACGCATACTCTGACAACTACACCTTTGGGCACACCTTTTTAACATTCCTTCTGTTTATAGCTACTTCACATCGCCCTAGTAGAACAACGAATAAGACATTGGGCTGCAATCTCTGAATACCTGGGTTCGATTCCCGGTAAGCCTTGGTTGTAATTGTCGATATTTATTGGAAGTGATTTATGAAGGCAGCCTATGTAGGCAAGCAATTGCTCTTTTTTATTCATTTTTACCCATTGTACTCATTTTTGAGTACATGTCTTTTTCAAAACTGAAACTTATGTATTCGGAACTATGATAAGCATGTAATCAAAAAGGAGTACATGTTACTTGTTTTTGAATACCGATTTTTAACAGTGTAACTCTATATTTTTTAAGTAAACACCAAGTAGATAATACATAGAATAATTTCCTCATAGCGTAAATTATCAAAAATGAGTACATGTTACTTGGTTTTAAATACCTTTTTTTAAAAGTGTAACTGTATATTTTTTTAACTAAACACCAAGTAGATAATACATAGAGCAATTTCCTCATAGCGTAAATAAATCCGTAAAAATTATAATGTGTAGATAATGCATCCATTGCTATTATTTTTGCTTCCCACTACATACAACTTCATTCAATTTATCCGAAAAATAAATCTCCTTTCAGTTTTATCCATCATGTGAAACCCAGAATAAAATCTATCTCCGTCTTCCATTTCTGCATTCAATAACAAACTTTTCACATAAAAAGCGAACCTTTTTCTGGATTGTTCCAATGCGGAACGCATGCTCTTACAACCACGCAGAGAAAACAATGCAGCAACCAAGAATTCACTTTCCCATACAAATAAAAAATGGAAAATGTTTAACCGCTTCCAATTGCATTATTTATGCAATGGAAGGGATGGAGGGTCCAACGCATTTGCCGAAGGAAAAAATGCGCAAAATATCTACCTACGCCAAACCTCCCGATCTCTCAGGTAAAGCACGTTCTCAAAGAACTTATTTTAAAAAGGCAACTCTCTCTTGCATCTAATAAATAGTTAACTCGAAAGAAAAAGGTTAAAAGTATTTTAATATGAAGTTATGAACTCTCTCTTTGTTAATAACAATGTATGTTCATTAAATCTCACTTGCTAAAAAGGATTTTTGAGATCAGTCCGAACCGTTGAGAGTTATTTTTATTATTTAATGAGTTGCTAATGGTGGGTTTTTTTGTTTGTGTATTATTGGAGACTTGTTTGTATGTTATTAGTTTGTTTATTATTAAACAGTTGAGTGCGGATTATTTTCAAAGCAAAAAACTGGATTAAAATGGAACTTCGCGATTGTTATGTTTAAAAAGCTACAAATGAATTAACTTATGCGTAAACTTAATAAAAAACTGACTTCACTCACTGTAAAAAAAAAGGTACTTAAAAATGAATACCTAAACCTATTCGTTTTTCTTTTTGAGTACAATTGCATCGTAAATGAGGGACAACGTACTAAAATTTAAGTAACCGTACTTTCTCAAAAATGAGCTGTGATTTAATATTGCTAATCTCAGCTTCTGTGCAAGCCATGTTAACAAACTTAAACCTGACAAACTTAAAATAGTTGTTTAGCTGATTCTTATAAATAAATGATTATTTTTTTTGAGTGTAATCAATAAATTAATTTGAATGTCTATCGCAATAGTTTTTTCAATATATTTTACAAGATTTCTGCCAAAACCCCCAATTGGTGATTTTTGGAACTATTTTTTGATAATATATGTTTTAAATATACATATAAACAATAATACTATTGACATTCAAATTACTTTAGTGATTAAACTCAAATAGTATAAAAATTTTGATTAAAATCTTATGTAAATATAATAATTCAAAGCATCTGAGATAAAAGGTTGGTGAATATATATATATATATATATATATGTATATATATATATATATATATATATATATATATATATATATATATATATATATATATATATATATATATATATATATATATATATATATATATATATATATATATATATATATATATATATATATATATATATATATATATATATATATATATATATATATATATATATATATATATATATATATATATATATATATATATATATATATATATATATATATATATATATATATATATATATATATATATATATATATATATATATATATATATATATATATATATATATATATATATATATTTATATATATATCACTTTCACATTTCTTACGTAGTAAGGATCAGTTACCAGTTTAGAATTCAGTCAATCAGTTCTAAAGAACATACCGGTTGTGATGCTACCTATTAGTATAAAAGGAAAATACTTCTTATCAGAAAATTATTGTTAATAATAATATTGCATTATTACAATAAATATTTTATTATTGTAACTACATTTAAAAAGTTTTCTTTAGATTCCCAACTTTTGACGTTAATACTGATCCCTAGTAATAAATCACGATTCGAACCATATAAGTAAAGATTACCACGAAACTTTATGAGTGAGCCTGGTATTCCAAGGAAAATCCTTAAAGAATCCTTTAAGTGTTTTATGTGTATTGTTGAAAAATTGGCGGTATGCAAACTACGCAGATAGTAGTACTACGTGCATAGTTACATTCTTCTTAGATGTTATACGCATATACTGCGTACTATCTATCTATATATATAAATGCAAAAACCCCACTCATTCACTCATCACTAATTCTCCAACTTCCCGTATACCTATGAAGAAGAAATTTGGCAAATTTGTTACTTATACCTTAAATAGGAAAAGTAAGCTATTTTTATTCCGATCGAACGTATTTAAGGGGGTGTAAAACCCCTTTTTCGATGTTAATAGTGTGGTGTTTACTTCATATACCCGATACTCCCGCTTAGGCTGGTGTGATCACTTTAGTCTGACTGGCAGAGTATTGGCGTAGCAAGCAGAAGTTCTTTGGTTCGATACCGAGTGTAGCCAAATAGTTTATACTGCTACGGTAACAAAGTTAGTTTGGGAATCTATTAAAATATAGATGTCAATCAACGGGAGTATCGTATGTATATCCACATTATCGTACAGCCAACTTCTCCATATTATCAATCTTGCGGGACTTTGCTAATAAAATTTCGTTACAAATTGTAACTTTTAATACTGTGGTTACCTCTGATGGGTGACAAATTAAGAATATAATTTATTTCGCTTATAAATATTGTGTTTGTATCTATTTTGTAACTTATTTCCTTCCCGTGCGTAGAACGGGTATTTCAGCTATTGTTGATATAGTTTCACATCCCTTAGATAAGTATCAGTTACCAGATTCGAATGCAGTCAATCAGTTCTAAAGAACATTCCAATTATGATGCTACCAATTAGTATAAAGGGAAAATAGTTCTTATCAGAAAGCTATTGTTAATAATAATATTGCATTATCACAATAAATGTTTTATTATTGTAACTACATTTAAAAAGTTTTCTTCGGATTCCCAACTTTTGACGTTAATACTGATCCCTAGTAATAAATCACGCTTCGAACCATATAAGTAAAGATTACCGCGAAACTTTATCCATAAAAGTGAGCCTGATATTCCAAGGAAAATCCCTAAAGAATCTTTCAAGTGTTTTATGTGTATTGTTGAAAAGATTGGCGGTATGTGAACTACGCAGATAGTAGTACTATTTGCATAGTTACATTCTTCTAAGATGTTATACGCATATACTGCGTACTATCTATGTTGATATAGTTTCACATCCCTTAGATAAGAATCAGTTACCAGTTTCGAATGCAGTCAATCAGTTCTTTTAAAAACAGTCCAATTATGATGCTACCAGTTAGTATAAAGGGAAAAAGTTCTTATCCGAAAATTATTGATAATAATAACATTGCATTATCACAATAAATGTTTTATTATTGTAACTATATATAAAAAGTTTTCTTTAGATTCCCAACTTTTGACGTTAATACCGATCCCTAGTAATAAATCACGCTTCGAACCATATAAGTAAAGATTACCACGAAACTTTATCCATAAAAGTGAGCCTGATATTCCGGGGAAAATCCCTAAAGAATCCTCCATTAAAGTCGCCCAAAGCAAGCGGGCTACGGAACCAACTCCAACAATCTCAAAGAATCCATTTCTATCAGAACGCGTAATTGAAATTGCATTTGAATATTTTCTGAATGAACTACTCTTAATTGGCTACCGCGAGAGAAGGCTGCAGTAGCCTTGCCAAATGACTTCGTTCCGAAGCCTGATTACCAATATCTGCGAGGACTCGAATAATTTCTCCGGGATCAAAGAGTTAATCAGGAGTGTTATTAATAACGTCTCAAAAAGCATCGAGTCAGACGCGGCAATACCTCCTCGGGTGACTATAAAGCTTGTCGGGATATGGAAAGTCGCAAAAGATAGTCATTCGGCTTAAGAATCATCGTGATGCGAGTTTGTAAGGAATTAAGGGTTTTAGCCATTGAAACATGTTCTGATTAGCATATGGGTCTTCTTTGAAAGTCGTGAGTCGCTGCAATATTTTAAAAATTCGGGAAATTTGTTTTATACATAGACTGAAAATTCCAACTTATTAGGAAATATTTACCCTTCGCACTCCGTTGGCGACGCTAAGGCGACAACCTAACGACTGGTTCTTTTGGTTCCCTGTTCTTTTAAATAAACGAGAGCAGCATGATCTTGTATTTAAAAAACATCGATCGTTTTTTCAACTCATTCTTTTGCAGATCCAACATATTAAGTTTATTTTTTCTATAAGCGAAACAAATTCTAGGGAAAAGAACATAAAGAGGAATAACTGTTCCGTAGAAAGAACGGAAAACTCAAAGATTTCTTGGAGTGCAAAGGGTTAACCCTTTGCACTCCTAGAACATTTTGCGATTTGTGTTCTTTCTATGGAACAGTTATTCCTCTTTATGTTCTTTTCCACAGATTTTTTTTATACTCATAAAGGGAAAAAATCCTAATCTGTTTTGTATTTGCAAGAAAACAAGTTGCAAAAAAAGATTGATGTTCTAAACACAAGATCATGCTGTTCTCGTTTATTTTAAAGAACAGGAAAACAAAAGATCTGGTCGTTATGTTGTCGCCTGAGAGGCGACATCGGAGTGCAAAGGGCTAACAAAAACAAATCGGTTATAATTTATTTTTAAAAATTGGTTTTCCAAGACTATAAAGGTGCTGAAGATTACATTTCAACGATTGTACAGGTATACCATGACCAGTACACCCAAAACGATCTTGCTTCAATGAACAATAGTAATAACCACTCACAGTATAGATATATAAAAAAGTTACATTTATTCGAAGACAACTTAATTTCAAATATAGATATTACTATAAAAAGAATTATTATATAAATTCGTTGTAATCAAACAAGTAAATTTTTTAAAGGAGTTTCCTAATAATTCCTTTAAATTTTGTAACACAACAGAAAATGAAACCTGGCATCATGTATTTTTAATCCGTCCAATTTACAATGCGTTCAGACGAAAATACTTATCATCAGTTGAGTCCAGTAACATTTCAACCATCCTAAAATGTCGCAAACAAGAATATTTTTGTTTTTATAATTACGCAATATCTGTTTTCAAATTCCGGGGGGACTTGATCAGTGAACTTGTGAAGGAATAACAGATTTAAACCCTATTTCCAATTGCCCATGTAAGTTATTTTTGCCTTTTTTTATATTTGTTCAAAGTACGTTTTAATCTTTAAAAACTGTATTATCTTGCATTTTGTGTGTCTATATAATTTTGTAACCGCCTTTATTAAATTACGTTACCGACATTTGTAAATGAGCTTCGTCCCACTACAATAAATTAATCTATCTATCTATAATTTAAAAAAGTAATTACTTTTTTTTTAATTACAGACAGTTACAGTTTTCAAAATTATTTAGAAAGGACGAAAGTACTTAAAAAATTACTTAACGGGTTTTTTTAACTTATGAAATTTGGATAAAACATAAAAAAATACATTTTTCTATCACAGACCGGTTTTATTTTTTCAACCTTTTGCCTGGTTTTATTTCTTGAAAAAAAATGATGGAGTTGTCTGTTTTTTTACACCTGACAAGCGACTGGTAGATGCAAAATGGAAAGCGACCAAACGTTGAACTAATTCTCTGCAAGAACAACACAGCTAGCTCCTGCAGCTGTATGTTTCTTTTGAGTACCTGTTTTTAACAGTGTACAAGCTGCATGCTTCAACCTAAACAAGACCCTTGAGTGTTCATTGATATCCTTACCACAAACAAAGTTTATCAATGCTATAATCATAAAAAAAATATTAATTTAATATATATATATATATATATATATATATATATATTCAAAATATTAAATCACAACTCTTAATATTTTTGTGCACGTTTAGCCAAAATTTTCATTAAAAAAAAAACAATCAAAATTGGTTCGGTAAAATATGGTTAGAAAGAAATCGCCTTTCATGTATGCAGATTTTTAAAGTTAAAAATTCCCATATTGGATATTAAAAACCTTTGTGGTAACGTCGTTACATGAAGCCATCCAAAAAAGGGAGTGAATAGAGCTAAAAGAGCGCGAGTGGCCATTGCTCTGTGAAACCCTCCTTTCCCTTCTCGGGAGAATGTGCAACTAATATCCGGAATATAAATCCTTTAACAGAAATTCCCGAGCTTTTGATGGCAAAACTTTTTGAATGGACCCGTTTCCTTCCTTTTGGAGGCACACATAAAGATTTCCTTGTTCGCCTCCAATTTATACGCGGATCTTGTTTTGACTTCATTCGCCCGCTTTCTGCAGGTAATGGTTTGGGAAGAGGTGTGTCTTTTTGTTTACGCCTGGCGAGAGGGTGGGACAGAAATGCTCACAGGGAACATGTTTTGCTGCGGTTCTAGTGTTTCATTTTACACAAAAAATGGAACACATGATGTTGTTATATTTTTTCATACTACTGCAATAAGATGTCACATTGAATGTTATTCCCAGTATATTCCATTTTATTCACATTCTATTCGATATTATTCACATTATATTCCATTTTATTCACATTATATTCCATTTTATTCACATTATATTCGAAATTACTCACAATATATTCCATTTTATTCACATTGTCTTCAATTTTATTCACATTATATACTATATTACCCACATTATTTTCCATATTACTCACAATATAATCAATTTTATCCATATTATATACCATATTATTCACATTATTTTCCATTTTATTCACATTATAATCCTTATTATTAACATTATATTCCATTTTATTGCCATTATATTCCATTTTATTCGCATTATATACCATATTATTCACATTATATTCTATTTTATTCACATTATACTCCATTTTATTTAAACTATATTTAATTTTATTCGTATTTTATGCCATATTTTTTAAATATATTCCATATTATTAACTGTTCATTATATTCCATATTATTCACATTATATTTCATATTATTAACATTATATTCCATATTATTCACATTTTTTTCCATTTTAAACACAGTATATTTCATTTTAATGACATTATATTCTATTTTATTCACATTATATTCCATATTATTCACATTATATTCCATATTATTCACATTATATTCCATTTTATTTAATTATATTCCATTATTTTATTCACATTGTAATTTTATTGCCATTATATTCCTTATTATTCACATTATATTTGGTATTATACACTTTATATATAATGTTTTATTGCCATTATATTTCATATTAATGTGTATGGTCTTGTATTACACAATAGTTAAATCCGCTTTATATGCATAACAATAGTATTTGTTCTAGTTTTGAACAGCATTTATAATGAATAGAAAATTTTTTGATTTTGAAAGCCTTATTTCAAACATAAATATACTTTAAGCAAAGAATAGTAAATGACGTTTTTGTCTTACAAATACGTCACTAAAAACTCAAAATCGTCTTAAACTCAAAATACTATTAGTGTAATACCAGTTTTATAATAATAGGCAATTCCAAGTAAAATTTTGTGCTTACAGTGACAATGTCCCCCTGCAAAAATATATGTATTTTCTTTATTTAAAATTGGGAGTAAATGTGTATTCCTAACTTTATGTCCAATAGCGTGAAAGATTTTTAGCACATATATAAAACGTTATACTGCACATCTAATAATTAAAAAAAATATCACAAAGAATATATTAAGATAAAAAAAAGTGTTTCATTACTTCCACATACAGTGCTTGAAAACTGTTTGAATAACTTAAATAATAAAAATATAAAAAATACAAAATTATCACAAAATCCTAAGTTTTCCTTTATTAAAAGTCTTCAATAAAAAAACTCGTAAACCTTTACTTTTCTAATAAAAATATCCCCATAAGAAGTTAAAACTTTCTTTTTTTCTCAAATAATATGTCTCTTTCATCTTATATGATTTATGACTTCATGAATAGTTTAAACGTAATTTCAAATCTTATGGCAAGCAACAAATCTAAAATGTAATTTCAACTCTTGAGTCACAAATCCAAAATAATAATAAGAAAAATACTATAGACAATAAAAACAACTGTAAAGAAACTCCCTTTGCCCGATCAAGAAAAGAAATCTACAACAATTCATGTCCAGCATTTTATCTGAAAAATGACAATCAATTAGAAACTAAGCGGACAAAATCTAGAGGCTAGCTATAAATCTTCTCAGCAAGGATTTCTTTTCTTGTATGATCATCCGAGAGACACAAAAAGCAGTATTTTTTAAGGCAGTATTTATTTTTCTAAAGGTTGTATTGCTTGCCCAATCTATAAAGTAAAGATGCACTCCCATCTTAACAACAAACATTCATTATTTGTAGACCGTAATGAATTTTTAAGCCAATATTAATCTTAGTTTTTATTAAAAATTAGATTTGTGTGTTATTTAAGATAATATTTTCCCATCTATAATAAGATAATATTTTCTCATCATGAAAGAAAGAGTCTGTATGTATGTATGTCTGCCTATCTGTCTGTCTGCCTGTCTCTATGTCTGTCTGTCTGTCTATGGCACGTAAAACACTATCGTTCACTACTATATATATATATATATATATATATATATATATATATATATATATATATATATATATATATATATATATATATATATATATATATATATATATATATATATATATATATATATATATATATATATATATATATATATATATATATATATATATATATATATATATATATATATATATATATATATATATATATATATATATATATATATATATATATATATATATATATATATATATATATATATATATATATATATATGTATATATATATATATATATATATATATATATATAATTGTGCGCCTGAGGTTTGAAATTTTAAAATTCCGTATAGTTTTCCGTTTATAACGGTTTTGGAAAGCAGTTTTTAAATCTCCACTTAAAAATAAATAATATCTACGTTGTTATACAATCATAAGATGTTGACAACAATGAGATGCTTTAAACTAAATTAATATATATTTATTGCTTTAAACAATTGAAAATTTGCCATCCAAATTGATTTGGCGAAATAACTCTCTCTGACAATTATGCTTCAACGGGAAAAACCGGAAAGGCTAACATTCGGAGATGTACCCAGAGATATCCGAACAATAGACCAGTTATTTTGCCTTCAAGAAAATGAAAGAGAAGGCATAAACGGGGAGAACGAACCAATGAAGTAAAAGGCCTTTTTGGTCGAGTTGAACCAGAAACTCGAGAAGATTTATCGCATAATCAGCGCATCAAACAAAGTGGCGACTATGAGTCACCTCTCGGTTGTTAAGGGTTAATATCAATTGAAATATTCCAATGATTAAAAAATCAAGTTTATTAAAAAACTTATGTTCTGCGTTTTATCATTAATATAGTTTTATGTGTAACCCTTGAGGAAAACAAAAAACAAGAATGGACCTAATTCAGATATTCAAATTTATCAATAAGGGGTGGGAGGATGCTGAGGGCTTAGAATTTAATATAAGCGATTAGACTAGAAGTCATGGGTTCAAATTATACAAGCCACAGCTTTAATCGGGAAGAGAGAACGAAATTTTATACTAATAAGGTAATTAAAAATTGCTTTGCTTGCGTAATAATGGTATTACTTCTCTTAAAATTGGTTGTTAAACAATCATTGGATCTGCATTTTGGGGTTTGTTGGAAGATGTTAAACAATACCAATTGGGTTGGTTGGTTTGTTAATCAACGTCGCACTAGAGCTGCACAGTGGGCTATTGGCGACGGTTCGGGGTCAATCTCGAAGGAAAGACCCGGGAACATATACACATTCACCTCGTTATTTTAGAACCATGGTCAGATGACGAGGAAACACCTGAACTGGCACCCAACGCCTTTAATAGACGTCGGGACTTTGGACCCCGATCAGATTTATCGTGCACCAGTCCCGTATACACGCCAGTATAATTTGTTGGATATTCTGGACGACTTTCTAGTAATTTTGTAGCGAAGCAGGCAACCCTCCGATCGCAAGATCACTACTTTTTTACTTTTCTGTGTCAAGTCCATTTCTCGGATTCGAACCACCAATCCTCTGATTAGTAGCTGAACGCCTTACCAACTGAGCAACTGGGGCTCCAATACCAATTGGGCTTCGCACCTGTAGGAGATGGGAAATCGAATTTACCTTATGGTGCGTCAATGAGAAACGTCATTACACTTCTATCGAATTCGGCCTAAATTAGAACATCTGTTTGGGGTTTCTGATGTTGCATATGAGCAAGAAAAGATGCTGGTTCTGAGGTTAAGCAAAATTTCATAATAAGGTACCTGAAATAGAAAAATAATCTGAGATACATACACTATAATAAAAAGGTACTTAAAAATGAATACCTGAACCTACTTGTTTTTCTTTAGGTACGATTGCATCGTAAATGAGCGATGACTTACTCAATTTAAGCAACCGTATTTTATCAAAATGAGCAGTGTGATTTAATATTGCTAATTTCAGCTTCTGTGCAAGCCATCTTAAAAATGCGACCCCTGACAAACTTAAAATAGTTATTCAGAAGATGATCTTCCAAATTATTTGATGTCGATTCCTTAAATGGAAACTGAGTTAATACAAAACAATTATTTTACTTTCCATTCTTTTGGAACACCTTTTTAACATTTCTTCTGTTTATAACTTCCTCAAGCAAAAATAAACAGTGTAATTTAATATTGCTAATCTCAGCTTCTGTGCAAGCCATCTTAACAATGCGACCTGCCAAACTTAAAATAGTTGTTCAAAAGATGGTTTTCCACATTATTTTATGTCTATTGCTTAAATGGAATTACAATTCAATTATTTTACTTCCCATTCTTTTGGCACACCTTTTTACAATTTATTCTGTTTATAAGTTCTTCACGTGGCCCTGGTAGTATAACGGAAGAGGCACTGGACTGAGGTGCATGAGAATATGGTTTTGATTCCCGGTAAGTATTGATTGTAATTGTCGATATTTATTGAAAGTGATTTAGGAAGGCAGCCTATGTAGGAAAGCTTCTTTTTATTAATTTTTACTCATTGAACTCATTTTTGAGTACATGTTTTTTTTCAAAAACGAAACTTATGGATTCGGAGCTATGATAAGCATCCAATGTAATCAAAATAAGTACATTTTCCTTATTTTTCAGTACCTATTTTTAACAGTGTAGTGTTCAATGATTAACATAATTCATTTTTATTTTTTTCTAGCTGAAGTATCCAACATTGCCAAGGCTTTTCGCAGACTGTTAACCCAGTTTTCATCGTAGCGCCATCTGGTGGTTTTAGTAAGAAGTCTTTTCTGCATTAAGGGTTTGTGAAAACCCGGGCTGACCTGTATTCTCACGTATTCGTTACATATATAAATGCATGGGACAGACGGAACGCAACATGACCACATTGTTGTTAGAATCAATCTGTCTAGTAAATTGACAATTCAGTATTGACTAGAAAATCCTTAAATGACACAATTTTCCATTAATTTTTTTTAAAAATCCGTTCAGTTAACCATTATTTGCCTAGGTATTATAATATCCGAACCTAAATTTCTTAATTTGAAACTTCGTGTATGTTTGCTAATTGTACAAATTAAAAACAAAATATTAACAAATCAAAAATAAATTATTTCTACCTACGTTTTTAAAAGATAATTTTAATTTTACAAAAACTTCTTCATATTTCCTTGAAATCGAATTTAATCTGTGTATGTCAAATACGAAAAGATTACCAAACCTTTTAAACAATACCACATTACTATTCTTAACAATACAAATTATGCTATTTTTAAGTAATATCTAAAACTTATTTTTTCTATTTATTATATTTTATTCTTAAAATTAAAATCTCCTAAATACAAACATTTTCTTCCTCAAATCTTATTTTGTTTGTTTATTAAAACCCATAAATAGTTGTAGGGATTTATTAAATGTTCGTTCATTGTTTTTGCATAGAAAAAGTATTTATTACCATATTTCTCTAAACCATAATTTGTTAATAGGAATATTTTAAGTTTAAAATTTTTCGAAATATATGAATAGAAAATCCCTTTTTAATGTACATAATTTGAGATTTTAAGTTTTAATAAATGTTTATTTACTCGCATTTTAAGAAGATGAAAAAAAGAATTAAATTTCATTTACTTATTTTTATCAGTAATTCTTAGCCATCAATATTTTTCTATTATTTCCCCATTAATGTAGGTATAAACTTTTTTCGTATAAAATGTAAAATCTTTATTTAAAATTGAATATACAATCGACCTGAACAATTCTCTGTAATTAAATTGAAGAATGAGGGTTTTACCAATAGAATTGAATTTTTTAAACTAATTTATTACACTAAGCCTTATTTCCCCTTCTTCAAAATAAACAAAATTACATTTCTTTATTTAAAAAAAAACATTCTTTCGGTAGCTTGTTTTCTTAATACTTCTACACTGCTAAAAACAGGGACTTAAAAATAAGTAAAATGTACTCATTTTGATTGCATTCGATTCTTATCAAAGCTCCGAATACATAAGTTTCATTTTTGAAAGAGACATGCACGGAAAATGAGTAATAATGAAAGCAATTGCTTGCCTATATAGGCTGTCTGCATGAATCACTTTTAATAAATTTCAACAATTACATCCAGGATTTACCAGGAATCAAACCCAATCCGTCGTACCCAATCCGTTCCAAACCCAATCCGTTCTACTACGAAAGCTCCATGACGAAGTTATAAGCAGAAGTAATGTTAAAAAGGCGTGGCAAAAGAATGGGAAGTAAGATAATTGAGTCGTAATAACACAGTTTCCATTGCAATCGACATAAAATAATGTGGAAAACCATCTTTTGAACATATATTTTAAGTTTGTCAGGTCGCTTTGTTGTTATTATTGTAAGTTTGTTAGGTTTCATTAAGATTGAACAGAATCTGAGATTAAAAACAATTATTCACAATGCTACTTTTTTAGAAAGTACTTTTACTTGCATTTGATTATGTCATACGCCCGTTTACGATGCGATTATACTTTTAAAAAAACGAGGAGGTTTAGATACTGATTTTTATGTATATTTTTTTAATTGTTTGGAATTCGAAAGGTTAATCAACTTTTAAACCCTTCAGCAAAGTTTTGGGAAATTGATATTGAATATTTAACATTATTAGCTGACATTGTCCCCAGTATTTAACCCTATGACGGAGCTGAAAAACTAATGTCGTCCATCATTTTATTGAACAGTACACCTACACATTAAATTCATAACATCTTTAAAGTTGAAATATTTTTGTTTTAAATCTAAAGTATTAGACTGGTTTCCTTTTTGGTAGCAATATCTATCAAAATAATAAAAATTAATAAATATTTTTTAAAAAATTCATTTATATAGTAAAATATATTTAATTTTTCATAATTAAAAAATTAAAATTAATAAATATTTATTAAAAAATTAATTTATATAGTAAAATATATTTAATTTTTCATAATTAAAAAATTAAAATTAATATCTATCTACCTATCTATCTTTTTTTTCTCTCTCTCTATCACATGTATATATATATATATATATATATATATATATATATATATATATATATATATATATATATATATATATATATATATATATATATATATATATATATATATATATATATATATATAAACCATTTTGAATAGAGGGCAACTTTACTTTTTTCGACACTTTTCTAGTCGGTCATAGAGTCTAAAGTAAACACCATTGAAAGTGCAAAGCCCCATAAAAAATCTATGTAAATATATGAACTACCCTACTAAATTCCATAAATAAAATCAAAATAAATAAGTACCAAAACTACGATGAAATTTCCAAAGTTCAAGCATATCCTTCAACTCAAACTTGACTCCCCACCGGCCATAGAGACGCTTTTTTCTCGATAAACAAAAACAACAAAAAATGTATCGGGTAAGGATTAAGGCTTCCACAATCTCACAGGAGAATAATCATTCCCACTATCAATGCCGAAAAAACAACCACTAAAAGAAATTTCAAATAAACTTCCCTCCTAAGTCCAAAAAGAAGACTCGTGCCCCGGATTATATTTATCCATACACAGCGCCTTGGACATAAAAGTTGGGGGGGATACACCTACACTCGATTTCCGTCCTACCTTTCTTTTTGTTCTTGCCCCCCCCCCCTTTTTTTTAAGTTTGTTTCTCGAAATCCTATCGATATTCCCTGGGATCCAGATAGCGATCAACATTGTTCATTCCCTTAGCAAAGGATTTTTTGTAATGGCCTCGGAAAAATGCCGTCTATCTTTCTCTGCCATCTGAAACGACTCGCCAGCCGAGGAAGAATTTATTTACACCCGTCCCCCCCTTGAAATGGCTGTTATTGAAACAATCGCGTCTGGAAAAAAGAAAAAGAGCGATCTCAGGACCCGGGGAAAAAAAGGGGGGGAAGTCGTTTCACTCGGCTTTCGCAGAGATGATTCGGCTGAAAGTTATGCAAGGGTTTTCGGAAGTGGTCCAACGCTTCCTGCCGAGCTGGGGTTGGAATGTAATTTGTTTTAATTTGGTTCTTTGTGGGGTTAAGTTTTTACGTCGGTGGGGTGAGATGGGGGGGGGGGGGTCGTTCTTTCGTGTGGGTTTTTATTTTTATTTTTTTTAGAATCGTCATTGAGGATTCGGAGTAAAACGATCCATAAAATTACTTTCTTTCAGTAATAAATACTTATTTAAAATTGTCTAGTGGTTGAAAATTGAGAACGATTTTTTTTAATTAAGAGGGGCTGTTAAAATGGCTTCTGTTGACACTAACTTTTATTGGTAGTGTTTCGCTAGTATTTCCTGTAAAATTATATAAAATTGAAATGAGAGTTATAAAGTCGAAATAAAAGTTATTTAAAATATACTTATAGTCAATAAATAATATAAATTTAATTTAATATATTTGTTAAATTTAGTCTATTTGTGAATTTAAATATATTTGCGAATTTTATATATTTAGTGCTTTGTGGGGTTAAGTTTTTACGTCGGTGGGGTGAGATGGGGGGGGGGTCGTTCTTTCGTGTGGGTTTTTATTTTTATTTTTTTTAGAATCGTCATTGAGGATTCGGAGTAAAACGATCCATAAAATTACTTTCTTTCAATAATAAATACTTATTTAAAATTGTCTAGTGGTTGAAAATTGAGAACGATTTTTTTTAATTAAGAGGGGCTGTTAAAATGGCTTCTGTTGACACTAACTTTTATTGGTAGTGTTTCGCTAGTATTTCCTGTAAAATTATATAAAATTGAAATGAGAGTTATAAAGTCGAAATAAAAGTTATTTAAAATATACTTATAGTCAATGAATAATATAAATCAAATTTAATCTATTTGGGAATTTTAATCTTTTTAGATATTTCAAAATCGAGTTAATAAAAAAAATTATAAATAGTCTTTTATAAAAAAAACTAGTTTGATAAATATTATTTTTTATCAAAACGAATTTTTTTATAAAATAATTTTTATTAAATATTTTTTTAAAGGGATTTTATAGGGATTGTTACAAAGTGATATTTATAAATGATAAAATATTTTTATATTATAACACTTTAACACAATGAT
The DNA here is from genome assembly GCA_963932185.1 of Troglohyphantes excavatus. Taxonomy (NCBI): domain Eukaryota; kingdom Metazoa; phylum Arthropoda; class Arachnida; order Araneae; family Linyphiidae; genus Troglohyphantes; species Troglohyphantes excavatus. The sequence goes on along the minus strand of OZ010676.1, from coordinate 10,523,439 downwards.
TTTACTTCATATTTTTTTAATTAGTTTTCATTGATATTAAAAGATTTTCTAGTCCAGATATTTTAATGTTTTATTATTTTTTAAAAAATAATTTAAATACATAACACACTTAAAAAATAGTATACGTTTCACCTAAATAAAAAAAATTGTGGTATAAAAAATTAAATTGTTTTAAATTAAGCATTCATTTCTGAACTATCGGATTTTGTGAATAAACATTATGTAAAAATATTATAAATATGAAAAACTGTTTGTTCTTCGAATCATATACACCTCAATCTACTGAGTAGAGGTTTAAATGGCTAATTCCAATCAAAATTTGAAATTAAACAAACACATTTCTAACATAATTTAAATTTTGAAAAATCAGAAAATTGCTAAAAAGACATTTATGGAGGAGAGAATAGCTGAGGAGAAAATAATAGAAAAAAAGAAATAAATCAGATTTTTATTCTGTAAGTTTTCGTGTGTTGTCGCAATCAGCTTTCTTCATATAGGTAATCTGTAATTAATTTTCACATGAATTAGGTTACATCTACCCCTTGAATGCCTTTTCTAATTCACATCTAAATATACCTTTCCAGAGCAGAAAAGCCATGCAAACGGGCTGATTACAAGGCATCAGTAATTCAATTTATCAATTTCTAGAAATCTCCTAAGGACTTGTATAGTAACTTTTTTACCTTTGATTAAATTCTGCAAGCAACTTTCGAGTTTGTGTCATAATTCAATTTCCTTCAGATGATTTGCGCAGAAAATAATTTGTTTCTTGCTCTTCATTGGTTGGTTATTTTCTTATTTGCCATTGTATTACTCTCTCTCTCTCTTAACAAGAATTACTTCTTCGACAAGAATGTTAGCGAATTTTAACGCATTTTTGTAGCATTCGGATATATCTCCGGGTATATGTGAAAATCCTTACAAGAATTACTTCTACGAAAGAGAAATAATCTGTAGATGTATGATCTTGATGGAGCTTCCCTTTATATGGGATTCTTTACAGGTAAAAGAATTGCTACTCAGAATTAAAAGAACTGAGAGATATGAGATATGTATGAGTAGGTGTCTTGTATGGACTTCCCGGCATTCGGACTCATGACCGGACGGTCCTGGTTCGAATCTCGAAGTTTGAGACTGTATATATATATATATATATATATATATATATATATATATATATATATATATATATATATATATATATATATATATTAATAAGTAAACACAAAGAAGTATAACTTAAACTTATGTTAAAGAAACTGGACTTTTTGTTTTCAAATCAATAACTAGTACAATTTTTTCCCCTTTATATATATATATATATATATATATATATATATATATATATATATATATATATATATATATATATATATATATATATATATATATATATATATATATATATATATATATATATATATATATATATATATATATATATATATATATATATATATATATATATATATATATATATATATATATATATATATATATATATATATATATATATATATATATATATATATATATATATATATATATATATATATATATATATATATATATATATATATATATATATATATATATATATATATATATATATATATATAATATATATATATATAAAGGGGAAAAAATTGTACTAGTTATTGATTTGAAAACAAGAAGTCCAGTTTCTTTAACATAAGTTTAAGTTATACTTCTTTGTGTTTACTTATTAATACTGTGTTGATTCTATTCATACAATATCGATATGCCAACAGTATCATATATCGAATCATTAGAAATATTGATTAATCGGAAATATCGATAAACCAGTAAGTACATTCGAATATATCGATAAATAAGAAATATCGATATACCAACAGAATGTATATATCGTATGTATACATTAGTCACATATCGACACATTATAAATCTCTACATTAGTAATATCGATGCATTAGAATTATCGATATTTTCGAAATATCTATTAATCGGAAATATCGATTATTGACTGGCAATTAATCGCAATGGCAAAATATCATCATCTCCCAAGCCTACTCGTAATTGCCAATTCCATTCCTCGTCATTCGCTAGAAAATATCACCATGTACAGGCGAGTGGTGCACGTTAATTTTGCAGTGCTCCCAACATCCTCACGCCTATTTAAGTGCGTGGATATTCAGCTCAGGTGTTGCCTTCGGCATCTGACCAGCGTTCAAGGCAGTGTTTTCATTTCTTTTCTTAGGGATAAATCCCTAAGTGTCCCAGTAGGCAATAGGGAACTAACCCCAATAGCCCAGTGTGGAGCACTAGTGCAACGTTAATTCAAACAACTAACTATCCCGGTAGTCGATAGTGTGTAACTAACGGATAGTAACGTATTTTATTTGTTATTGTACAATTACTTCACTTATTCGAGTAGAAAATGCGCATGCGTAAAGCCCTTCAAAAATCAAATTTTAAATTTCTTTAACATTTGAATTAAAAATTAATCCCAAAAACAGAAACCTTTGATGCAGGATATACGTTTTCATTGAAAATATAAACAAAAATTCTTCAACATAATCTTTATCAAAAAAAGATTACAGTAGTCAATATAAAAATATATATAAAATATTTTTCAGTATTAATTTTCACTTTATTTCAGTTCTATTTTTTAGTATATATTAATGTTTATTTAGTTCTAATACAACCATTTTAAGATAGTTTTAACCTTTTGTTCTCCTTTATGTTCTCTCAGGCGACAGCATAACGATCAGTTCTTTTGGTGCCATGTTCTTTAAAATAAAAAAGAACAGCATGATCTTGAATTTTAAAATATATATTTAAAATATATATATTTTTTCTTCAACTTGTTCTGTTGCAAATACAAATCATTAGGATATTTTTTCCTTCTATGAGCATAAAATAACTCAGGGGAAAAGAACAGAAAAAAGAATAACTGTTCCGTAGAAAGAACGCAAATGCCAAAGATTTTCTTAGAGAGCAAATGGTTAATATACATTTAATGTCGTACATCGAAATCGTTAAAATGGGTTACCTGAACCCAGCTACAACACGAATGCTGCGAGGAGTTTTCAAACGATATTGATGACCCTTTGATGATGATGACTCTTTCAAATGAAATTTATAACTTATAGATCTTAATATGTTATGAAGTCGTTTATAGTTTTCTAAATCTTTTAGCATTTTGTGAGCATTAGTGTCACAGACAGGGTAGTCCCAAATTGTTGCGCAATGGTTATTGTTTGGTTGTTTAACTACATATAATAATTTTTTGCTATTTTTTAACCCTCTAACGGAACTGAACGACTTAAGTCGTCCACGGATTTTGAATTTTTTAAACAACACACATAAGCTTTAAATTCGCAAAAATATTCGATTTTAAATATTTTTTTTAATCTAAAGCGTTAGGGTGTTTCTGTGAAGATAATTAAAATAATAATAAATTATTTAAATAATAAAAACTAAAATATAAATAATGCACTGTTAAAAATAGGTACTCAAAAATAAGTAAAATGTACTCATTTTTGAGTATATTCAATGCTTATCGTGGCTCTGAATACATAAGTACTAAAATGTACTCAAAAATAAGTAACAATTAATAAAAAGAACAATATCTGGCTCACATAGGCTGCCTTCATAAATCCCTATCAATAAATATCGATCATCAGGCATCTCAGCCCAATGCATTATCCATTGTACTACCAGGGCGACGTGAAATAGTTATAAACAGAAGAAATGTTAAAAAGGTGTGCAAAAAGAATGGAAAATAAAATAATTGAGTTGTAATAACTCAGTTTCCATTCAAGCAATCGACATCAAATAATGTGGAAAACCATCTTCTGAACAACTATTTTAAGTGTGTCAAGTCACTTTAAGTCGTTTAAGATGGCTTGAACAGAAGCTGAAATTAGCAATATTAAATCACAGTGCTCGTTTTTGAAAAAGTACGGCTGCTTTAATTAGAGTACATCATCGCTCATTTACGATGCAATGATACTCAAAGTAAAACCAGTATGTTCAGGTACTCATTTCTAAGTACTTTTTTTACAGTGTAGTTTTAGCAAGCGACCTCTTACTGACCGGAATGAAAGATGTTTCTCGTAAAAAAATCTAGACAAAAATATTTTGAACCTTCTCTCAAGCATTTGGCAGCCATTTTAATTATAGATATTATTCATTTAATAATTTCTTGCTCGATTTACGAATTATATATTGGACGTATCTGAATGAACTTTACTTTGTTTTTCTTTCAATCAAATTATCTATAAGAAAAATAGAAATTTTGTCGAAAATTTTATTTTAATAAATTTTTTGTTGATTTAAGAACAAGTACACTCAGTATCCAAAGTGATTAAAATTAATTTATTAATTGGTTAAGTTGCAGCTTTAGGGTTAACGAAAAAAGGGATTTGCGTTAGGTTAAAAAAGAATATAATTAAGTGCACTACATACACTCATAATAAATTTCTGTTTACTAGAAAAGATTTTAAATAAACGGTGTTTCTGGGTCATTCGTTAGTTTCATATATTGATCCACTTTTATTTTAAACTTAAGTCATACCCTTTGTTAAATATTTAACCTCCAAACTTCATATCAGCTATATATTATTCTAAACAATTGAAGTTACCCTTAATTAAAACAATATACATGATATTGCCTATATCCTTCATGATATTGCCTGAATGTCTGAATTTGAACAGTATGATGTACACGTTATCTTTTAATGGACTACATTCATGGTAAAATGTATTATGTATCGCATAAAATATTTATCACATATATCACAAAATTGTATATCACTGGTATCACAAAAATTGTATATCACATGTATCACATAAAAGTCAAAAAGTATAAAAATATTGAAGATGAATATTTCTGATGCTAGAACCAGACAACTCTACTTTTTCAATTATTCTTATTAACTTATTAAAGAATAAACACTTATTAAAGAATAAACACTTATTAAAGAATAAACACTTATTAAAGAATAAACACTTATTAAAGAACAAACACTTATATTAAAGAATAAACACTTATTAAAGAATAAACACTTATTAAAGAATACACACTTATTAAAGAATAAACACTTATTAAAGAATAAACACTTATTAAAGAATAAACACTTATTAAAGAATAAACACTTATTAAAGAATAAACACTTATTAAAGAATAAACACTTATTAAAGAATAAACACTTATTAAAGAATAAACACTTATTAAAGAATAAACACTTATTAAAGAATAAAAACTTATTAAAGAATAAACACTTATCTTATTAAAGAATAAACACTTATTAAAGAATAAACACTTATTAAAGAATAAACACTTATTAAAGAATAAACACTTATTAAAGAATAAACACTTATTAAAGAATAAACACTTATTAAAGAATAAACACTTATTAAAGAATAAACACTTATTAAAGAATAAACACTTATTAAAGAATAAACACTTATTAAAGAATAAACACTTATTAAAGAATAAACACTTATTAAAGAATAAACACTTATTAAAGAATAAACACTTATTAAAGAATAAACACTTTTTGAGGAATAAACACTTATTAAAGAACAAACACTTATATTAAAGAATAAACACTTATTAAAGAATAAACACTTATTAAAGAATAAACACTTATTAAAGAATAAAAACTTATTAAAGAATAAACACTTATTAAAGAATAAACACTTATTAAAGAATAATAAATATTAATTACAAGTTAACCACTTATTAAAGAATAAAATCCTATATTGATTGATGTAAAACGCAAACAGCTCTAAACAATGATTATAAAGATATAAAGTAAAATGTGAGATAGTTGTAATTTTGTCGCATAAAGATGCAAGAAACGTACAATGCTTTTCACCCGCCCTGAGCAATTTTGAAAACTGGAGCTTTCTGGTACAACCTAGATTCCACCATAGTATGGTGTAGACCTCTGTTTTGCACCAAGACATGGTACATCGTTGAACTGAAAATTTTAACAGTATACTAAAATACTAAAAAAAATCGAATTTTGAGTTTTATGTAACGTTATGAGTTTCTATGCAACGTTTCACTACTAAATGTTACAACATCACACCATAAAATGGTGAAACTAAGCACCAAATATGGGTTGCAACTAAATGGGTACCAAATTGTAGTGCAAGGTCGAAATAATTTTTAACAGTGTATCACACCCTCGACTTACTATTTCCGATAGGCATTTCCTTGTGGAAATTAAAGTGAAAAGCACATTCTTCTCAACCGACAGATTCCAAAGAAACCCTTCCCATCTAATGAAAGATCGAATCCGTGTGGTGGGAATTTTGAAAGGTGTTCCAATCCCACACAAAAGGGGGCGGCCTTTAATCTTTTAGATTGAGAATATCCATTGGCTATTTCTAGGACACACAACACACAAAGCCCCGTAATTGCCACTATTGATCTGCAAGGCCCCTTCCCATCTTTCACTTTATTTTGAACTCCCAAGAGCTGGGGGGCAGCGTGAATAACAGCTTGCGTCTCACCTAAACGACCAGAGGTCATTAAAGGCCAGACAGTTGGAGGGTATAAAATCTAACATCCACATTTGCCACAGCCGGCTCTTACTTAGATCGAGCTTTATTGCCCTCGATTTCTCAATGATCCGAAGCGGGTTTTAATTTCCGTTTGAAGGATTGCTTAGAAGATGTGGGGATGGGATTGCAGGTAAAAGAAATATTTTGAGAAATAAAATTTAAAAAATATCTGGTATTGAGTTGGCATTTTACTTGAACTCTGTGAGTGACGAACTTGTAAACTTATTTTCACCTTCACTGACAGAAAAGTTTATATTTAACCTTTCGATCGGCTATCCTGGATTTTTCTTTGATGGGATCACCGGTTTTTTCCAGCAATACACACAATTTTCAAATTTATATATATGTTACTGTGAAAGAATATATATATATATATAAGAATATAAGAATATATAAGAATATATATATATAAGAATATATATATATATATATATATATATATATATATATATATATAAGAATATAAGAATATATAAGAATATATATATATAAGAATATATATATATATATATATATATATATATATATATATGTATATATATATATATATATATATATATATATATATATATATATATATATATATATATATATATATATATATATATATATATATATATATATATATATATATATATATATATATATATATATATAAATAGCTACAGAATAAAAAATTAAGTTCGAATATGATTTGTAAGTAACATGACGTTTAGAATAAATGAACAGCAATGGTGTTGGTTTATTGGCTTTGGAGCAATTTCATCTGACATTTTAATAAGACAATTGTTATTATCTACATATATAAAAGAAGTAAGAAAATTATCTTTTGAATTTTTTTTTTATTTAAAATTATTTTTTTAATATATTCTTTGACTATATAATTATGCACAAAAATCTACAAAGTGCAATTCAAAGTTTTATAGTCTATTTTTTTTATTACATCCAAGTTCAATTTAAGAACAATTTACAGTTTGTTAAGAAGCTTTTATTAATAAAAAGTTTGTATTTGAACTTCACTGGAGTAAAACAGGAAGAAAATATTTGTTGCAGGTATATATGTTAATTATAGGCTTTTAATAAATTTAAAAATTGCGCTTTTAAAAACATTATGTACTATATTAATGGCAAGGCTTGAAAGCGATTACTTTTAGATAAACCACGAAATACATTTTTTGTAAGAAAATTCATATTTTTTTTATTATATATATATATATATATATATATATATATATATATATATATATATATATATATATATATATATATATATATATATATATATATATATATATATATATATATATATATATATATATATATATATATATATATATATATATATATATATATATATATAAAATTATTACAAAATAATTATTACAAAAGTAATAATTTCCAAACACGACCCATCCTAAAGCATTAAGACACTGTAAGTTATATAAAAATACACTAATATCTTCCAATACATTATTTTTGAACTTTTATATGTAAAATTTTTGTTTATGTAATAAAGTGAAGAATCTTTCTATTTTTGCCCTTTAAGGTTGACTGTATTGGCACTTGTTCAATATTTTGTCAGAATTATTACCAAAAGTATTTTATAAATAAATATATGTTATAAAATAGTACATGGATTCTCTCTTTTTGACAACTTTACGTCATGGATAATGTAAAATTGATCTGGGTGTTTAAATTTGTTTTTTAATCAAGCTAGAGCCTCTGAACGAATTTTTAACGGAACAATTATTGGTGGATAGCTTAGAAATTAATTAAAAATACAACAATTTTTTTATCCCAGTGACAAGTTGTTACGGTGAACAAAAGGAATATTGCTTTTTAGACTTTGGCTGCGGGAATGCCGCGGAAAATGAGAGTTTTATAAATTGTTTTAATTTAATATAAATATAAATCTATCAACAAATATGACTTTCTAAAAATGCTTAATAATTTATAAACTTCCCAAAATTAGGTTTATCGTGTCTATCAAGACGGACACAGCGTTTAAGGCGTGTAAACTCAAACTCAAGTTAGCACCGTTTTGGATTCCGGACAAACTGCTTAACTTTCTACGTTGTATATCATTCCTAGAATGACGTTTTCCAGCGTCAGACGAGCATGAAATGATGCAATTGATGCAACACTCGAAGAGGTAATTTATTGTAAAATGTACACTGTAAAAAAAATATACTTAAAATGAGTTCTTGAACCTACTCCCTTTTCTTTAAGTATAAGTGCATATTAAATGAGCGATGACGTATTCTAATTTAAGTAATCGTACTTTCTCAAAAATGAGCAGTGTGATTTAATTTTGCAAATTCCAGCTTCTGTTTAAGCCATTTTAACAAAGCAACATGACAAACTTAAAATAGTTATTCTCCACATCATTTGATGTTGATTGCTTAAAACTGAATTAGTACAACTGAATTATCTTACTTCACATTCTTTCAGCACATCTTTTCAACATTTATTATGCTTATATTTGGCTTTCGCAAGACTATAAAGTCGATGAACATTACATCTCAACGATTGTACAAGTATACCATGAACAATACACTCAAAATGATCTTGCTTTAATGAACAATAATATTAACCACTCACAGTATAAATATATCAAAAACTCACATTTAATCGAATACTATTTAATTTCAAATATAGATATCACTATAAAAATAATTATGATACAAATTCGTTGCAATCAATCACGTATATTTTTTAAAGGAGCATTCCACACTGTGAAATAAAATATACTTAAAAATTAGCACAAGAACGTACTGTAAAACGTTGTACTCGTTATTCTTTCAACACAATTGCACCGTAAATGAGGGATGACATACTAAAATTTAATTAACCGTACCTTCTCAAAAATGAGCAGTGTGATTTAATATTGCTAATTCAGCTTCTGTTCAAGTTCAGAAGATGGTTTTCCACATTATTTGATGCCGATTGCTTAAATGGAAAGTGAGTTATAACAACTCAAATATCTTACTTCCCATTCTGTTGGCACAATTATAAATTATTCTGTTTATAAAACTTCTTCAGGCCGCCCTGGTAGTTTAATATATAACACTATGGACTGTGGTGCCTGAGGACCTGGGTTCAATTCCCGGTAAGTCTTTGTTGTGATTGTCGATATTTATTGAAAGGGATTTATGAAGGCAGCCTGTGTATGTTAGCATCTGCTTTTTTTATTCATTGTACACATTTTTAAGTATATGTTTTACCAAATTTGAAACTTGTGTACGCTTTGATAAGCATCTAATGTACTCAAAAATGAGTACATGTTACTTATTTTTGAGTATCTAGTTTTAACAGTGTACTTGAAAGAACACTAAACTGTGTTAAAAAGACAAAGTTGGTATGAATGTAGTTGAAGCCGGCTGTTATCAAATAATTCATTCAACATAATATTTTTTTTAATATGCATATAAATATGCATGAAATATTAAAAATGAATTACTTCCTTTACTTTAAAAATGTATTAGTGTTTTGATAAAGTTTTATTAATTTACTAGTGTTGTATAATTTTAATATGTCACCAGAATTTGCGTTTTAATTATGATAATTTCTGCAGTCAAAAATGTGAAGACACAATAAAAAATTTACAATATAATTGTTTTAAATTTGACATCCTTTCATTAATGTAATGCACATTTTTTATAATTATCTTTAAAAATAGAAAAAAAAATATTTATTTGAAAAGGGGATCTTATGAATAAATGTTTTAGAAGAATTGTTAATTGCCATTGCGTGGTATTGTTTAGATAAAAACCTGGGCTTTTAAAATATTTATAATTTACATTACTTTCCTAAAAATTACACGCAAATGAAAAGAAAAGATGTGCTACTTTTTGCTGTAACTTTTACCTTAGAGAATGTCCATGATTTATGAAACTAATTTATTATTTCACAGTGTGCAATTATGTAATGAATTCTGATGAATGTAATTACGTATAATGAACTGCAATTAAGAAGTAGATCCAATTTCTCTGTGCTAATTACCCAATTTAAATTAAATGATTTATGAAACTGAAGTATCGTATATTTAACGTTACCTTAAGGGTATACTTTTGGGTAATTCTTGAAATCATTTATATTCCTATTTAAGTATATTTTCAGGAAAATTGAATATGGAATTTTAGTTTTGAGTACAATTACTAAGTAAATTTATATTTATAAGTTTTTAAAAATGCGAAGATATTTTTACTCAACTTTTAATAATACAACGTTTAAAGGATGTGGGTGAAAGTTTGTAAAGAAAATTTATACATTTTTGATGATAGAGCTTGTATTTCTACTATTTATTTATCATTCTATTTTGGTAATAAATTTTATTTTTTATCTATATTCTTTATTACCCATAGATTCAGTCAACACTTTATACGCTTTCAGACTTGAACTGTTCACCTCAACTGCTTTATATGCACTATGTTTTGAATTGTATCGTCTTTAAAATCGGTTCTGGGTAAGAGGTGCATGTAGGGCGAAGTGGACCGTAACAAAAACATGAACCGCGAAGTTAAGGGGTGCATGGAGGACAAAGAGGACTGTAACAAAAACATGAGCCGTAAAGGTAAGGGGTGTGTGTATGGCGAAGAGGACCGTAGCAAAAACATGAGCCGCAAAGGTAAGGGGTGCATGTAGGGCGAAGTGGACCGTAACAAAAACTTGCGTTACGACAACATGAATCACGAAGGTAAGGAGTTCTTGTAGGACAAAAAGCACAGTAAAAAAACATGTGTAACGAAAACATGAGCCGTGAAGGTAAGGGGTGCATGTAGGGCGAAGTGAACCGTAACAAAAACATGAGCCGTGAAGGTATGGGGTGCATGTAAGGCAAAGAGGACCGTAACAAAAACATGAACCGCGAAGGTCAAGGGTGCATGTAAAGCGAAGTGGACCGTAACAAAAACATGAGCCGTAAGGTAAGGGGTGCATGTATGGCGAAGAGGACCGTAACAAAAACATAAACCGCGGAGGTAAGGGGTGCATGTAGGGCAAAGAGGACCTTAACAAAAACATGAGCCGCAAAGGTAAGGGGTGCATGTAGGGCGAAGTGAACCGTAACAAAAACATAAGCCGTGAAGGTATGGGGTGCATGTAAGGCAAAGAGGACCGTAACAAAAACATGAGCCGTAAAGGTAAGGGGTGCATGTACGGCAAAGAGGACCGTAACAAAAACATGAGCCGCAAAGGTAAGGGGTGCATGTAGGGCGAAGAGAACCGTGACGAAATGTACTGAAACGATGTAGACAGTAACATAGAGGACAGTTAAAAAAAGTTCAATAATTAAAACATAAAATTTTAATTTACTCATAACTTGGTAACTAATAATCATTTATATTATTTCCGTAGTAAATATCCCTTTTACGCTCCTTAGACACAACGAATCTTAACACAGGTATTAAAAGAAAGATAATTTCATAGACCAGTGACGAATCGTACTGTCATCTTATAAATATCAACAGCAGTTTTTAAATGCGTTTAAATAATTTATTTCAAAGGCTTTTTTAAACAAGCTGTTTATAATGCTACCATCTATAAACACACGGTTAAACTTTTTTGTTTTTTTGCCTTACAACGAATAGGTCTGTGTGTATGTGTTCATGCAATAGTTAGCGTAGTTAGCATGCTAGTGATACTTTAATGATCCCTGCATCCATCTCAATAAACATGGCTTGCCTAACTTTTAATGTTTTCAGTTGGCTACAAAGTTCCCTCATTTATCATAAAACTAGCTTGAATTATAACGTGTTAAAGGTTATTTAAGCATAATCATTATTGAATTAAAGGGTTTGCTGCAAAAAGGATGTAGCTCCACCTAGGGGAATTTTGAGTTATATGTACTATCTTGTGGTAAAAAAAAAACTTGTTCGTTTGGTGCCAGAGAGATGTAGCTCCAATCGTTAGTTCTCGCGTTACTCAATAGATGACAACGCAACAGATGAGCCGGACGTTACAAAGGGGGAGTGTGATGATTAAAAATGTAATTTTCTGTTTTTAAAGCCAAGTTATGTGCTATAATTATTTTCTTTAAATAAAATAATATTATTTTAAATTGTTTTTTTTGTGAAATATTTTTCATATAGACAGAGCATCTATTTAATGCAAGAAAGAGGTAGCTCTAACAATCCAACATGTGCCAGGTCATCTGGAATATATATTTTTGAAGTGAAAATACTGTCATAATATGTAGGATCAATTAAGAAGATTGATCAAAAAGAATATCTTCACGCAACTTGGAATTTTGAATTTTCAAACGTTTTTTACGGTTTTCTGCAAACTTGAATAAATGGAGCTACCTCCTTTTTATAGCTAACCCTTCAATTGCAGATGAATACTTTTTTAAGGTTTCCGTAAGTCATTAAAAAAATGAATAGTTTTGTTTTGTTATATTTCAGAGTTGCTACTTTTTGAATAAAAAATACAGGTAACAGAGTGAACCTTTTCATATTTGCGTTTACACTTTTTTAATTTAAAACTTAAAAAAATTCTAGTCTACTCATCATATACAATTATGCCTTTAAAATTGTTTATTTTTAGAAATCGAATTTATCAATTTCTTTTGTGTTGCCTAAATTTTTTAAGTTTTGTATAACTTGTATTTCATTGTTGCATTTTGAGATAAGTGTTTGTTTGAGAAAAAGTATTTTCATCGCAAATAATGGAATTTCTTTTCTGAAAAGTCTTGAAACATAAAATGAGAAAATCTTTTATTTTCTTGTTAATATTTATCTTCAAATCAATACTTTCAAAGCGTAATTATTACTTCCAGGAGCTTCTTTTAAATTTTATATTCTTTGATGTAAAGTATTTTTGGTTTTAATAATTCTTACATCATTCTTTAATGAACTTATTATGGTTTGATATATTTCTTTTAATCGCAATTTTTTTTATAATTTAATCAGAGTTCCTAATCCTTTTTGTCGTCTATCGATGAGAAATTATCCTAATTATTTTGTTTCAATTATTCTTTGCTTCCTTTTATTAAACCTTCCTCTTTTCAAAGAATTTAATTTTCCATTTTCCTCTAATTTTAACTGTATTAAATTGTGTGAACTTTATTTTATTTTTATTTTTTATTCTTATTCTTTGTTTTTAACTAAGTGTTTATGCTTGCTAATCATAAAGTGAATATGGTTCGCGAATTTGATGACAACAAACGATATTTGCATTTCAGTTTTTTAATATGTTTTTTTCTTTAAAGATTCCCCTTTTAATTTATAAGATATTATATTTCGTATTTATTTTAGCATGCGTATATGCTCTTAAATTAATCTTTAGTTTTTATACTGTTAAATATAGAAATTTTTGCTTTATCGCACTTTGGTTCAATATTGGTATATTTACATTTAATACCATTTTTTATTTATTGCTTCTGTGAAAAAATTGTAAAGTGAACACGTTTTGGTTTTTGTCTTTTAAGAAGAAATTCCCTAATGTTTAATTTTAAATATCATATATTTCTTATGTTTCTTCTTATATTTGTTTTGCACTCTTCTTTATAATTTAGATGCTTCTTTATATATCTTAAACGATTCTTTGTAAATACGTATTTAATGTTTGTTTATAAAGACGTAATATAAAAACTTATAATGTACCCTCATGTCAATTTATGAAACAAAGTTAAATAACAAAAACACCGATAGGACGATTTTAATAAAATGATAGTAATTATTTAGTTTGCGTGACACTGTTAAAAATAGGTACTTAAGAATAAGTAAAATGTACTCATTTTTGATTGCATTCTATGCTTATCATAGCTCTACATAAGTTGCATTTTTGAAAAAGACATGTACTCGAAAATGAATAAAAAGAGCAGTTGCTTGCCTACTTAGGCAGCTTTAATAAATCACTCAATAAATTCCAACAATCACAACCATGTCTCAAACGCAATCCGTCTACATGACGCCATCCGCTCCGAAGTCCAGGGCCTTGTACCATTAGAGCGACGTAAAGAACTTGTAAACAGAAGTAATGTTAAAGAGGTGTGGCATAATAATGGGAAGTAAGATAATTGAGTCGTAATAACTCAGTTTCCAATTTAGCAATCGACATCAAATAATGTGGAAAACCATCTTCTGAACAACTATTTTAACTTTGCCATGTCGCTTTGTTAAGATGGATTGAACAGATCCTGATATTAGCAATATTAAACCATACTGCTCATTTTTGCAAAAGTACGATTACTTAAATTTGATCGCTCATTTACGATGAAATTGTACTCAAAGAAAAACGAGTCCGTCCATGTACTCATTTTTAAGTATATTTTTTTACAGCGTACATTTTACAATAAATTACCTCTTCGAGTGTTGCATCAATTGCATCATTTCATGCTCGTCTGACGCTGGCAAACGTCATTCTAGGAATGAGACACAACGTAGAAAGTTAAGCAGTTTGTCCGGAATCCAAAACGGTGCTAACTTGAGTTTGACTTTACACGCCTTAATCGCTGTGTCCGTCTTGATAGACACGGTCAACCTAAGTTTGGGGAAGTTTATAAATTATTAATATATATATATATATATATATATATATATATATATATATATATATATATATATATATATATATATATATATATATATATATATATATATATATATATATATATATATATATATATATATATATATATATATATATATATATATATATATATATATATATATATATATATATATATATATATATATATATATATATATATATATATATATATATATATATATATATATATATATATTACAGGTGCAGAAATAAAATTGCGTTCGAAAAATGGGATTTACAGTAACTTTTAAAGAGTTGACATAAGTCGTTTTAGAATTGTGCGACCTAATCCATTTTTCCAAACATTAATTAAATATATAGAAATTCAATATTAAAATACCATTTTCACATATAAATATAGAATCAAGTATCCTTTTAAAAAAAACTTGAAAAACATTAACGTTTATTTAAAGCAAGAAACACACACTCTGGAAGGGAAATCTCATAAAAACACTCCCAGAGAAAGGAAAAACAAATGCTATTTTAAAGCAATTTCGTTCAAATAATCCTATCAAATGGAAAGCGATTTACTTAATGCATTCAATGGAAAGCGAGGATAGAAAATCTGCATATCACACTTATTTACAAGATTTTATGACTGGTATTTTCATTTGTACTTTAAAGAATCCTCAAATGTGCCATTTAACTTCATAAAAAACAATACGAATGAGTCAATCTAAGCGAGTTTCCACTTCGCTCACAGGAGCTGAAACGGTTGTTGTATTATAAACACCATTTATAGAAGCAAACGTAATTTTGAATTATGTTTTGCTGAGATCACAAGATAAGTAGAGAGAGTGCCTAATGTTTATTTTAAATAGGGTTTTACTTAGGGCTGCACATTTTTATTAGGTCGGTTTATTATATTTTTTTGTAAAAGCTTATTACAGTTCTGAAGAAACCATTTTAATGTATAATAAGACGAATTTCATTGTGTTTTTTTACAGAACACTAAGAATCTAATATAAAAAAAACTATAAATTGTAAGCGGTTAAAAACTTCTTTTAAATATATTCAATATATGAGATTTACATTGTAAAAAAAAGTACTTAACAATGAGTATCTGAATATAGTCATTGAATATAGTCATTGAATATAGTCATTGAATATAGTCATTGAATATAGTCATTGAACAATGACTATATTCAATATATGAGATTTACATTGTAAAAAAAAGTACTTAACAATGAGTATCTGAATATAGTCATTGAATATAGTCATTGAACAATGACTATATTCAATATATGAGATTTACATTGTAAAAAAAAGTACTTAACAATGATTATCTGAATATAGTCATTGAATATAGTCATTGAATATAGTCATTGAACAATGACTATATTCAATATATGAGATTTACATTGTAAAAAAAAGGTACTTAACAATGAGTACCTGAACATACTCGTCTTCCTTTGAGTACAATTGCTTCGTAAATAAGCAATAACGTACCCAAATTTAAGCAACCGTACTATCTAAAAAACAAGCAGTGTGGTTTAATATTGCTAATATCAGCTTCTGTTTAAGCCATCATAACAAATCTATCTGACAAACTTAAAATAAATGTTCAGAAGATGGTTATCCACATTATTTGCTGCCGATTACTTAAATGAAATTATTACAATTCAATTATCTTACTTCCCATTCTTTTGGCACACCTTTTTAACATTTATTCTATTTATATTTTGTTCACGTCGCCCTGGTAATACAACGGATAAGGCACTGGACTGAGGACATCGTAAATAAGCAATAACGTACTCAAATTAAAGCAACCGTACTATCTAAAAAATGAGCAGTATGGTTTAATATTGCTAATTTTAGCTTCTGTTTAGGCCATATTAACAAAGCGAGCTGACTAACTTAAAATAGATGTTCAGAAGATGGTTATCCACATTATTTGCTGCCGATTACTTAAATGGAATTATTACAATTCAATTATCTTACTTCCTATTCTTTTGGCACACCTTTTTAACATTTATTCTGTTTATAAGTTATTCACTTTGCCCTGGTAATACAATGGATAAGGCACGGGACTAAGTCAAAAAAGGAAATGGATTCGATTCTCGATAAGTCTTGGTTGGAATTGTCGATATTTACTGAAAGCAATTTATGAAAACAGACTATGTAGTGAAGCTACTGCTCTTTTTAATCAATTTTACTCAATGTACTCGTTTTTGAGTACATGTATTTTTCAAAAATGAAACTTATGTATTCGGTGCCATGAAAAGCATCACATGTACTCAAAAATTAGTAAATTTTACTTATATTTGAATGCCTTTATTTTTGAGTTTTAAAATATATTCAATGTATGAGATATAGGTATCGCATCGTTTTTAACTTTTCATTTATTATAATTTTTGTTCCAAATTATAATTTTAATTTCAAACGAATGAGAAGTAAGATAATTGAGTTGTAATAACTCGATTTTTATTGAAGCAATCGACATCAAATAATCGAACAACCTTCCGAAAAACTATTTTTAGTTTGTCAGAATCTATTAAGATCGCTTGAATTTTGCTGAGATTAACAATTTTAAATCAAATTGCTCATTTTTTAAAAAGTACGGTTACTCAAATGTGAGTATATCATCGCTCATTCACGATGCAATTATACTTAAAAATGAGTACCTGAACCTATTCGTTTTTCTTTAAGTACTGTTTTTACGATGTAGAAGTAAATCTTAGTAAACTTCTTAAGAATACTAAACTTCTTAAACTTAGTAAACTTCTGATATATTATAAACAGCTACAACAATCGTTTATCCAATAAAGATTTCGAATATTAAAATAGTCCAAGATCTCAATGATTTGCCTACTTGCAATTAAACACCAATTCTGATTATTTACATTATTAGTACATTTGGTAAAATGTCCCCATTAAATTTTAATACAAAATAAGATAATTATGTTTATAGTTATGGTTATTTATTTTCCAGAGTATTAATTTTATTAAATTGAATTTAAACAACAAACCAGTTTAAATGTGACAGAAATATGGAACGTTTATTAACTGTAAACTGTGTCCTCTTTCCACTGTAAATTTAATACATATAACTTGAACTAATTTTGGAAAGGTTAATGCAGAACTAACATTAAATGAATCAAAATCAGCTATAATATAGGCTATTTTGTCTGTAATATATCTCCTTAATTTACCATATTTTTAAATTTTCTTAATGTACTTCCTCTTTTAATCATTATAACTTAATTGCATCGTAATAATCTTCTCTCGTATATATAAAACTCTTTTTAGCATCCCACATAGTTTATATATCAGATTTGTGTTTCTTTAATGCAATAGAGTTCTCATAGTTTCTGCTGACTATTCAATTGCAATCTCAATTTGGTCATAGCAATCCTTCGAGCATGGATCCTTCATAGTAGAGAAAACATAATGTTATAATCTCGCTAACATCAAAGTGAGGCCAACATGTATGGCCTCAGACAAGTGGTTAATTACGTCATTCCATTCATAAATTTGCACTGTTACACATTTCCCAATTCATCAGCCAATCGCGAGTATTTTTTAATTCATAATTTTGAAACGAAGTCACGTATTTGAGGCCATTCGGTCTGAGATGTTGGTTTCACGATTATGACGCCATATTCGCTCTACTACAGTCCATTCATGCTCGAAGTAACAAACTGCCTACGCGAAATATTTGGGGTGTAGCTTTCACACTGGAACGCTTATGGGGATTTTTGAGTGTCTCTACAAAAATTAGTCAAATGTACTCCTTCTTAATTACATTCGATGCTTATCATGGCTCAGAATACATAAGTTTCATTTTTGAAAAAGACATGTATTCAAAAAAGAGTAAAAAGAGTAGCAACTTGCCTACATAGGCTGCCTTCATAAATCTCTTTCAATAAATGTAGACAATTACAACTTAGGCTTACCGGGAATGGAACCCAGGTCTGAAGCACCGCTGTCCACAGTCTTAACCATTCAGTTATCAAGGCGAAGCGAAAAAGGTATAAACATATATAATCTTAATACTAAATCACACTGTTCATTTTTGTGAAAGTGCGATGGCTTTAATTTGAGTACGTCATCGCTCATTTATGATGCAATTGTACTTTTAAAAAAACAAGTACGTTTATGTACTCAGTTTTAAACACTTTTTTTTACAGTGTACATAAAATTTACCTGGACAGAACCATTTCGGACTTCCCTGAATAAATCTTATTGAAAATAAACCCTAAAAATCCCTTTTATTTAAATATGAAAAATCCCTACGAGAAAACTCACTCTTTCATTCATAATGTAACCCATATCCTATAGGGAAACGATTATCGTCTCTTATCGGCCATTATAACTATAATTTTACGACTGTCACCACTAAAAATCATGACGATTGCCCCTTAACTATAGCATTACTACATGGTTATGCCTGTTTTTATAATATAATAAATATAATAATATAATAAATATAATAATGTAATAAATATAATAATGTAATAAATATAATAATGTAATAAATAATATAATAAATAATATAATAAATAATATAATAAATATATAATAAATAATATAATAAATAATATAATAAATAATATAATAAATAACATAATAAATATAATAATATAATAAATAACATAATAAATAACATAATAAATATAATAATATAATAAATAACATAATAAATATAATAATATAATAATATAAAAAATATAATACATATAATAATATAATAAATAATATAATAAATAATATAATAAATAATATAATAAATATATAATAAATAATATAATAAATAATATAATAAATAATATAATAAATAATATAATAAATAATATAATAAATAATATAATAAATAATATAATAAATAATATAATAAATAATATAATAAATAACATAATAAATATAATAATATAATAAATAACATAATAAATATAATAATATAATAAATAACATAATAAATATAATAATATAATAAATAACATAATAAATATAATAATATAATAAATATAATAATATAATACATATAATACATATAATAAATATAATAAATATAATAATATAATAAATATAATAATATAATAAATATAATAATATAATAAATATAATAATATAATAAATATAATAATATAATAAATATAATAATATAATAAATATAATAATATAATAAATATAATAATATAATAAATATAATAATATAATAAATATAATAATATAATAATATAATAAATATAATAATATAATAAATATAATAATATAATAAATATAATAATATAATAAATATAATAATATAATAAATATAATAATATAATAAATATAATAATATAATAAATATAATAATATAATAAATATAATAATATAATAAATATAATAATATAAAAAATATAATAATATAATAAATATAATAATATAATAAATATAATAATATAATAAATATAATTATATAATAAATATAATAATATAATAAATATAATTATATAATAAATATAATAATATAATAAATATAATAATATAATAAATAATATAATAAATTAATAATTTATATGTATTTTATAATAAATATAATAATATAATAAATAATATAATAAATTAATAATTTATATGTATTTTATAATAAATATAATAATATAATAAATAATATAATAAATAATATAATAAATTAATATTTTATATTCATTTTATAATAATATAATAAATAATATAATAAATAATATAATAAATTAATATTTTATATTCATTTTATAATAATATAATAAATAATATAATAAATAATATAATAAATAATATAATAAATAATATAATAAATAATATAATAAATAATATAATAAATAATATAATAAATAATATAATAAATAATATAATAAATAATATAATAAATAATATAATAAATTAATATTTTATATTCATTTTATAATAAATATAATAATATAATAAATAATATAATAAATTAATAATTTATATTTATTTTATAATAAATATAATAATATAATAAATTGAAGAGACAATTACTTTTGGTTACATTTTAAAAAAAATCGTTTTAAAAACTGAACTTTTCACCTGATAACACCTAAATTTGTGTTAATTGGTGTTTGGAATTGGTTATGCATAAAATATTTACTTTTCGTTTTATATTTCCTTCAATCAGCTGATTATACAACTTGATATAAAATTTATTTTAACCTAAGGTCCATAGGATTCCTTTTATACGAATGACATTGGGTGAGCTAAAAATAAAATATCCCTCTATTTACATAGGCGGGTCTGATAAAACGAAAAGCCCTTTGCAATGCTATGGACAGAAGGGAAAAAGTCCACTTCAATTCAAGTTTTTAGCCTTCTGCATTGAAAATATGTGCTCTTGAAATTCCCTTTTAAATTCGAAATTTTGAAATCTAAAAGCAATTTTTTTTACTATGTTGTTCTTATCGGGAAAACATACGAAGAAAGTAAAAGAAGGTCAAAGCTTTTATCAATAACACAAAAAACATTTCTTAAGCTATCAATATTATTAAACTACAATACAAGTTTCTTTAGTGCTTTTCATGTTGCACTAATTTTACACTGTTAAAAATAGGTACTCAAATATAAGTAAAATGTACTCATAATTGATTACATTCGATGCTTATCATAGCTCCGAATACATAATTTATATTTTTTTTTAAAGATATGCACTCAAAAATGAGTACATTGAGTAAATATGAATAAAAAGAGCAGTAGCTTACCTACATAGGCTTCCTTCATAAATCATAAATATCGACAATTACAACCAAAACTTTCCGGAAATCGAACCCATAAGTCCAGTGCCTTATCTTTAGAACAGAATAAATGTTAAAAAGGTGTGTCAAAATAATGGAAAGTAAGATAATTGAATTGTAATAACTCACTTTAAATTTAATCGACATCAAATAATGTGGAAAACCATCTTCTGAAAACCTATTTTAAGTTTGTCAAGTCGCTTTGTTAAAATGGCATGAGCAGAAGCTGAGATTAGAAATATTAAACCACACTGCTAATTTTTTAGATAGTACGGTTGCTTAAATTTGAGTACGTTATTGCTTATTTACGATGTCCTCAGTCCAGTGCCTTATCCGTTCTATTACCAGGGCGACGTGAAAAAAATATAAACAGAATAAATGTTAAAAAGGTGTACCAAAAGAATGGGAAGTAAGATAATTGAATTGTAATAATTCCATTTAAGTAATCGGCAGCAAATAATGTGGATAACCATCTTCTGAAGATTTATTTTAAGTTTGTCAGCTTGATTTGTTATGATGACTTAAACAGAAGATGATATTAGCAATATTAAACCACACTGTTTGTTTTTAGAAAGTACGGTTTCTTAAATTTGGGTACGTTATTGCTTATTTACGATGCAATTGTACTCAAAGGAAGACGAGTATGTTCAGGTACTCATTGTTAAGTACCTTTTTTTTACAATGTAAATCTCATATATTGAATATATTTGAGCTGAGATTAGCAATATTAAATCAAACTGCTCATTTTTGAGAAATTACAGTTACTTGAATTTGAGAACGTCATCGTTCATTTACGATGTAATTGTACTAAAAAATCCGAGTGTGTTCAGGTACTCATTTTTAAGTACCGTTATTTACAGTGCACAAAAACAATGATGCCGTCTACACTAATTAGACAGGAAGTAAAACAACCACTAGCCAATTTTCGTTACAATTTCTTCTACCTAGATACACTTTGTTTAGAAATTTGAAACCTACATAGAATGTTTTCATTCAGAAAATGTCATGTGAAATTTTCTCATCCCGTTTGACGGTAGTTATCAAGTATTTACATACTTCAAAAAATAACTCCAAGTTAATGGTATATATTTTAAATTTGATTTATTGATTTAAAGAAATTTGTAGCATGTTGGAATTTAGATGATCTTTAAATAAAGCTATTTATCTATATATCTCATGTCCCTCAGTCTACATTTATTTTCGACACATCTGTATTACATTCAAAATTTTGAATAGAATCATGTTTAAAAGTTCACAATGGTTTACTCGATCACAACTGAAATGCTACGGAATTCAGAAT